>JBBGZY010001385.1:1077500-1417500 GCA_037952925.1 Lithobates clamitans | reverse complement strand
ATGCAGCCACTACTTTTAAAGGATTGATAAGCTGCAGTATATTACATTTTTGCTTTTGGGTTTAATACTGCTTTAAAATGTCATGCTATATTACGTTGCGTATGTAGCAAGGTCTCTGGCCTTGTTCAGTCTAATGAGAACAAGAAAATGCCACAAAATTGAAAAAAATAGCATTTGAGAAAAATAACTTTGCAATGCTTTGTACCAGAAACATCATGTTAGTGTCATTAGAAATAAGACAAATTCTAAAATGTGAAATTGTAAAAAGTAATAGGCAGCATAGTGGCTAAGTGGTTAGTAATTCTGCCTAGCAGCATTAGGGTTGTCGGTTTGGTTTCCAACCAGGGCACTACCTGCCTGGAGTTTGTATGTTCTCCCTGTGCATGCATAGGTTTCCTCCGGATACTCCGGTTTCCTCCCACACTCCAAAGACATGCTGGTAGGTGAAATGGCTTCTGTCTAAATTGGCCCTAATATGTGTATGTATGAATGTGAGGTAAGGACCTTAGATTGTAAGCTCCTTGAGGGCAGGGATTGATGTGAATGTGCAATATACTGTGTATATAAAGTGCTGCATAAATTAACAGCACTATATAAGTACCTTAACCACTTGCCGACCGCCTACCGCATATATACTGCGGCAGAGCGGCACGGGCAGGCAAAATCACGTACCCATACGTGATCTGCCTCCCGCGGGCGGGGGGTCCGATCGGACCCCCCCCCGGTGCCATCGGCGGTCGGCATCTGACTGGGAGCGTCGGGAGGCGAGGGGGAGACCATCCGATCGTGGCCCCCCCCTCGCGATCGCTCCCAGCCAATGGGAATGCTCCTCTGCCTGTGTGTCGTTTCACACAGGCAGAGGATGTGATGTCATCTCTCCTCGGTCTGGCAGTTTCCGTTCCAGCGCCGAGGGGAGATGACATGTAAGTGCACACAACACTCACACACACAGTAGAACATGCCAGGCATACTTTACACCCCCGATCCCCCCCCGATCGCCCCCCGATCCCCCCCCAATCACCCCCCCCCCTGTCACAAACTGACATTAGCAGTATTTTTTTTTTTTTTTTTTTCTGATTACTGCATAGTGTCAGTTTGTGACAGTTAGTGTTAGGGCAGTGAGTATTACCCCCCTTTAGGTCTAGGATACCCCCCTAACCCCCCCTAATAAAGTTTTAACCCCTTGATCACCCCCCCTCACCAGTGTCGCTAAGCAATCATTTTTCTGATCGCTGTATTAGTGTCGCTGGTGACGCTAGTTAGGAACGTAAATATTTAGGTTCGCCGTCAGCATTTTATAGCGACAGGGACCCCCATATACTACCTAATAAATGTTTTAACCCCTTGATTGCCCCCTAGTTAACCCTTTCACCACTGATCACCGTATAACTGTTACGGGTGACGCTGGTTAGTTTGTTTATTTTTTATAGTGTCAGGGCACCCGCCGTTTATTACCGAATAAAGGTTTAGCCCCCCGATCGCCCGGCGGTGATATGCGTCGCCCCAGGCAGCGTCAGATTAGCGCCAGTACCGCTAACACCCACGCACGCAGCATACGCCTCCCTTAGTGGTATAGTATCTGAACGGATCAATATCTGATCCGATCAGATCTATACTAGCGTCCCCAGCAGTTTAGGGTTCCCAAAAACACAGTGTTAGCGGGATCAGCCCAGATACCCGCTAGCACCTGCGTTTTGCCCCTCCGCCCAGCCCACCCAAGTGCAGTATCGATCGATCACTGTCACTTACAAAACACTAAACGCATAACTGCAGCGTTCGCAGAGTCAGGCCTGATCCCTGCGATCGCTAACAGTTTTTTTGGTAGCGTTTTGGTGAACTGGCAAGCACCAGCCCCAGGCAGCGTCAGGTTAGCGCCAGTACCGCTAACACCCACGCACGCACCGTATACCTCCCTTAGTGGTATAGTATCTGATCGG
This sequence comes from Lithobates clamitans, assembly GCA_037952925.1. NCBI lineage: Eukaryota > Metazoa > Chordata > Amphibia > Anura > Ranidae > Lithobates > Lithobates clamitans. Next base: position 1,415,563 of record JBBGZY010001385.1, on the reverse strand, counting down.
ATCAATATCTGATCCGATCAGATCTATACTAGCGTCCCCAGCAGTTTAGGGTTCCCAAAAACGCAGTGTTAGCGGGATCAGCCCAGATACCTGCTAGCACCTGCGTTTTGCCCCTCCGCCCGGCCCAGCCCACCCAAGTGCAGTATCGATCGATCACTGTCACTTACAAAACACTAAACGCATAACTGCAGCGTTCGCAGAGTCAGGCCTGATCCCTGCGATCGCTAACAGTTTTTTTGGTAGCGTTTTGGTGAACTGGCAAGCACCAGCCCCAGGCAGCGTCAGATTAGCGCCAGTACCGCTAACACCCACGCACGCACCGTACGCCTCCCTTAGTGGTATAGTATCTGATCGGATCAATATCTGATCCGATTAGATCTATACTAGTGTCCCCAGCAGTTTAGGGTTCCCAAAAACGCAGTGTTAGCGGGATCAGCCCAGATACCTGCTAGCACCTGCGTTTTGCCCCTCCGCCCAGCCCGGCCCAGCCCACCCAAGTGCAGTATCGATCGATCACTGTCACTTACAAAATACTAAACGCATAACTGCAGCGTTCGCAGAGTCAGGCCTGATCCCTGCGATCGCTAACAGTTTTTTTGGTAGCGTTTTGGTGAACTGGCAAGCGCCAGCGGCCTAGTACACCCCAGTCGTAGTCAAACCAGCACTGCAGTAACACTTGGTGACGTGGCGAGTCCCATAAGTGCAGTTCAAGCTGGTGAGGTGGCAAGCACAAGTAGTGTCCCGCTGCCACCAAAAAGACAAACACAGGCCCGTCGTGCCCATAGTGCCCTTCCTGCTGCATTCGCCAATCCTAATTGGGAACCCACCGCTTCTGCAGCGCCCGTACTTCCCCCATTCACATCCCCAACCAAATGCAGTCGGCTGCATGAGAGGCATTTTTATGTCCTCCCGAGTACCCCTACCCAGCGAACCCCCCAAAAAAAGATGTTGTGTCTGCAGCAAGCGCGGATATAGACGTGACACCCGCTATTATTGTCCCTCCTGTCCTGACAATCCTGGTCTTTGCATTGGTGAATGTTTTGAACGCTACCATGCACTAGTTGACTATTAGCGTAGGGTACAGCATTGCACAGACTAGGCGCACTTTCACAGGGTCTCCCAAGATGCCATCGCATTTTGAGAGACCCGAACCTGGAACCGGTTACCGTTATAAAAGTTAGTTACAAAAAAAGTGTAAAAAAAAAAAAAATATATGAAATAAAAAAAATAGTTGTTGTTTTATTGTTCTCTCTCTCTCTATTCTCTCTCTCTATTGTTCTGCTCTTTTTTACTGTATTCTATTCTGCAATGTTTTATTGTTATTGTTATTGTTATTGTTATTATGTTTTATCATGTTTGTTTTTCAGGTGTGTAATTATTTACACTTTACTGTGCTTTATTGTTAACCATTGTTAACCATTTTTTTGTCTTCAGGTACGCCATTCACGACTTTGAGTGGTTATACCAGAATGATGCCTGCAGCTTTAGGTATCATCTTGGTATCATTCTTTTCAGCCAGCGGTCGGCTTTCATGTAAAAGCAATCCTAGTGGCTAATTAGCCTCTAGACTGTTTTTACAAGCAGTGGGAGGGAATGCCCCCCCCCCCAACATCTTCCGTGTTTTTCTCTGGCTCTCCTGTCTCAACAGGGAACCTGAAAATGCAGCCGGTGATTCAGCCAGCTGACCATAGAGCTGATCAGAGACCAGAGTGGCTCCAAACATCTCTATGACCTAAGAAACCGGAAGCTACGAGCATTTTATGACGTAGATTTCGCCGGATGTAAACAGCGCCATTGGGAAATTGGGAAAGCATTTTATCACACCGATCTTGGTGTGATCAGATGCTTTGAGGGCAGAGGAGAAATCTAGGGTCTAATAGACCCCAATTTTTGCAAAAAAGAGTACCTGTCACTACCTATTGCTATCATAGGGGATATTTATATTCCCTGAGATAACAATAAAAATGATTTAAAAAAAAAAAAATGAAAGGAACAGTTTAAAAATAAGATAAAAAAATAATAATAATAAAGAAAAAAAAAAAAAAAAAAAAAAAAGCACCCCTGTCCCCCCTGCTCTCGCGCTAAGGTGAACGCAAGCGTTGGTCTGGCGTCAAATGTAAACAGCAATTGCACCATGCATGTGAGGTATCGCCGCGAAGGTCAGATCGAGGGCAGTAAGTTTAGCAGTAGACCTCCTCTGTAAATCTAAAGTGGTAACCTGTAAAGGCTTTTAAAGGCTTTTAAAAATGTATTTAGTTTGTCGCCACTGCACGTTTGTGCGCAATTTTAAAGCATGTCATGTTTGGTATCCATGTACTCGGCCTAAGATCATCTTTTTTATCTCATCAAACATTTTGGCAATATAGATGTCATGTTTGGTATCCATGTACTCGGCCTAAGATCATCTTTTTTATCTCATCAAACATTTTGGCAATATAGTGTGTTTTAGTGCATTAAAATGTAAAAAAGTGTGTTTTTTCCCCAAAAAATGCGTTTGAAAAATCGCTGCGCAAATACTGTGTGAAAAAAAAAAATGAAACACCCACCATTTTAATCTGTAGGGCATTTGCTTTAAAAAAAATATATAATGTTTGGGGGTTCAAAGTAATTTTCTTGCAAAAAAAAATTATTTTTTTATGTAAACAATAAGTGTCAGAAAGGGCTTTGTCTTCAAGTGGTTAGAAGAGTGGGTGATGTGTGACATAAGCTTCTAGATGTTGTGCATAAAATGCCAGGACAGTTCAAACCCCCCCCAAATGACCCCATTTTGGAAAGTAGACACCCCAAGCTATTTGCTGAGAGTCATGTTGAGTCCATGGAATAATTTATATTGTGACACAAGTTGCGGGAAAGAGACAATTTTTTATTTTTTTTATTTTTTTTTGCGCAAAGTTGTCACTAAATGATATATTGCTCAAACATGCCATGGGAATATGTGAAATTACACCCCAAAATACATTCTGTTGCTTCTCCTGAGTACGGGGATACCACATGTGTGGGACTTTTTGGGAGCCTAGCCACGTACGGGACCCCGAAAACCAAGCACCGCCTTCAGGCTTTCTAAGGCCGTAAATTTTTGATTTCACTCTTCACTGCCTATCACAGTTTCGGAGGCCATGGAATGCCCAGGTGGCACAAAACCCCCCCAAATGACCCCATTTTGGAAAGTAGACACCCCAAGCTTTTTGATGAGAGGTATAGTGAGTATTTTGCAGACCTCACTTTTTGTCACAAAGTTTTGAAAATTGAAAAAAGAAAAAAAAAAAATTTTTTTCTCGTCTTTCTTTATTTTCAAAAACAAATGAGAGCTGCAAAATACTCACCATGCCTCTCAGCAAATAGCTTGGGGTGTCTACTTTCCAAAATGGGGTCATTTGGGGGGGGTTTGTGCCACCTGGGCATTCCATGGCCTCCGAAACTGTGATAGGCAGTGAGGAGTAAAATCAAAAATGTACGCCCTTAGAAATCCTGAAGGCGGTGCTTGGTTTTCGGGGTCCCGTACGCGGCTAGGCTCCTAAAAAGTCCCACACATGTGGTATCCCCGTACTCAGGAGAAGCAGCTAAATGTATTTTGGGGTGCAATTCCACATATGCCCATGGCCTGTGTGAGCAATATATCATTTAGTGACAACTTTGTGCAAAAAAAAAAAAAAAAAAAAAAATTTGTCACTTTCCCGCAACTTGTGTCAAAATATAAAACATTCCATGGACTCAACATGCCTCAAAGCAAATAGCTTGGGGTGTCTACTTTCCAAAATGGGGTCATTTGGGGGGGTTTTATGTCATCTGGGCATTTTATGGCCTTCAAAACTGTGATAGGTAGTGAGGAGTAAAATCAAAAATGTACGCCCTTAGAAATCCTGAAGGCGGTGCTTGGTTTTCGGGGCCCCGTACGCGGCTAGGCTCCCAAAAAGTCCCACACATGTGGTATCCCCGTACTCAGGAGAAGCAGCTAAATGTATTTTGGGGTGCAATTCCACATATGCCCATGGCCTGTGTGAGCAATATATCATTTAGTGACAACTTTTTGTAATTTTTTTTTTTGTCATTATTCAATCACTTGGGACAAAAAAAATGAATATTCAATGGGCTCAACATGCCTCTCAGCAAATTCCTTGGGGTGTCTACTTTCCAAAATGGGGTCATTTGTGGGGGTTTTGTACTGCCCTGCCATTTTAGCACCTCAAGAAACGACATAGGCAGTCATAAATTAAAGGCTGTGTAAATTCCAGAAAATGTACCCTAGTTTGTAGACGCTATAACTTTTGCGCAAACCAATAAATATACACTTATTGACATTTTTTTTACCAAAGACATGTGGCCGAATACATTTTGGCCTAAATGTATGACTAAAATTGAGTTTATTGGATTTTTTTTAGAACAAAAAGTAGAAAATATCATTTTTTTTCAAAATTTTCGGTCTTTTTCCGCGTATAGCGCAAAAAATAAAAACGGCAGAGGTGATCAAATACCATCAAAAGAAAGCTCTATTTGTGGGAAGAAAAGGACGCAAATTTCGTTTGGGTACAGCATTGCATGACCGCGCAATTAGCAGTTAAAGCGACGCAGTGCCGAATTGTAAAAAGTGCTCTGGTCAGGAAGGGGGTAAAACCTTCCGGGGCTGAAGTGGTTAAATAAATAAATATATACCTTTTTACAACGTATATTCAATAAAGAAACTTTCTTTAAATCTAGCACTAATAAAACTGAAGAAATGCAAATTTTAGATTTTTATGTCTTTTTGTATATAAATTATATATAAAATAAAATGATTTTTGCAAAACAATATCGCCAAAAGAAGACTTTTTTCCCAAAAAGAAAATGATGCATTGATTTGTTATCTTAAAGCAGTATTAAACCCAATAGCAAACATTTATTATATTGGAGTTTACCAATTTTTTGATGTGAATTCTTTCTTTCTTTGACAGTTCTTTCTTTCTTTCTTTCTTTCTTTCTTTCTTTCTTTCTTTCTTTCTTTCTTTCTTTCTTTCTTTCTTTCTTTCTTTCTTTCTTTCTTTCTTTCTTTCTTTCTTTCTTTCTTTCTTTCTTTCTTTCTTTCTTTCTCTCTCTCTCTCTCTCTCTTCCCAATGTATCAGTTTACAGGGTTGAGACAAACCATTTAGCAGGGACAGGGGTGCTTACAATGATCAGATTTTATTTATTCTTGTAAAACATTTATCCCAAAAGGAAACAATCAGTTTTGTATAATGGTTTTAAAGTGTGAGATGGAAAATGGCTTCAGTTTGTTAGTACATTTAACACTCAACACCACCCCCCGCCAATACTGCTAACGCTGCTGTCCGCTGTGCCCCCTATTCTCATTAATCCAGAGATGGGGTACTCTAATAAGTGTGTTACTGGCCAGATCATCATGGGTAAAACAGTGGGGAAAAATGACTTAAAGCGGTTGTAAACCTCTGGTTGCCTTTTTTTTGTCTGCGGTGCAAGCTAAAGCCATAATGTGTTAGTATGCACCGCATATTAGAACATTATGTGAAAATTACCTGAAAACGAAGCCTTCTAGCGATGCGCTGTCATCGCTGGAGGCTGCTTCTATCTTCACCCATTTCCTTCCAGGTCTGCGGACTCCAGGTGTGTGACTGGCATGGAGCCGCAATGACATCACTCCCGCACATGTGCGGGGGAGCCGCCGCTTACGGCACAGGATTCTGAAGGAACGGGCCGTTCCTTTAGAGCGCATGTGCCAATGACGTCATCGGCTGAATATATAGTAAATATCTCCTAAACAGTGCACGTTTAGGAGATATTTACAGTACCTATAGGTAAGCCTTATTATAGGTTTACCTATAGGTACAAGTCAAAGATTCAAGTTTACAACATCTTTAAAAAAAGAAAACTAATGCAGCGACTACATTTAAAGGATTGATAAGCTGCAATATATTACATTTTTGCTTTTGGGTTTAATACTGCTTTAAAATGTCATGCTATATTACGTTGCGTATGTAGCAAGGTCTCTGGCCTTGTTCAGTCTAATGAGAACTTTCCAGGCCAAAGATAGCTGACATCCTTCTCTGGTGGGTTGTGATGCATAGTGGGTGCAAGGTGGACAAAGTTATTGGGCGTCAGACACTTCTTGGATGTAAAAGGGGTTTTATTTCTCTTAACAGTCCTTTTTGTATTTTTGGGGGAAAGAGTGTTAGGGCCAGGACACCCTTAATTAGTTGTAAATTCAATTGGCAGATTCTGAGACTTCAATAGGAGGACAGCCATGCAGGGAAAGACCCCAGCAAGGTGCCACATCTGCATATGCGGAAATGCCGTCTCCTATGGCAACAGTTTTTAACAGTTCCCAACTCAAACGTAACAGTTCCTTCAGCTTCACTACAACTGCCTCTTGCAGTTCTTCAACACTGAGCTCCCGGTCTCTCACTAGTCCCTCTGATTCACTGACTCTGAATCGCTTGAGTTTCTCAAATCTTTGCGGTTGTATCTTCCTCAAGCGTCACCCACGCTTCCCTGCTGGGTCCCTAGCTTGGCACTCCAGATACTTATCAAGCTTATCAAGCTTCACCCCTGCTGACCAGGTCGGTCCCTAGCTTGACACACAAGGCTGCTCTGCAAGCATCACCTCCGCTGGCTGGGTCCCTGACTTGATCACCGCCTGAAGCTTCCCGATTCTCGTGCCCGTTTAGTGAGAATTCTGCTCTGGTACTTGCTTCTGTTACTCACTGTCCCTGGTAATAAGTTGTTTGAACCCTTTGTGGCGACAGCTTCCTTTCTACCTCCAACCACAGACAGGTTCTCCGGCCGGCAGAACCGTCAATTCTGATTGGACTGCAAGCCGCAATCCCAACCTTGCGCTGTTCTCTTACTTCTGGATGGATCTCTATTAATTAACCAGGGTAACTACTCCTGGCAAGTAAATTTGTGAGGAGCTCCCTGCCTAAACTACAGGGTGCTACATGTACATACTCGCTTCACCGCTAGAGCATTCATTTGATGTAGATTGCAAAAAAGCAGGATGATCCTGCTGCCCTGTGTACTGAGCATGCTCCAGTTTCAGTTCCCTTCTAAGCTGTTATTTCTCTCTATTTTCTTATGTGTAAAACCCACATGACTAAGGAGTCACACATGTGGGCGTATACACAGTGGTAAATGACAGTCCCATCCCCAATTTAGTGTCCTTGTATTGCTAAACACAATTGGGATGGGACTTAAGATGTTGATTGATGGAAGCTTCACCTCCTTGTTAGTCCCAGTACATAAACTGCATAGACACATGTTAGAGATATCCTCCAGATATTTTTACAGTCAGAATATATAGTGAAAGCTATTGTCACTCAACCTAAACTCCATCTAGACCCTGTTATTGCAAAAAATTATAAACATTTACTTTGAAATATAGATTTGTGATAAGCTTTAAAACACTATGTTGCTATTAATTATTTATTTAGGTTCTCTATTCTGAAAGCTGTTTTTTTATGTCATGTGAATTGCACAACAATCAGCGCTGTGGAGACACAGGGAGAGATTTACTAAAATTGGGGCACACAGAATCTGGCACAGCTGTGCATAGTGACCAATCAGCTTCTAACTTCAGCTTGTTCAATTAAGCTTTGACAATAAGGCCAGGTTCACACTTGTACGACAAACGCTCTGACTATGGGAGCTCATGTCGCATGCCATGTGCAATATAATGTTTACCTATGAGAGCTGTCTTAACTGGTCCGACACAAGTCGGTCCAACTTTGAAAATGCTCCCTGCACTACTTTGGTCCGACTTTGATCCTACTTTAGCCCATTGAATATCACTGAAGTCGGATCAAAGTCGGATTGCCATCTTAATAGATCCGACTTTGTGCTCTGAAGATCATGAAGGGGAACCCCACACCAAATAAAAAAAATGGCGTAGGTTTCCCCTCCAAGAGCATACCAGGCCCTTGGCTCTGGCATGGATTTTAAGGGGAACCCCCACGTCGAAAAACAGCGTGGGGGACCCCCCCAACATCCATACCAGACCCTTATCTGAGCACGCAGCCCAGCAGGTCAGGAAAAGGGAGGGGGCGAGCAGCCCCCCTTCCTGGATCATACCAGGGCACATGCCCTCAACATGGGGGGGTGAGTGCTTTGGGGCAGGGGGGCTCTGCGCCCTCCACCCCAAAGCACCTTGCCCTCATGTTGAGGACAAGAGCCTCTTCCTGAGAACCCTGGCCGTTGGTTTTCGGGGTCTGTATGCAGGGGGGCTTATCAGAATCTGGAAGCCTCCTTCAGCAAGAGGGCCCCCAGATCCCAGGCCCCCCACCCTATGTGAATGAGTATGGGGTACATTGTACCCCCTACCCATTCACCTAAAAAAAAAAGTGTCAAAAATAAAATGCAGTACACAGGTTTTTAATGTAATTTATTAAGGCAGCTCCGGCGTCTCTCCAGATTTCTTCTCCCCTCTCCAGCTCTTCTGCCTCCTCCGCTGATGTCTTCTGCCTCTGCAGGTTCTTCTCTGCTCTCCGCTGATGTCTTCTAGCCCTCTCCGGTTCTTCTCTCTCTGTCCGCTGTCTTCTGCCTCTGCTGGGTCTCCTCTCTGAGCTGTCTTCTCCCTCTGTTCTTCCTCTGTTCTACCTCCGATGTCGACTCAACGCTCTCTCCCGCTCTAATGCTAGGTGACGTCATCTGGAGGCCCTGCCCCTTGTGACATCACGCCCCATCGTGCTCTGAGTGGTGACATCATAAGGAGGCGGGGCCTCCATGTGACATCCCCGGATGGCCTGCCCCATGCCAATATAAGTAGTTGCACACCACGCATCTAGCATTAGAGCGGCAGAGAGCATCGAGTCAACATCGGAGGAAGAACAGAGGAAGAACAGAGGGAGAGGACAGTGCAGAGAAGAGACCCGGCACAGGCAGAAGACAGCAGACAGCGGGAGAAGAACCGGAGAGGGCTAGAAGACATCAGCGGAGAGCAGAGAAGAACCGGCAGAGACAGAAGACATCAGCAGAGGAGACAGAAGAGCCGGAGAGGGGAGAAGAAATCAGAAGAGACGTCGGAGCTGCCTTTGTGTCATACCAGACACAAAGTACCTGGTATTGTCGGGATCAAAGTCGAATCCCCGTTCATTGAAGTCGGACGGATGTCGGACTTCAAGTCGCAGGGCAAAGTCGGATCCACAGTCACACGACTGTCGTGTTGTACCAGTGTGAATCTGGCCCAAAATCTAGAAGCTGGTTGATTACTATGCACAGCTGCACCAGATTCTGTGTGTACCAATTTTAGGCTGGGTTTACACATGTCCGACTGCGGTTTGCAGGTGAAAATTTTTTAATGAATTTGCACTTGAACCGGACCAAAAAACGCACAGGACCCTTTTAAAACCGCACCGCAGCCACCCCGGACATGTGTGAACTGGCTCCATTGAAAGTCATTCACATGTTATGCAAATTGGATGTGGTTAAAAGTGCATCCAATTTGCATATATGTGAACTCAGCCTAAGTAAATCACCCCAACAGAGTCATAGTCCTAACATCCTCTGCTGTTATAGAACATACGTCAGTAGATCTTTCCCTGAGGATAGCAAAGACTTGGGAAACGTCATGTGGCTGTTGAACAGCAACAATTAAATAAGGTATTCAGATGCTTTTTCTATAATATATTTAATACAGTGGCATGATCTCTTTATATAGTTACAAAGTTACATAGTAGGTGGGGTTGAAAAAAGACACAATTCCATCAAGTCCAACCTGTGTGTGTGATTATATGTCAGTATTACATTGTATATCCCTGTATGTTGCGGTTGTTCAGGTGCTTATCTAATAGTTTCTTGAAACTATCAATGCCCCCCTCTAAGACCACCGCTTGTGGAAGGGAATTCCACATCCTTTCCGCTCTTACAGTAAAGAACCCTCTACGTAGTTTAAGGTTAAACCTCTTTTCTTCTAATTTTAATGAGTGGCCACGAGTCTTGTTAAACTCCCTTCTGTGAAAAAGTTTTATCCCTATTGTGGGGTCACCGGTAAGGTATTTGTATATTGAAATCATATCCCCTCTCAAGCATCTCTTCTCCAGAGAAAATAAGTTCAGTACTCGCAACCTTTCCTCATAACTAATATCCTCCAGACCCTTTATTAGCTTTGTTGCCCTTCTTTGTACACGCTCCATTTCCAGTACATCCTTCCTGAGGACTGGTGCCTAGAACTGGACAGCATACTCTAGGTGCGGCCGGACCAGAGTCATGTAGAGCGGGAGAATTATTGTTTTATCTCTGGAGTTGATCCCCTTTTTAATGCTTTTTAATATTCTGTTTGCTTTATTAGCAGCAGCTTGGCATTGCATACCATTGCTGAGCCTATCATCTACTAGGACCCCCAGGTCCTTTTCCATCCTAGATTCTCCCAGAGGTTCTCCCCCCGTGTATAGATTACATCCATATTTTTGCCACCTAAATGCATTATTTTACATTTTTCTACATTGAACCTCATTTGCCATGTAGTTGCCCACCCCATTAATTTGTTCAGATCTTTTTGCAAGGTTTCCACATCCTGAAGAGAATTTATTGCCTTGCTTAGCTTAGTATCATCCGCAAATACAGAGATTGAACTGTTTACACCATCCTCCAGGTCGTTTATGAACAAATTAAATAGGATTGGTCCCAGCACAGAACCCTGGGAGACCCCACTACCCACCCCTGACCATTCCGAGTACTCCCCATTTATCACCACCCTCTGAACTTGCCCTTGTAGCCAGTTTTCAATCCATGTGCTCACCCTATGGTCCATGCCAACGGACCTTATTTTGTACAGTAAATGTTTATGGGGAACTGTGTCAAATGCTTTTGCAAAATCCAGATACACCACGTCTACGGGCCTTCCTTTTTCTAGATGGCAACTCACCTCCTCATAGAAGGTTAGTAGATTGGTTTGGCAAGAATAATTCTTCATGAATCCATGCTGATTACTGCTAATAATACCGTTCTCATTACTAAAATCTTGTATATAGTCCCTTATCATCCCCTCCAAGAGTTTGCATAATATTGATGTTAGGCTAACTGGTCTGTAATACCCAGGGATGTATTTTGGGCCCTTTTTAAATATTGGTGCTACATTGGCTTTTCTCCAATCAGCTGGTACCATTCCAGTCAGTATACTGTCAATAAAAATTAGGAACAATGGTCTGGCAATTACTTGAGTGAGTTCCCTAAGTACCCTTGGGTGCAAGCCATCTGGTCCCGGGGATTTATTAATGTTAAGTTTCTCAAGTCTAATTTAATTCTGTTTTCTGTTAACCATGGAGGTGCTTCCTGTGATGTGTCATGAGGATAAACACTAGTTTTGGTTACTGAAGCTCGATTCCCTCCTGAAGACATACATCTGATAATAAAGACATTTACCTATACATGAATAAAAAGGATAATGGCAATTAAACATTGGATCTTTAGTATCACTTAAAGATATATAAAGGCTATCGCCAAACAGGCCTCTAGTGAAAATGTAAAAATTGCTCTGGCCCTTAGAGTGGTTCTAAAGCCTCAAGGTTTTTATTAGGGATAAGCCGAACACCCCCCGGTTCGGTTCAGATCCAGAACATGCGAACGGACCGAAAGTTTGCACAAACATTCAAACACTGTTAAAGTCTATGGGACTCGAACATGAGAAATTAAAAGCAAATTTTAAAGGCTAAAAAGCAAGTTATTGTCCTAAAAAGGGTTTGGGTACCCGGGTCCTGCCCCAGGGGACATGTAACAATGCAAAAGAAAGTTTTAAAAATGTCCGTTTTTCCGGCAGCAGTGATTTTAATGATGCTTAAAGTGAAAAAATAAAAGTGAAATATTCCTTTAAATATCGTACCTGGGTGGTGCCTATAGTATGCCTGTAAATTGGAACGTATTCCCCATGTTTAGAACAGTCCCTGCACAAAATGACATTTCTAAAGGAATAAAACTAATTTAAAACTGCTTGCGGCTGTAATGTAATGTCGGGTCCCAGCAATATGGATGAAAATTATTGAGAAAAACGGCATGGGTAACCCCCCCGCCAATTACCAGGCCCTTTGGGTCTTGTATGAATATTAAGGGGAACCCCGCACCCAAATTAAAAAAAGAAAAGGCGTGGGGCCCCCAGCCCCTATATACTCTGAACAGCAGTATACAGGCGATCCCCGGGTTAAAAACAAGATAGGGACTGTAGGTTTGTTCTTAAGTTGAATCTGTTTGTAATTTGGAACAGGTACATTTTTTAAGTGTAGCTCCAGCCAAAAAATCTATTTTTAAGCTTTTTGGATAACATAGGGAAGGGTTATCATCACCCCTGTAACATTTGTTTTGCTGTCTGTGCCCCTGTTCAGAAGATTTCACCTCACTTTCTGTCCCAATGACAATTGGATTTTGAAAATTTGGGTTTTTTAGGGAAACAAGGATTGGTGATAAAGCATCAGCGGAGACACCTTTTTCCCATATTAACTCTTACAGGAGAGAATTTCCCTACCTAGGGGTAGATTTCCTCTCACTTCCTGTTGTCTCCCTCCGTTTGTAAGTAGGAGTTGTTTGTAAGTCGGATGTTTGAAAGTAGTGGTCTGCCTGTACATACTATACGGCCTGCCCTATATACTCTGCAGCAGTTTGGGCCTTAGGTGTTGGTGGTACCAGAACACTGTAAGCCCTCACAGTAACTCTTGGTGGGTGCTGGAACGGGCCCTGCTGTGAAATATTATATCAAGAATAGTAATTACATGCCCCTATTGAACAGGGTCAGAAAAACTGGGCCTTTGGTGGTGGTGTGGTGGTGTTGCCACAACACTGTAAGTCCTCACAGTTGCTCTTGGTGGGCGCAGGAACGGCCCTGCTGTGAAATATTAGATCAAAAATTGTAATTACACGTCCCTGTTAAACAGGGGCAAAAAAATTGGGTCTTAGGCAGTGGTGGTGGTGCCACAACACTGTAACCCCTCACAGATTCTGTTGTTGAGCACAGGAACGAGCCCTGCTGTGAAATATTAGATCAAAATTTGTAATTACGCGCCCCTGTTAAACAGGGGCAGAAAAATTGGGCCTCAGATGGTGGTGGTGACACAACAATGTAAAGCCTCACAGATACTCTTGTTGAGCACAGGAACAGGCCCTGCTGCGAAATATTACAGAAAAAAAGTAATTACATGCCCCTGTTAAACAGGGGCCGAAAAATTGGGCCTTAGGCACTGGTGCTGGTGCCACAACACTACAACCCCTCACAGATACTCTAGTTGAGCACAGGAACGAGCCCTGCTGTGAAATATTACAGCAAAAATTGTAATTACACGCCCCTATTAAACAGGGGCAGAAAAATTGGGCTTTAGCACTGGTGCTGGTGTCACAACACTGCAGCCCCTCACAGATACTCTAGTTGAGAGCAGGAACGTGCCCTGCTGTGAAATATTACAGCAAAAATTGTAATTACGTGCCACTGTTATACAGGGGCAGAAAAATTGGGCTTTAGGCAGCTGTGGTGGTGGTGGTGGTGCCACAACACTGCATCCCCTCACAGATACTCTAGTTGAGCGCAGGAACGAGCCCTGCTGCAAAATATTACAGCAAAAATTGTAATTACATGCCCCTATTAAACAGGGACAGAAAAATTGGGCTTTAGGCACTGGTGCCCAGAACCAAAAATGTTCTTAGAAGCTATCAACATGAACATTTAGGAGGAATAGGATAGTCACTCAGCATAACAGGATAGTCACTCAGCATCAGCATAGGCAGTCTTCAAGGAAACTTACATTCCTAAAAAAATTAATCGTTTAGATCAGCATCAGGTGCTTGGTAGCTGGTGATCCAAGACTGATTTCTTTTTATAAAGGTGAGCCGAACAACCGAGTCTGTGGACAGGCGCACTCTGTGATCGGTTACAAAGCCTCCAGCAGCACTGAATGTGTGTTCAGATCGCTGGATGCAGGACAGGCCAGTAGCTCAATTGCATACTGTGCAAGCTCTGGCCAGTGATCCATCCTCAAGACCCAGTAACCTAGTGGATTTTCTGTTGGAAAGTTCTCCAAGTCTGATCTTGCCCCAAGGTATTCCTGCACCATGTAAATCAGACACTGGAGATGGTTGCTGGAACCGATCAGACCTTGGGCCTGCGGACTAAAAAATTTAATGCATCGGTCAGACGGCCACCTTCTCCACCGTTCCTTCTGTGACTGACCGAAGCCTCAGCAACACGTTGTCCAGGAGGACCAGGAAATTGTAACCTCCCAGGCTCTGGAAACGCATTGCACAAACCATTCTGCAAGGCCTCCTGAAGATGTTTCATCCTCTGCTCCCTCTGCGAAGGCTGGATAAGTTCCGCAACCTTACCCTTGTAACGTGGATCAAGAAGGGTTTCCAGCCAGTACTGATCCCTCTCCTTGATACCACGAATCCGAGGGTCCTTTTGCAGGCTTTGCAGGATCAGGGAGGCCATGCAGCATAGGTTTGCTGAGGCATTCGGTCCGGAGTCCTCTGGGTCACTAAGGATGACATGATCCGCAGCCACCTCCTCCCAGCCATGTACAAGTCCATGGGTTTCTGGGGACTGAAAACGATCCCTTGAAGACTGCTGCTGATGCGGAGTGCCAGGCTCCACTTCCATGCTGACACAATCCCCCTCCTCCTCTTCCTGTGTGATAGGCGGGCCTGCAGGAATACTGTCTGGATAAAGGGGGCCTTGAGAGGTAAGTAAGTCCTCCTCTTCCTTCCTCTGTTCTGCCTCAAGTGTCCTGTCCATTATTTCACACAGCGTGTGCTCCAACAGGAAGACAAGAGGGACAGTATCACTGATGCATGCACTGTCACTGCTTACCTTCCTCGTGGCCTCTTCAAATGGACAGGACAGTGCATGCATCCTTGATCATTAGCCACTGGCGTGGCGAAAAAAATTCAAGCTTCCCTGACCCTGTCCTGGTGCCATACTCGCACAGGTACTCATTGATGGCCCTCTGCTGCATGTGCAGCCGCTGCAGCATTGCCAGCGTTGAGTTCCACCTGGTGGGCATGTCCCAGATGAGGCGGTTCTTGGGCAGGTTGCATTCCTTTTGAAGGTCAGCCAACCGAGCACTGGCATTATATGACCGGCGGAAATGCCCACAGACTTTCCTAGCCTGCCTCAGGAGATCCTGTAAGCCTGGGTACCTGCACAAGAACCGTTGCATCACCAAATTAAGATAGTGAGCCAAACAGGGAACATGGGTGAAGTGTCCCTGTTGGAGGGTGGAGAGGAGGTTGGTGTCATTGTCGCAAACCACCATTCTGGCTGAAGCTGGCATAGCGTCAACCACCTCTGAGCCTGCCCCTGCAGAGCTGCCAGAATCTCTGCCCCAGTGTGGCTCCTGTCCCCTAAGCAGACCAACTCAAGCACCGCATAGAATCTTTTTGCCTGAGTGCTTGCGTAGCCCCTAGAACGCCTATGGAGCACCGCTGGTTCCGAGGACAAATCTGCACAGGAAGAGGCCATAGAGGAAGAAGACGAGGAGGGTGTGGAGGAGAGAGGTGTGGCAGAATCACCACTACCAGCCTTTTGGAGGCGTGGTGGCAGAACAAGCTCCAACATTACTGCACCCTGTCCTGCATCCTTCCCAGCTGCCAGCAGGGTTACCCAGCGCGGTGTGAAAGAAAGGTAATGTCCCTGTCCATGCCTGCTAGACCATGAGTCAGTGGTAATATGCACCTACCGCTGACCGCCCTGTCCAACGAGGCCAAGACATTGCCTTCCACATGCTGGTAGAGAGCCGGAATGGCCTTCCGAGAAAAAAAATGGCGTTTGGGAACCTGCCACTGCGGTACCGCACATTTCACATATTCTCGAACGGGGGCAGAGTCTAACAGCTGAAAAGGCAGCAGTTGGAGTGCTAGCAATTTAGCCAAACTAGCATTCAGCCGCTGAGCATGTGGATGGCTGGGACTGAATTTCTTTCGCCGGTTTAGCAACTGGTGTAGGGAAATTTGCCTGCTACAATCGGATTTAGATGTACCGCTAGCAGATTGCCCACAAGTGCTTGGGACACCTAATTCTGCACCTTCATTTCTCTCAGTGCAGGTCTCTGAGAGGACTGAAGGTATAGTGGGGTTGGAGATCCCAGCTGATGAGGAGCAAGGAAAGGTCCGCCTTGTTCTTTGGTGTGGGTCTTTTAAGTACTGTTGCCAACGGACTGCATGGGAGCTCGACATATGTCTGGTCAAGCATGTGGTGCCCAAGCGGCTGCTGTTTTGGCCACGCTTGATACGTTTCAGACATATGTTGCAAACAGCAACGGTGCCATCTGCTGTACGCGTCTCAAAAATGGCCCACACCAAAGAACTTTTGAAAAAACGCCCTGCACATGCGGAGCTCTGCGGTGTGATGCAGACGGTTGGCTGTCCTTAAGCTGGCCCCTGGAGGGCATCCTGCCTCATTGGAGATGTGCCTCCTCCTCCACTCTTCTATCTGGCACCCACGTAGAGTCAGTGACCTCATCATCCCCTCCCTCCTTGCCACTGGAGCAAACCTGGCAGTATGCTGCAGCTGGGGAACATGACTGCCAGTTTCTTGTCCTTCTTGAGCACCCCCTCTCTCTGGGCTCACGTTACTGCCTTCATCCTCAACCTGGGTACCATCATCGGAGCCTTCAAAATGCTGTGCATCCTCCTGCAGCATGTACCCGACACTGTGGTCGAACAGTTCGGGGGACTCCTCAGGACATGATGTGGGGCTAGGGAAGTAGAGACTGATACCACTGAGCCGATGGAATAGGCCGCTTTGGCAGATGCATTGGCAGCCAAACTTCTCTTAGCCTGGGTGACAGAGGATGAGGAGGATGAGGACGGCTTTGTCATCCACTCTACCAACTCTTCTGCATGTTGTGGCTCAACACAGCTAGCTGCTGAAAAAAAGGACAAGCGTGCCTAACGGCCACGTGCTGAGGATGCACCGTGTCCATGACCAGCACTGTTGGCTGTAGACACAGAGCCTGCTTGCCCCGTTTTAGTGGCCTGTGAGAGTCTGCCATTTCTTGGTGGCCTTCCAGACATGCTGTAAACTTGGATTAGCAAAACACTGCCTGAAGTTTACTAGAAAAATTACACCAGGAATGGCCTGCAGTCAGGTATAGGCTTGGCTAGACCAGAATGCAGTGGACATATATGTAGGAGACTGTATATATATATATATACCGGTATATATATATATATATATATATATATATATATATATATATATATATATATATATATATATACATATATATATATATGCAGGTGTGGGGTTAGTTTAGATACAGCACCTCATCCCAAAAAATTAAATAATAGATAGATAGAGGGACACGGGATTATAACGGTGCTAGGGCACAATATATGAGAAAAATGCGAAAAAGATATAAAATTACAAATATTTTATTACACAATATTCAATACATAGAAAAAACAATAAAATAGTTAGCAGCAAAAAGCATATATGTTACGTGTGACCCTGATGCAATAAGGTGGGCCAGATGGAAACGGCCTTTGAAGTAAGTGCTCAGTTTCCTACATGTTTCGCCAAAGCATTGGCTTCCTCAGGGAACAAGAGCTTATTGCAGTATAAAAGGATCTATGCGTAGAGATACAAAAAACATCATGTAAATAAACAAAGACATTGGGATATCAATTAATGTAGACATTGCTAGATGTTTAAATATTGTGGCTGGGCAATCTCAAACAAGAGGGCAACCCTGAAATGATCCCAGGACCCTGAACATACCTGAACAGCAGACACCCAGGGGAGGGGCGGCAGGGGGCCCCCGGGCGGGGGGAGGGCAGGCTGCACCGTATATTATGCTTGCGAAAACCTGGCGATTGGATATATTGAGGTTAAGGAGTGATAGTAGTTGTATGAAATTAGGAGTAGTCAAAAACATTTAATTTTAGAGAAAAAAAGAATAATTAAATATGCATAGGTTACATAGGGCATAAAAGCCTCAAAAGAACTCACACTTTTTTTAAAAACAAGTTGATTGATAGGGGGAAATGCCTGGAGATGAATTAGAAGGCAGTCGGGAACGACTAGTAGAAGTATTAGGTGGTAGTCTGTATAAATTGTAGTATGTAGAAATTGTTCGGCAACAGTCATGTGGATAGGGGGAATGATAGAAAGCTGCTTATGCGAATACTGTTCTAAGACAGTCACACGTCTTGCCAATAGCTCATTGGGTAAGCAGCTTTCTATCATTCCCCCTATCCACATGACTGTTACCGAACAATTTCTACAAAGATAACTGGTTCACTTTTTCCTATACAGACTACCACCTAATACTTCTACTAGTCGTTCCCGACTGCCTTTTAATTCATCTTCAGGCGTTTCCCCCTATCAATCAACTTGTTTTTAAAAAAAAGTGTGAGTTCTTTTGAGGCTTTTATGCCCTATGTAACCTATGCATATTTAATTATTCTTTTTTTCTCTAAAATTAAATGTTTTTGACTACTCCTAATTTCATACAACTACTATCACTCCTTAACCTCAATACAGCCAATCGCTAGGTTTTCTATGTGCTCCCTGCAAGCATAATATACGGTGCAGCCTGCCCTCCCCCCGCCCGGGGGCCCCCTGCCGCGCCTCCCCAGGGTGTCTGCTGTTCAGGTATGTTCAGGGTCCTGGGATCATTTCAGGGTTGCCCTCTTGTGTGAGATTGCCCAGCCACAATATTTAAACATCTAGCAATGTCTACATTAATTGATATCCCAATGTCTTTGTTTATTTACATGATGTTTTTTGTATCTCTACGCATAGATCCTTTTATACTGCAATAAGCTCTTGTTCCCTGAGGAAGCCAATGCTTTGGCGAAACGTGTAGGAAACTGAGCACTTACTTCAAAGGCTGTTTCCATCTGGCCCACCTTATTGCATCAGGGTCACACGTACCATATATGCTTTTTGCTGCTAACTATTTTATTGTTTTTTCTATGTATTGAATATTGTGTAATAAAATATTTGTAATTTTATATCTTTTTCGCATTTTTCTCATATATTGTGCCCTAGCACCGTTATAATCCCTTGTCCCTCTATCTATCTATTATATATATATATATATATATATATATATATATATATTTATATATATCTTTATGCACTGCAGATCACTGAATCACCTGCCTGCCTGCCTGAAAGTGTATTTGAAAAAGTACACCAGGAACTACCTGCAGTCAGATATAGGCTTGGCTAGACTAGAATGCAGTGGATATATATGTAGGACACAGTATACATATTTTATGCACTGCAGATCACTGAATAACCTGCCTGGCTTGCCTGCCTGAATGTGTATTTGAATACGTACACCAGGAATGGCCTGCAGTGAGATCTAGCTACACAGGATACAGTATATATATATATATATATATATATATATATATATATATATATATATATATATATATATACAAAGCCAGGATATATATACTAAATACACTGCAGCTAACTGAATCAACTGCCTGCCTGAAGTAGATTAGAAACAGTACAGCAGGAACGGTCTGCAGTGAGATCTAGCTAACAGAATAAACTGCCTGCTCAAAGTGAATGAAATGACGCACTCTGTCTCCCTCTCTCTCTCTCTCTCTCCGCCAGCAACACACTACACAAGGCCGACATGCAGGCGGCCTTATATAGTGTAGGGCGTGGACTTAACCCCCTGAGCCATAATTGGCCAAAGGCACCCTGCCTTTGGCCAATTATGGCTCTCTTTGCTTACAGTCCTGTGATTGGCCAAAGCATGCGGGTCATAGTGCATTCTTGGCCAATCATCAGCCAGCAATGCACTGCGATGACGCAGTGCATTATGGGGCGTGACGCACCGCTTGAATTTGGCGCAAACGCCCCATAATGTTCGATCTTCGTCGAACGATCGAACAGCCGATGTTCGACTTGAACTCGAAGCTCATCCCTAGTTTTTATCTTTATGCATTCTAAGCATTAAGGTAAAAAACTTTCTGTGTCACAGACTCACCCCCTCACCTCCTTTATACTTTCCTGAACCTTATCACGATCCAGCGCTGTGTATGAGAGCTATGGGCTGACAGATCTTCGTTATCAGTTTTAAACTAGATGTGCAAACTCAAAGGGTCAAATATCTCAAGGCTTTGATGGTACATTGTATGTTAATGTGCTTTATAAGCCAATCTGTCTTTTTCAAGTTATATACAATAGGGGAAGGGGTGTCATGCTGTCAATGACCTCGCATGGCTGACTTTGTCCCTCCTCCATGGGCAGATTGATACCAGCGGAAGCCATTGGCTCCGCTCTTGTCAATCAACGCTAGTGATGAGGGAGCCGGGGGGGGGGGGGGGTTGTCTGTGTCAATGGATGCATCAGCGTATGTCCGTACGTATGAGTCCGTATGAGTGCCCCTATGGGAATCAGTTTCCTATTGGTATTGGGGGCACCAGCAATGGAGGAAGAGCCAGGAGCACCGGCGGGACCTGAGAAAGATCGTGGCCACTTTGTGCAAATGTTTTGCACAGAGCAGGTAAGTATAGACATATTTGTTTTTTTTTCCCTTTACAACCACTTTAAGGGGTATACAGGTATGAGAGCTGAAATGGTTAAGAAGGGTTTTGTGTAAGAGCCCTTGCACACTGGGGTGGGGGGCGGCGGCGGCGGCGGTAAAACGCCGCTATTATTGGCGGCGTTTTACCGTCGGTATGCGGCCGCTAGCGGGGCGGTTTTACCCCCCGCTAGCGGCCGAGAAAGGGTTAAATACCACCGCAAAGCGCCTCTGCAGAGGCGCTTTGCCGGCGGCATAGCCGCGCCGTCCCATTGATTTCAATGGGCAGGAGCGGTAAGGGAGCGGTATACACACCGCTCCTTCACCGCTCCGAAGATGCTGCTGGCAGGACTTTTTTTACTGTCCTGCCAGCGCATCGCTCCAGTGTGCAAGCCCTCGGGGCTTGCACACTGGATACACAGCAGCGGCACTTTCGGGGCGGTTTGCAGGCGCTATTATTAGCGCAATAGCGCCTGCAAACCGCCCCAGTGTGCAAGGGCTCTTAGATAAATATTCTTATTAACCCACTTTTTGAAAGCGTTTTGCTTCAGTGGATGTTGTATTTTATTATTTGGGCAATCTGCAATAAAACCTGAGATGGCTTTCAATCTTGCTAGATGTTAAAATTGGGTTTTATTTAGTTTCCAAGATCATGAGCATGGTTGGAACAACTGGGAGTTCACTGGTATAATACAGGGCATATGGTATGACCAATCTTCTTGGATTTTAGATTCATTAGTAATCATTACATGGGTAAGGTGAGTAAAAAAAGTATAGAATATACAATTTTAATGCTGTCTACACACATGGCACATGATCTCCCGCCGAGCCGGCGGACCGAGGCGGGCTCCTTAGAAACGGAGTCCGCCTCGTGTGAAAGGGGCCTAACAGAACTGGAATTAGGGACCCTGAAAACTTACATAGATGACAACCTGGAAAAGGGTTTTTCCTCCTTCCAGCTCCCCGGTAGGAGCAGGGATTTTTTTTGTAGAAAAGAAGGACCACTCTCATCGTTCCTGCGTAGATTATCGGGAGCTCAATAAAATTATGATCAAAAACCGGTATTCTCTTCCTCTGGTACCCGAACTGTTTCAGAGACTTGGAGCCGCTATAATATTCACTAAACTGGATCTGCGTGGAGCTTACAACTTAGTTTGTATCCGAAGTGGGAAAGAATGGAAAACCGCTTTCCGCACTCGGTTTGGGCACTTTGAATATTTAGTGATGCCCTTTGGTCTATGCAATGCCCCTGCCACATGCCACATTCCAGCATTTTGTGAATGACATTTTCAGAGACTATCTTTACCTGTTTGTCATAATATACCTAGATGACATCCTGATTTTCTCTCCCTCCTTGGTTAAACATCGTGAGCATGTCAGGAATGTGCTAACACAACTTCGACTTCATGGCCTGTACACAAAACCTGAGAAGTGCGCGTTTGAACGTCAAAGCATTCAGTTCCTGGGGTTGATTATCTCTGTGGAGATGGACCCCCAAAAGGTCTCTGCCATCCTGGACTGGCCAGTCCCTACTGATAAAAAAGGAATCCAACGTTTTGTTGGGTTTGCAAATTTTTATCGTAAGTTTATAATTTTCCACCATCATTTCCCCCATCACAAGGCTGACTAAGCAAGGCACTCGGTTCCATAGGTCTTCTGAAGCTCAAACTGCCTTTGTAACTCTAAAAGACCTGTTCCTTTTGGCATCAGTTCTAAAGCACCCTGATCCAGCTTTGCCATACATTTTGGAGGTGGACCCATTGGAAATAGCAGTCGGAGCAGTACTCTCCCAGAGACAGGGGCCCAAGGATCTTTTGCACCCAGTTGCGTTCTTCTCTCACAAGTTGTCCGAAGCAGAGAGGAATTACGATGTAGGTGACCAAGAACTATTAGCAATTAGGGCCACACTTGAAGAGTGGCGATATCTTTTGGAGGGAGCAGCACATCCGATTCTTATCTATACGGATCACAAGAATCTGGAGTACTTGAAAGTTGCCAAAGGGTTGAAACCACGTCAGGCCAGGTGGGCACTTTTTTTCACCAGATTCTCGTTCCACATCACTTACAGGCCAGGGTCGAAGAATGCGAAGCCCGATGCACTTTCCCGGATGTTCAGTGAATCCGAAGCCCCCTTACCTCCAGATACCATCCTATTCTCGGGGAACTTTTTATGCTCCAAGGGGACTTGCTATCCCAAATCAAACAAGCTTCCATAGGAACTCCTTTTCTGATGTCACTCTACAGGCAAGAGATGACCTATTGTGTTACAGGGATAACATTTTTGTACCTCAAGATTTGCGAGTTGCCGTCCTTAGTTCCTGCCATGACCATGAGTTGGTCGACCACTTCGGTGTGCACAAGACTTTCGAACTCCTCCAGCGCACGTTATGGTGGCCACAGTTGCTGAAGGATTGCAGGAAATATGTTGAATCATGTACCATCTGTATCCAGAATAAAGGCAGCAAGTCCAAGGCATGGGGTCTGTTGAAGCCACTATCCGTCCTGGAGAGGCCATGGAGGATGATCTCCATGGATTTTATCGTTGAGCTGCCACCATCAGAAAACTGCACTACCATCTTTGTGGTTAAATATATCGGGGAATTGGGACTTTAAATGAAGCACAATTAAGTGCCTCCATCCCGATAATGAATCAACATGAAGGGGAGATTGGGACTTTAGATGAAGCGATTGGGTAGTGGAGGTAAATAACACCATGTTTAATATTCACCATGGAGTATTTATTTGTCAACAACGGGATACAGACAATAGATAAAAATAATAAATAAAAGCTATTACAGTACCAGTTGATATGCATATAAAAAGCGTGTACATGGCATAAGTATGATAAAAAATATATAGAGCCGCATATAATATTTGTGGTAGATTGAAAAACATAGCACAGTAATATCAACGGCAACATGCCTGGCATTGGTAAATGCATCCACACAGTAAAAATGTATCCACTAGATGAGAAGAGTTATTATAATGGAGCACATAAGTTGGTTTAGTTAGTATGATTCCATGTAGAATGTAATAGGGGCATCAAAAAACAGTAAAGCTCGACGCGTTTCGTGGATGCTTCTCCACTCATCAGGAGCTTATGCAGCTAAATTTCCTATGGAGTATATATATATAAATTAATGAATCATACTGTTGTTGTAAAAAAGTAAAAAGTATAAAAATATATTAACCTTTAGTGTGTATAAGTGATTAACCAACTACACTCACCAATTCGGACAGGGAATGCAATGTGTTGGGGTGGGCGCACGGTGGGCCAGGAACACAACCTCTCCACGGGAGCTGAGGTGACATGATGCAAGGATGCGACTTTGGGTATAGTGAAGAATTGCATAATGTGGTATGAGTATCCACACATAAACATAAAATGTGGTAGTCGGAACAGGTATATCTGGGGACAAGATAATAAATATGTGTATAGTTATAATTAATAATATAATGTAGATAGTAATAATTGATGATAAGCCCAGTGAGTTCCATTAGAAGTATTTGAATGGGTAAAAATAATAGCAAAGTGTTGAAGAGTTTTTACCTAAGGAATATTAGGATTGTATAGAAAGTGCGGAGGTAGAGTAAAAAGTATGGCCAAAAAATTGGTGGAAAGAGAATTAAAAGTGGGGGAAAGGTGAGGGGGCAACATAGAACAAAAAGCTGAACAAAACAAAGTTGCCAAAGAAAAAGAGAGAAAAAAGTCTCACCCAAAAGTCGCATCCAAGTGCCACCAGCAGAGCATCATGTTGGTGTGTGTTAACCCCAAACGGAGACCCGCCGAGTGCACAGCTAAGCTCCAAGTGTGGGGTATATATGCATGCCACCAACGCCACGTGTGTGAGAGCATGGAGGAGGGGCCGTACCCGAGCTGGTCACATGCTCAAGTAACAGCGCGAAAAAATCCTCCATGGAGACACCAGGGATCCAAAAAGCTGAACGTCAGCGTGATGACGCCAGAGCTGACGTCACACGCATGGCGTAGGAGTCGTGGCGCCGATGCGCAAAGGGGTGTCTGCCTGAACCTCCTGATCACCAAGTGACGGGGAGGAGGGGGTAAACCACTGGCGCATCACAGCTCCCGTAGTGAAGAGGGAAGCCAGCACCTCCAGAGTGCTCAACCAACCACACAGGGCATAACACTGACCAAGTGGAGAGTACGCAGGGGACATCTACAAGTACATGCCTGTATGGGGCATCAGATCGGCGTCAGGATTGCTGCCTAATAGACGTGCCATGTACATGAATACCTTAATGCGAGTACATGAAAACAAAATATATAGGGAAAGTATCGACAATGTATGAACGTTAACATAAGATACCCTATAAATGAGGGCAAACCTCACACAGGGAAGGTAGGGGAGCACTACCAATCCCATTTATCCAATCGCTTCCATCCCGGTAATTGTGTATAAATATATAGGTGAATTGGGACTTTAAATGAAGCACAATTAAGTGCCTCCATCCCGATAATGAATCAACATGAAGGGGAGATTGGGACTTAAGATGAAGCGATTGGATAGTGGAGGTAAATAACACCATGTTTAATATTCACCATGGAGTATTTATTTGTCAAGAACGGTATACAGACAATAGATAAGAATAATAAATAAAACATATTACAGTACCAGTTGATATGCATATAAGAGGCGTGTACATGGCATAAGTATGATAAAAAATACCATCTTTGTGGTGGTGGATAGACTATCCAAGATGGCTCACTTCTTGCCAATGAGGGGTACACCCTCTGCCCCTGAAACCACAAGGATCTTCATTAAAGAGGTTGTGAGGCTCCACGGTATCGCTGCAAATATTGTATCAGACCGAGGGGTACAGTTTACTTCTAAGTTCTGGAGAGCACTATGTGAATCCCTGAAGATCGACCTTTCCTTCTCCTCTGCCTATCATCCCCAGACTAATGGCCAGACGGAGAGAACAAACCAAACGCTTGAGCAGTATTTGCGTTGTTTTTCGTCATTTTCCCAGGATGATTGGGCATCCCTGCTACCTCTTGCTGAATTTGCATATAATAACTCTCTTCACTCTGCCACAAAGCAATTTCTGTTTTTTGCGAATTACGGCTTTTATCCTTTGTTCCTGTCCAACAACATCCCGGAGAGCCCAGTACCAGCCGCCCAAGAAACTCTGAATTTCTTTGACACAAATAATAAATTACTGCAGGAGACAATGACATGGACCCAGGAATATAACAAGGAGGTGTTTGACAAGAAGGGGAGGGGGGAGCTTAATTTAGAACCCGGAGATAAAGTTTGGTTGTCCACCCTGAATTTGAAGCTTGCTTGCCCCTCTAAAAAATTAGGCCCTAAAGTTTTGGGTCCCTTCCCAGTGAAAAGGAAGATCAATAATGTGGCCTATGAATTAAAGCTACCAGAGGCGTTTCAGATACATCCAGTTTTCCATGTAGCCCTACTTAAGCCCACAGCTCCTGACCCCTTCGCCGACCGGAATACTCATCAGTACCAGTACCAGTACTCATCAATGATGAGGAAGAATTTGAGGTTGAATCCATTCTGGATTGTAGGAAGAGACGTAACCAGGTCCAGTACCTGGTGAAATGGAGAGGGTATGGTCCAGAGGAGAATTCTTGGGAGCCAGAGTCCAATATCCACGCTGAGAGACTGATCGTAGCCTTTAAAAAGTCCCACCCAAGAAAGATGGTTCAATTGGGCATCTAGAGGCTGCCCATTGGAGGGAGGCAATGTCAGGAAAGGCTTTCCAGCAACCAGAGTGACAGAAGAATACCTGTGTGCAGATTCCCTATTAGAAGAGCCGTTCGGCGCATGTGCAACGGCATGAATGACGGTGCGCGGATGCGCATGGGGACGCGCACACTTCGTGACAGCGCTTGGCACCAAGATGTGATATTTAAAGGAGACTGACGCCTTGCTGCCTTGCTGTCCGGTCTACAGCGTTTCCTGAAACCCTTTATACTTGTTACTCTGCACATCTGATTCCTGTTTGACCTGGCTTGTTCTTGACCATCCCTGCCTGCTGCCCGTCTCCGATCCCGGCTTGTGCTGACTACTCTTCTGCTGCTCCTTTGACCTGTTTGCTTCCTGCCTGCTACCGACCCGGCTAGTACCTTGACTCCTCTTTGGCATCTGTTCCTGTACCTGATCTGCCCGCCGGTGTTTGACCCGGCCTGCCTGCACCTGCTTGTGATCTGAACTACAGAACACCTCCCTACCGTCTGCTGTGTCCTGCTTCCTGTCTGACTACTGCTCCAGCCTGCCACCAGCTGCCAGTCTCTTCTGCCTGCCACCTGCTGCCAGTCTCCTCTCAGTTGCATCGGAGGTCCGGACCAGCCCCCTGCATCAGCTAACCTGTCAGGCACCTGTGCCCCTTTGCACTCCTGAGCCCCTGTCTGCTCTATCAGGGGTTCTCGAGTCAGAGGTATACGAGAGGCCGCTCCCTGCATACTGGGCTCAACCACTAGGTACGTGACAGTCTCCAAAGCTCTCCAGCTTCTAGCAGCCATGTCTTGCTCTTTCTCCTCCAAAATACAACCCCTTTGTCCGACCACATGCTTCTTTCATAAGACCCCAGGACCCTCCCACCAGCTTCCTGTATACACCAACTTACTGTCCTCTGCTCAGCTCCAAAACCTATCCAACTGGTTTATTTACATATGAATGGAGGGGGGGGGGGCTGGCTTTCATACATACATTTCATACATTATGCCATAACCTCTCCCCATCAAGGACTGCAACATGTACCCAGTTATTCCTCACAGTTCAACTATATATGGAACAGGGGTCCCAAGGGGAAAATCCCTCCCCCTTCTCCTCCTCCTCCAACCTCTAGTTCGATTTAATCCTATTCAGTAATTAATTAATTTCCTTAATTTGTGGGTGCAAAAATTGCTACCGGATTTTTTCCCCATTTGCTAAATTATTTATTTATTTCTGTTTAGAAATGGGATGCCTATATCTGGATCTTCTGTCGCAGTCAATCGGGGGAAGAAACTGCATGCACAATGTAATACAAACCACTATTAAAGTAAAATATAACCCATAATTTATTTTAAAATTGTCACACTTGACAATTTAAAGGGTACCACATGTTGACCCGTACATATAATGCAGCATGGCGATTCATGAGGGCTAGAGCAAGGTCATAAGACAAAGGACATTACTTCATATAGTAGTAATTAAATGAGAAGTGCAAAGCTGATTGCATTGTTTGGCCTAAAGGGATAGGAGCCCTAGAGACATAGCGATTCAGGAAAAGCCAAAACCAGGGTAATAGGGCAAAATACATAAATTCATGTAGTAACAGTTAAAGGAAGGGTGCAAAGCTGATCACATCATTCAGCCCTTGGTCAAAGTCCAAACTCAAAACATCTCCAAAGCTCTACAGCTTCTGTCAGCCATGTCTTGCTCTTTCTCTTCCAAAACACAACTGCTTTGTCCGACCACATGCTTCTTTCAAAAGACCCCAAGCTCCCCCCCCCCACCACCAACTTCCCGTATACATCAACTTCCTGTCCTCTGCTCAGCTCCAAAATCTATCCAACTGGTTTATTTACATATCAATGGAAGAGGGGGGGGGGGGGGCTGTCTTTCTTTAAAACATATAGTCTCAAAAATATATCTAAACTCCATATTATGACTAACAAGTCAATACAAATAGTCATGGTAACACAGCATCCGAGCAGTATTTACTTAGGCTGAAAGAACAAGTAAGTGCTATTTGAGGTTGAATCCAGGTAGATACCTAAAGGGGATTACTTCAGCATGAGAAGCTTCGGATCATAAACAGAGAGAGGAGAACAAACTACAAAGAGGTGGGAATAAATTACAGAGTATTTAAACACCCCATATGAAAGTTAAGCTTCTCTCCACACAGGATCAGTTTAAACTGCCACTAGTAGTAGTTTTAGATGCCACAACTTTTAAAAAATAAAGTATATATTTGAAAATTTAATCTCAAACATAACAGAAACACAGGCTTTTAAATAATGGTCTTGCCTAACTAATATGTTTTATGTTTCACTTCAGCAAAAGTTTTTTTCTTTTTTTAAGAAAACATGTACTGAGAGATGTACAGAGGCTGCTATTGTTGACCTTCTTTGAAAATGTTAGTTGCCTATCTGTCTATACTGATCCAGAAAGTCAGTGCTCCTAATCAGCATGTTTTTTCCTGGTGGCATTGTGAGTCTCAGATCTGAAAGATGTTGTCCTGGTGTCCAGCAGTGGGTTTCCCCTAGTAACCAGAAGATCACGCAATTAGTCCCCACTTGATGCTGGCTACTGGGAGGGTATTTAGCCTCTCCACTAGTATCTTATAGTGCCTCAGTGTTTTGCCTGTGTGCCCCATGTGCTCTGTTCCTTCCTGATTCTGTTTCTGTCCCCACCTGCTTTTACCTGCTATCCATGTATCTTCTTCCCATTCTGGCTCATTTCTTGCTCCTCGGTCTGATCCTGCTCTTCCCTATTTATCCTGCCATCTTTACATAGCTTAATAATATGTTTAGCTAGGTTTTCTTATTTGTATTCACTTTCGTTGATTAGGTCCCTTTTATATAGGTTCACCGGTTTTGTATTCTTTAGTGTGTTTAGTATTTGGTATTGTACTTGTCACGTGTGTTGTTTAATAAATCACAGTTATTTTCTGTTAGTTTTGGTTGTTTTGTTCTTGCCAAGTGTTTACGCAATCAAAACACTGCTCAGACTTTACATTTTCCATCACAGATCCATATATACTGTATCTGGTCACACCTGCTCGACACAATACCAGCACTTGGTATCCTAACATTAGTGAACTTAAAGCGTAATTCTACTTTTGTGATCTAAGTACATTGCAGGGACTTTAACAAACTTTGTTCCAGATTCCTACCTTTTGTTCTTCAGAAGAAATAGCTGTTTGTTTGTCTGTGTCCATGTGTAAAGTGAATATGAATGAGAGTGACTTTATATTTATCAATCACCTGCTGCACTTGCGAGGCTGTAATGGAGGAGAGTGGCAGGGTCTGGATCTCTTTAGACATGATTTTCCTTGAAAGTATCTCACCAAAAATGAAAAAAAAAGAGGATGCCTAAACTGATTTGTACCCACAGATTGAAAATGAAAGGTAATTTTTAATAACGTTATATAACAATATGACTTGTGCAGCAATTGTATGTTGTACATGCTAATAACTAATAACTAATTTTTCTTATTTGCTATTTTTTTCATTACATAAGTGGGGTTAACCTTTACGTGCTGAAGCCACTGGATCCTTCTGACAGTCATGCAACTAGAATATTTTCAGAAGGGTAAGCCAACAATGACAACTAAGAAACAATTCAAGACTAATGGAAACATAAATTGGGCTGCAGCCGACTGCAAGCAGAAACAGACATAAAGGTGTGCTTTTATTGCATAATGCTTGCACAGATCAGAAAGGAACTGCTACATGTACTCGGTCCCCTGGGGAATTCAGCAATGATTTTTAGGTTCTAGTGATACTTCTTTAAAGCGGTAGTAAACTCATACAATTAACTTTCAGTTAAATTACTCATTGAAATTAATTGAAATGTCTGCTCTGTTTGCATGGCTTCCTACCTGCTTACTTTCATAGTAATCCTGTGTTTTGTGTGCAATGACGTCACCAGCGCATGCTCTGTTAGTACCATTATTCCGGCAAGCTCTTCGTGCAATTTTCTCTGCGCCTGATCTCGCGATACTACATCCTCATTCAGAAGATGAGCTTTAACCCCATGTGACTCGCTACATCCCACAGGGGTTGTGGAGACGGCGAATGGAGCACAGGATCGGCTCCTATTAGCTGAACTATGTTGCTATGGCAAAAAAAGAATGAAAACGAGGCTGGCTTGCGTACTACCACGCACGTGCGGAATTATGTTGATGAAGAGCGAGTGAGGGTGGAAATTAACTACTCTATAGACATGGAAGACAAGAGTAACAATGGCGGCGGCTGCAAACAAGCAGGGACTTTACAAAAACGTTAAATATATCAAGTAAGAAGAATTATTTTTACTAAATGTCATTCATTATCTATAATTTGTGGTTCAATGATCAGAGTTCACTACCGCTTTAAGAGAGAAGTATAGCCAAAGCTTTTTTGGCTGTGCTTCTCCTATGGATCACAGGAGTGCAGTTAGTTCTGCATGACTGTGACCTGTTTTCAGTCAGCAGCGGGCTTCAGCCAGCTGTCAGCTGACATCACAGAGCCGGTCCAGGCTCTGAAAATATCCTGACCATATGGTTGGGATCCACCCAGAAATCTGGACCGGCACCTGGCTCAGCCTCTAAGCGATCTGCTAAGAGCCTGAGTGTTTGATTGTTCAGTTCTCTGTGCAGAGTTTGTGGGCCAGATGCAGCATCGAATGGATGCTGCATCCACCTAGGCGAGTATAAATTTTTTTTCCACAGCCCCTACTTATCTTTTAACAGTGGCCATTGTGAAGGGTTGTACATAGCAGATTATTTATATACCAAGACAACCATGTACCCCTAGCTCACAGAATAATCCTAGAACGATACCTTTATAGATGTTTAAATTCTCGCTATTATATTCTAGGTATATGATTTCATTCCCAATGTAACGTACACAAACATATGTTAACAGGTATTCTCCAAGTTTAACCTAAAGTATAGTCTATGTAAAATTCACAGTGGCATAACTGCATCATGTTCCTGGCTGACACATCGCAAACTGATCAGCATATTGTGCTTGGATTTCATGCAGACTGCCCTTCTGCTCTGTACTAGTTTCCCAACCTTTATTTCCATTTCTGCTTTCCAAGAATTTAATTATGAGAGCATCATTACCCAAAACTAGACACCCTGCATATTTGCCTGACTTACTATGCTGGTTTGTGTTAAGGTAAGCAGCTCATAGTAAAACATTATATATATATATATATATATATATATATATATATATATATATATATATATATATATATATATATATATATATATATATATATATAGATAGATAGATATATATCTATATAGATATATAGATATATCTATATAGATATATATATATCTATATCTAGATATATATATCTCTCTCTGTATATATAAATTATATATATGTATAATTTACCCTGCATTCTGTTAACAGAGGCTATGTAGTTAATAGGAAATTCAGTTTAATTAAAAACTGCTTTGCAACAAAACTCATCTACTCCACCCCACCCGTCCTACACTAACACCCCAAGCTTCTTACCTCTGTAGTAGAGCTGTTGCCTGCACATTGATTTTTGCTTCTTCAACAGAAATGCACTAGCCATTTATTTTATCAATGTTACCATCTAACTGAAAAGCAGAATATCGTTTTAAAAAGTAGCCGCTGAAATGAACTGCTAAATTTGCTAAATAGAAGCAATTAAGAATTTTACCAAGTGCAGTAGGTGAATTTTCAGTTCCGGTGAACGGAGTGTAGTTTTTTCAAAGCTGAAATGGCGTAATGTTACCATATTAGTTACAAATACTACTTATTTGAGTGATTCTTCTTAAAAGAATGGGTATGGGTTTTTTGTTTTTTCCAATTCATACATACCTAAGTGGATGCAGCATCAGACCGATGTTGCAGTTGTCCCCTGGCGTCTCTACACTGAGAACCGAGCCACCGAACATCACCGATGGCTCGGTTCTCACTCTTCCCCCAGAGGAGAGCTGCTGACTGTTAGTCAGCAGCTCTCCTCTCTGCTCCTCTACGCTCATTGGAGCACTGAGCACTGAGCTGTGGAGAGGCAGGCAGCGGCTTCTCCTCTAAAGAGGATCATCTTTGCATTGCTGGTGCTGGCATGTTTACTTTGGGAAGGCGGCTTCCCAGCTGGCTTCCCACTGCATATGCTCAAGCTGAGCTGTGCCCTGTAAATGGTCCTGCAGCCTTCTGGGACCTGTGCTGTGTCCCAGAAGGCTGCAGGTGGGAGGGGCTGAACTTCCGCTCTGAGAACCTAGGCAATCCGAGTGGAAGTGGGAGGTGGTACATATCAAAACTAGGAAACTAGTGCCCCCAAAAAATTGTAAGGTGGTAGAGAAGGGTGGGGTAGAACATGAAGCAGAACTTCCCTTTTGGGTGACATTCTGCTTTAATGATGTCCCCACTGATCTGAAGTGGACCCTGCAAAGAATAAATTGTTTTCTATTTGCTTTCTATTTGCTGTACTATAGCAAGAGCTATAGTACAACTCATGAGTGTACCCCTCAAACGTCCATTCCTCTTTTCTTATGTTCTTTGTCCTGTTTGAGAAATGTCCATTAATTTCCTGTCCCAAAGATATAGGAGGGAAATCCCCTTGTAGATAGCTGTCTCAAGCACAGAAGATAACAGCTTCATAACAGCTTCAACACTCATTTAGGTATACGTGGTTTATTTTATATTGTTGTTTCCACTTTGTTTGCAATCAGCTTTTGGTGGGGGTTTCTTTTTCGTGTTTTTTTCCCTCAGTCACATATGGTTCACTTTTTGCACCTCCAGGTTTCACTAGTCTTTCATGGTGTCCATGCATACATGGTATGCATTACCTTTCACTCTCTTAAGTCACCTTCTTCATATAATTATAGGTTAGCACCATACACCTCACATTTCACTGCAACTTTTTTTATTCTTCCACAATTCGTGTTTTATAATTTGGCTGACACATGTTATTCTGACCCTCCAATCCATTATACCATCTACCCGCAAACATTCTTATTCACTTCCCTCTTTATAACCTATTCTTCTATATATTTATATATATTTACCTACTTACCATTACAAAATAAAAATGTAGTTGCCAAGCACCTAGAGGCTACTAGCTGCATGTATGGAATGCAACTAGATTGATGCCTGATAGTCGGTGAATTGACCACTGTCCTGGCTAACTATACATACATACACACACATTCTTTTTGATTTTTATTTCTATTTATTATTTACTCTTTACCTACAATATTTTTGTAGGTAATTGCTGTTCTTTATACAGGGATATAGCATTTAGTCTGTTATTTTTTGGATCTCCGCTGCAGGTGTGTCCTCTCCCCTCAACCGATCACCTGGCCCGATGGGGGGTGACTTTTCAGTGTGACTTCTTGTAAGCCACATCGGTGGAGTACTGCCCCCTCCTCCTGGTTGCAGTGCCGGTGGAGTTGTGTTGTGTTGGGACCCTCTGGGGGTGAGGGAGTGAGCAGTTTTTAAAGGGATCTATATGTAGGAAGTTCCTCTTTTCTCCTACTGGACATACACTGTTGGGTAATTATATTAGGTGTATATGTTGTGTACTATTTTTTGTCATATGCAAATGCCATGTTACATATGTACTTATACCACATATTTCTCAACAGACTGAACCTCTGAAGAAGACCCCTAGTATTTGGGTTGAAACGCATCAGGTTTATTTTTCATATTGCTGACATTCTTTCTGATGTCATTATGGAAATATGTCTGTATAGTGTATGTCAATTTTAAAACAAGGTTTAAACACTTCCTACTGGAGCTCATATCTTAATTTAATGACATGTGATCTTTTGTAAAATAAACTTTTTCAATTTTATACATATTTTGACTCAATATTTACATTTTGCTGTCAAAAAACCCCACCTTGGGGGATTCCCTTTCCTTTTCGTTTTAACCACTTAACCACCTCATGCCCGCCGGCCCTCAAATGACGGCTAGGCGGTGTGGCTCTCGTTCTAAGAGGCTGCAATATGACGTCCACCCAGAACGACCGTTTTCGCGTGCTCATGGGAGCGCGCATCTCGGCTATTGGTGGTGCGGTGTGTAAGTCAGACATAACCGCTACACCGATCTCGGTAAAGAGCCTTTAATGGAGGCTCTTTACCACGTGATCAGCCATGTCCAATCACGGCTGATCATGATGTAAACAGGAAGAGCCGTTGATCAGCTTTTCCTCACTCGCGTCTGACAGACACGAGTAGAGGAGAGACGATCGCCTGCTCTCCTGGCAGGGGGGGGGGTCTGTGCTGATTGTTTATCAGCGCAGCCCCTCCTCGGATGCCCACCCAGGACCAACAGGATGCTGCCAGGACCACCAGGGATTGGCACCAGCAGTGCCGCCTATCAGTGCCCATCAGTGCCTAGCAGTGCCACCTATCAGTGCCACCCATAAGTACCCATCAGTGCAGCCTTTCAGTGCCCATCAGTGTCGCCTATCAGTGCCCATCAGTGCCCACCAGTGCCACCCATGAGTGCCCATCAGTGCCGCCTATCAATGCCCATCAGTGCTGCATATCAGTGCCACCTACCAGTGCCCATCAGTGTCACCTCATCGGTGCCACCTTATCAGTGCCCGTAAGTGCCGCCTTATCAGGGCCCATCAGTGAAGGAGAAAACTTACTTATTTACAAAATTTTATAACAGAAACAAAAAAACCGCTGAGGTGATCAAATACCACCAAAAGAAAGCTCTATTTGTGGGTACAAAATGATTAAAATTCTGTTTGGATACAGTGTAGCATGACTGCGCATTTTTAATTTAAACAGCGACAGAGCTGAAAGCTGAAAATTGGCTTGGGCAAGAAGGGGGTATAAGTGCCTGGTATTGAGGTGGTTAAAGACCAGCCGCCGTCATTTGACGGCAGCACAATGACTTTCCTGTGCGAATGGCCGTAGGTGTACAGCAGCTCACGCAGGCTCAGTTGCGGGTGGGTGCGCGCCTTGCCGGGTGGGAGGACTCGATGTCCTCTGGTGGCCTGCGATTGCCTTGTACACAGGCAGAATGGGGAAATGCCTATGTAAACAAGGCATTTCCTCATTCTGACAGGAGACATGACAGGGATCTACTGTTCCCAGTGGTTGGGAAACACTCATAGGGAACACAGTTACCCCCTTGATCGCCCCCTAGTGCTAACCCCTTCCCTCCCAGTGACTTCTACACAGTAATCAGTGGCTATAGGGAAACACTCATAGGGAAACACTCATCAGTGCAGTGATCAAATACCACTAAAAGAAAGCTCTATTTGTGGGAAAAAAAGACACAATTTTGTTTGGGTACAGCGTCGCATGACCATGCAATTGTCAGTTAAAGCAACTCAGTGCCGAATCACAAAAAATGCTCTGGTCATTAAGGGGGTAAATCCTTCCGGGGCTGAAGTGGTTAAACATTTCTAATTTACTATATGTACCTGAGATAATGCTCACCAGGGCCAAGTGACTCTGCCCGTTAGGGACACAGACAGCAATGAAAACATGACAAAGGTTCTAAACACTGGTACACGCTATTAATTTTTTTTCGTTCAATCAAGCGGGCTGAATGAAAAAACTAAAGAGCTCAGGAGGAGAACCTGTATTAACAATCCGATGTTAGTACAGCGTTCTCCTCGCTGAGCTGTTGTGTCCTGACAGGGGGACAGCCCTCTGCCAGAACACAATGGTCAGCGTTCTTAGCCTTTGGCTGAGAGCGCTGATCGGATGCAGTTCAGCAGAACTTTTTCGTTCATGCCCCGTCTACAGAAGCCGGACGTACGGCTGGCTTCTGTTGGACCAGCTGCCATACACAAGGGCTGAATGTCGTCCAGTTTCGATTGAACCAGCCGATACCACCCAATATGCGGCCCGTGTGTACGGAGCTTAACCCTTTTACACTCTATCCAAATTAAAAAACAAATTTGGTTTTACATACACTTTAATATTTTAGAGGTAGTGAATATAATGTTAGGTTGGTTTGTGTTAGTATTACATAAGCTAAGCAGGTGTTTAAACACATGGTGTAAATATTTCAGTAGTTAAATAATTCAGTACTGTATTCATCTTAAATAGAAGATGAAGAGCAGGTGGAAATGGCTTACAATGGCTGCAGTGAAGAGGGGTTATGCATCAAGGACAACGAATGCTTCAAATGAAAAAGGAAACATGGGGAAAAGCCAAAATCGTGCTGTGGTTCCTTGCAAACATCTAATGGTCACACCTTGCTTAGAAAATACAGTACACAGATCAGCAGATAATGAAAAGAAAGCACCACGTGCTACACCTGCAAGTGCAATGAATAGGTAAGTTATTACTACCTTTCTGTTAAGATTTTGTATTGTTCCTATACTGTTAGACCCCATACACACTATTAGATTTTCTGCAGATTTTTGTCTTCAGATTTACCAAAACCATGTAGTGCAAGGGCCTGCCTGATTGTATACAAATTGTAACTCTTATGTCCCGTACACACGGTCGGTTTTTCCGACGGAAAATGTTCGATGGGAGCTTGTTGTTGGAAATTCTGACTGTGTGTAGGCTCCTTCGGAATTTCCGTCAGACAAAATTTGAGATCTAGATCTCAAATTTTCCGACAACAAAATCTGTTGTCGTAAATTCTGATTGTGTGTACACAATTCCGACGCACAAAGTTCCACGCATGCTCGGAATCAAGATAGAAGAGCCGCACTGGCTATTGAACTTCATTTTTCTCGGCTCGTCATACGTGTTCTTCGTCACCGCGTTCTTGATGTTCGGAATTTCCAACAACATTTGTGTGACCTAAGGTTGCCACCTCATCCCTTTAAACCCGAACACATATTAATTACACAGGTTCTGTGGCTGATTAAGATGGTAATTAAACTCACTTGGTGCCTTATCTGCATTTAATTAGCCTCAGAACCTGTGTAATTCAAAGGTGTTCGGGTTTAAAGGGATGAGGTGGCAACTCTAGTGTGACCGTGTGTATGCAAGACAAGTTTGAACCAACATCCATCGGAAAAAATCCATGGATTTTGTTGTCGGAATGTCCGATCGTATGTACAGGGCATTACTGTTTGACCTCATATTGTATGGTTTTGGTAAATCTGAAGACAAAGGTCTGCAGAAAATCTAATAGTGTGTATGGGGCTTAAGTATTACTTCTTCGGATTTTGTGAAATGTTGAACATAATCATAGCTCGTATAACTGTATATGTTTATATTATTCCTAAAATAACTTACTACCGTGCCTAGAAAAAAAGAATATACATTAATGACAGTGCAATTAAAAACAATGATCTTTTTTTCAAAAAACAACTCCAAACAACAAAGGAAATAATTTGGGGAACTGCTAGTAAAAGTAAAAAACCGACAAAACTTATTTTAACCACCTCCAGTCTGGGCCAATTCTGATATTTCTTTCAAACATGTAAAATCTGCATTTGTTTGCTAGAAAATTACCGTACTTAGAACCTGCACACATTATGATTTTAACCACTAGCCGACCAGTTCACGCAGATATACTGTGGCAGGTCGGCTCTCCTGCGCGAATCGACGTACCTGTACGTCGGTCTGTGCAAGGAGGACTTGATGTTTGTCGGCAGCCCGCGATCGCAGTGAGGAGAGGCAAAACGGGGAACTGCCCATGTAAACAAGGCGATTCCCTGTTCTGCCAGATGACATGACAGAGATCTTCTGTTCCCAGTGATCGGGAACAGTGATCTCTGTCATGTTCCAGTAAGCCCATCCCCCCATACAGTTAGAACACAGGAGAAAAAGGTGAAACTGGTGGTGTGTGTGTTTTTAGATAAGACACCTCATCCCAGGGGGTAAGTAGAAACAATGGATGGAATGGTGGGATTATTGCGGTGCCAAAGATGTAACAAAGGAATATATTAAAATGAATTAATTTTATTAGAAAAATTTGTTTAAAAATAAATGCATATTCATTTACAGTACAAATATATACAGGAGCATATACAATTGTTTTACAACCAGTAGATGAAAATCATACAAATCCCTACTAGTTTCACCATTACATTGGCTTCTTCAGGGGACGTGTTAGGTTGCAATTCTACAAAGAGAAAATTAATTTAATATAATAAAGTAAACTAGACACACAAAAAAAGCAAAAGAAGCAGCGCAGTGCTAATCCCTAACAAAAGTGCATGGAAACTAAACAATAGCATCCAATCAGTGGGTCCCAACATAGATGGAAATATCATCAATTTAAGATCGCACATACATACCCAAGGCGACCCGGAGGGCCACACAGGAAGCCTCCAAATTGAGGGCCAACTCCTCACTGCCTTAGTGTGACTGCAGGGGGCTTGATGAAAAATCTTTGGAATTCAATATAAAAATATGTGTGTGAGGCTAACTAGCTCAGTTACATCAAAAAGGGAAAGGGGGAACAAAAAAGTCCTTAATACTCACCAAAAGTTAAAATACCATAGAAAAATAGGAAACCGGGACGCTGACAAGATCGATGGTAGTTAATCGATCAATATTGATAATGGACCCTATAGATTGACCAAACTAAATGAAATAAAATAGAAAGGGAAGGTATATGTATGAAAAAATAAATTAAAAAAGGCAAAGACTATGTCATGGATGCTAGAATTAACTAACCATACATACCTGTTAAACAAGCTGAACAGGTTGGGCTGCAGATAAGAAGCAGTCTAATGCTTTCAAATAGGACTTATCCTGCAGTAGATGTTTATACTTTATCACATCAGGTGTAGTAAACAAGCCTGGAGAGTACAGGCAAGGTTCCTAAGTTAAAACGGAATGATAAAATAAATGTTGTGATGTATTATCACTGCATTTAAATTGTTGAAATTGATCATAGAACGAAAATTACCTTATCTTTCAAAACGGCCAGTGTAGCGTCCCAGTGTGTCCGCAATCATGGACAGTTGATGCACCTATTTAAAGCCCCCCACCTGATTGGCAGAATGAATCAGCTAATCAGGAGCGGACAGAAGACGGCCCGTGCACCTGCGCACTGAATGCCGCAAAGGCCTACAACACCCACAGTCCCTTGTTCCTCCCAGAAGCGCGGGCGGACAACATGTGTCCATCACGCGCCTCCGGGGGCGAGGCTATGGATGGAGGATGTTGTTGTAGTGGATGGAATGGGCAAGGAGTGGGGGGGCGATGACGAGCCGGAAAGCGATAAAAAACAATAAAAAATAAATAAAAGTCACTAAATCTATCCCGTAGTTTGTACCTGCGATAACTTTTGCGCAAACCAATCAATATATGCCTATCACGATTTTCTTTACCAAAAATATGTAGAAAAATATATATCGGCCTAAACTGATGAATAAATTCGTTTTTTTATATCTTTTTTTTGGGATATGTATTATAGCAGAAAGTAAAAAAAAAATACTTTTTTTTTAAATTGTTGGTATTTTTTTTGTTTATAGCGCAAAAAATAAAAAACACAGAGGTGATCAAATACCACCAAAGGAAAGCTCTATTTGTGAGTAAAAAAAAAAAGAATCTTTTGTTTGGGTACAGTGTCGCACGATCGCGCAGTTGTCAGTTTAAGCGACGCAGTGCCGTATCGCAAAAAATGGCCTGGTCATTAAGGGGGCAAATCCTTCCGGGGCTAAAGTGATTAAGCACAGGCCCTGGGGAATAAAATGGTTGTCTTGTTGCAATTTTTTATGTTGTACAATATTTGTGCAGTGGTTTATCGAATGCAAATTTTCAGGAAAAAATTAAATTAAAAAAAAAATTAAATTAAATTAAATTAAATTCACTTAAATGAACTTTAGTCCATACAAACACATTGTAAGCTCTAATGAGCAGGGCCCTCTGATCCTTCCTGTATTGAATTGTATTGTAACTATACTGTCTGCCCCCATACTGTTGGCGCTATATAAATCCTGAATAATAATAATAATCAAAATAATATAATACCTGTTTCTGGTATACGATAAAATATAGTGTTACACCGAGTAAATAGATACCTAACACATTTTAAAATGGTGCACTGCTTTACAAGTCTGTAATGGTTTGTAAATAAACAAACCAAAATCAGAAGTGAAAAAATCCTTGTCGCTTCCTATTTCTGTTGACACAGAAGAGTCGATGCAATGGGTCAAATCAGTCCCAGGCTACCTGGTGTAACGGGAGAGACGGGAAAGGTGGGGGGGGGGGCAACTTCTACCACCTGTAAAATTGATCAAGTGGCTGTATAGCCCATCAGATCACTTTTACAATGTAGGAAATCGCCGGCTCTAAAAAACATGTGGGTCATGGCTGCAACTGCAACCATGACCCAGATATTTCCGCTCCCATCCTAAGGATGGGAAGTTGTTTTAAAGTAAAAGCCTGATAATTATATTTTGTTTGTTATGTTTTTTTGTTTTGGATAGAGTGGAAAAAGATTATAAACTTGTGTCCTCATTAGGAAGATTTTTCTTTCACTCCCTTGCTGAAGATATATTCCCTTACTTTCTGACCCAGATATCACCAGTCATCAGAACAGGAAGTGAGAAGAAAAAAATCTTCCGAACATGGACACAAACAGCAGTATTACCCTGACCCCTTTCTTGCTCTATTAAAAATAGAAAAACATTTTAGCTAGACTTTTTTTTTCAACTGAGTTTGTAATCTAGTGTAGATAGATTGTGGGAAATTCCCAGTCATTTTTATTTTATTTATTTCAGGTACTTATATAGCTATCAATTTACGCAGCGCTTTACATATACATTGTACATTCACATCAGTCCCTACCCTCAAAGAGCTTACAATCTAAGGTCCCTAACTCACATTCATACATACCAGGGACTATTTAGACAGGATCCAATTAAGCTACCAGCATGTCTTTGGAGTGTGGGAGGAAACCGGAGTACCCAGAGGAAACCCACGCAGGCACAGGGAGAACATGCAAACTCCAGGCAGTTAGTGTTGTGGTTGGGATTCAAACCAGCGACCCTTTTTACTGCTAGGTGAAAGTGCTATCCACTACACCACTGTGCCGCACATCAGTATGGGTCTGCAGCCTTGCATAACAATAATCTGCACCATACAGCTACCTATTAATAGTAATAAGCTTGTAGTAGGTGGATTGGTATTCCCACAGCCCTAAATAACTTTTATGTATTTGCCTATTCAGGGCAGTGCATCTAGATAGCTCACCCACCCAGAAAGGAATTAAACTTCCCCATGCTCCACATCACTCTCAGAGTTTACCTAGGTGGGTGATGTCCCTGCCATACCCGTGTGACAGTGTTCGGTTGATTGACCACACGGGCCAGAGTCACATGGTATCATAAGCAAGATTTAGTCATCTTTTCCACACTCATCTGCCATCCTGACCTTGATATACACCCTAAAAATACCAGTACGTACACATATGGGGGAACACAGACATAGTTACATAGTAGATGAGGTTGAAAAAAGACACAAGTCCAACCTATGTGTGTGATTATATGTCAGTATTACATTGTATATCCCTGTATGTTGTGGTCGTTCAGGTGCTTATCTAATAGTTTTTTGAAACTATTGATGCTCCCTGCTGAAACCACCGCCTGTGGAAGGAAATTCCACATACTTGCCGCTCTTACAGTAAAGAGCCCTCTACGCAGTTTAATGTTCAATCTAATTTCTTCTAATATTGGTGAGTGGCCACGTGTCTTATTAAACTCCCTTCTGTAGAAAAGTTTTATCCCTATTGTGGGGTCAACAGTGTGGTATTTGTAAATTGAAATCATGTCCCCTATCAAATGTCTCTTTTCCAGAGAGAATAAGTTCAGTGCTCGCAACCTTTCTTCATAACTAATACCCTCCAGTCCCTTTATTAGCTTTATTGCCCTTCTTTGTACTCGCTCCATTTCCAGTACATGCTTCCTGAGGACTGGTGCTCAGAACTGAACAGCATACTCCAGGTGAGGCCGGACCAGAGTCTTGTAGAGTGGAAAAATTACTGCTTTATTTCTTGAGTTAATCCCCTTTTAAATGCATGCTAATATTCAGTTTGTATTGTTAGCAGCAGCTTGGCATTGCATGCCATTGCTGAGCATCTTTCTGCCTTTCCATAATTTAGCACTGGATGCCAAGTGGCTAATCAGAAGGCCCCAGCACTGTCATATGGGTGTAGCTTGGCGAGGCCTGTGCAATTTTGACTTTCAACACGGTTCTTTAAATATCCTCCAGACTCATAAAATTTGGAAGAGGGTTGTGTTGTTTCCAAGTTGCTATAAACTCAACAAGAGATTAACTGGAGTGCTTAGGGGCTAATTCACAAAACTCAAGAAAGAAAAAAAGACCTGGCAGATGTCTCCATTTCAAACACTCTGTACCATCTTGAAAAGTAAGCATTCAGAATAGAAATGTGGGAGGTGCCAATTATGTTGCAGAGGGTCTGTGATCACCCAATTTGACATGTCCTTGCTTGTCATATACTTTATGTCACACACTGCCTCCCAGCTTCTGAGTGTGCAGTACGTAAAATCAGGCAGTTGACAACAATTGAATGAGCAATAAAGGTCTGCACACCACTAATAACTACACCATTTAGCAACCAACAATATATTATTATTTAGGGTGCTTAAACCTCTCCACAGTGTTTTATTCTGTTAGTACAATAGTTTTGAATATATAGAGTAAGCACACCACACAGCCAAACTGCTTTAGCAATAAGTTTGTATTAGGCATATACAGTACATACAATTATACAACAGATACAGATAACCAAGCATGTCATCTAACATCAAGCGTAATACAACAAAGATATTCACTCCAAGGTTGAATCGTAGCAAAAATCATGCATGCAAATGGGTGCAATGAGCTACACTTAAACGTATAAGAGCTGATGCTCAGGAATACATACAGGAATTCAGTACCCTTGATAGTGTAATGAAAATGAAAGCTGAGCCAGACCCTGGTGAAAAGAGATAGGAAGAGGAAAAAAACAACGTTTCGCAGATTTAAAAAAAAAAAAAAAAAAAATACTGAAGAGCTCAGGAGAAGTACTAACAATCCGATGTTAATACAGCGATCTCCCCCGTTGAGCTATTGTGTGTTGGCAGGGGGGCGGCCCCCCGCCAGAACACACCAGTTGAAATATACTTTACCTGTACCATAGTAGCGGCTGGTGCTCACTATTTTGGGGGATCACAAACTAATCATGTGCTTCAAAGAAAAACAAACCCCAATTGAATCCTTATGTCCTCCACCACACATGTAGATTAGGGGGCCAGATGCATGGATGGGGGGCGGTGCCCCTGCGCCCCTTATGGAGTGGCCACCACTGCTATACAATATAAAAAAGGCTGCAAAACAAAATTACCAGTTAACAAATATTTAAAAGCTTTTTAAACATATTGGCAAGTCCTATGATGGAAGGTAATGCATAATGTTACTGTGATATTTATAATCTAAAGAATATTTAGATGTGATAAAGAAAAAGGAGTACCACAGAACAGGATCACAAATAACACATGAACAGAAGGGAATACCGTAGTATGATGAAAAATAGGTTGGCATAGATTAAAGTTGGAAAATCTCTGCAACCCTCATCACCCCTTAACGCAGTGTATTTCTGTGCATTAGTGCATGCTTAACGGAATATATTTCAGTGCGTTACTGCACGTTTAATGCTGTACAGTTCAGTGCGTTACTGCAGGTTTAACGCCGTATATTTTAGTGTGTTACATGCCGTTTAACACAGTACATTTCTGTGAATTAGTGCGCGCTTAACGCAGTATATTTCAGTGCATTACTGCAAGTTTAACGCCGTACAGTTCAGTGGGTTACTGCAAGATTAACGCCATATATTTCAGTGTGTTATCTTCCGTTTAACGCAGTACAGTTCAGTGCATTCCTGCAAGATTAATGCTGTATATTTCAATGCGTTACGTGCCGTTTAACAGAGTACATTTCTGTACGTTAGTGCACGCTTAACGCAGTATATTTCAGTGCATTATCTTTAGTTTAACTCTGTATAGTTCAGTGCGTTACTGCAAGCTTAACACTGTATATTGCAGTGCGCTACCTTCTATTTAGCGCAGTACATTTCTGTGCATTAGTGCATGTTTGATG
Organism: Lithobates clamitans; assembly: GCA_037952925.1. Lineage (NCBI taxonomy): Eukaryota > Metazoa > Chordata > Amphibia > Anura > Ranidae > Lithobates > Lithobates clamitans. The sequence goes on along the minus strand of JBBGZY010001385.1, from coordinate 1,371,407 downwards.
CAGTATATTGCAGTGCGTCAGTGCAGTTTTACTATATAGTGTATCAGTGGAGTGTGTTTGTGTAGTAGTGAATACTCAAGTTAAAGTGCACCAAACACAACTTTCCATTGATTAAAGTGCATACACGTACACATTTCCACATCTATATTACATTGATTGAATTGAACATCTGCCAGCAGCACACTACCAGCTGTAGACTATAGCTGGCAAATTTCTCTGCCCCATCTGCTGCAGCGGAAAAATAATACAGTCACTGCCACCCACATGCCCAGCATCTAAATGCAAGCTTGTCAAAGCTGGCTCTACAACTTCTGCCTTTCTGTCTGGTGGATTCTGCCCCCTTCTGTGAATTTGCAGAATGTGCTGTACCACAATGGCAGGTTCCCAGTCACTATTTCTTTTCATGTAAGTCCATTCTAGCTCTGTACCATCAAGTGGAAGGTAATGTTGTGGCATCGTTGGGCAAGGCAGTCAGCCGCAAAGTCCATGTTACTGCTGACACGTGGTCCAGCAAGTGTGGTCAGGGACGATATATTTCTTTCACAGCACGCTGGGTAACTCTGCTTGCAACTTGGAAGGATGCAGGACAGGGTTCAGTGCTGCAGCTTGTTGTGCCCCCACGCCTCCATACAGCTAGTAGTGATGATGCCAGATTTGTCAGCTCTACCCTCTCCTCCTCCACCTCCATACCTTCCTCTGCTGAATTATCCTATGAACCACAAGTACCCCCTAAGCGTTCAAGGGCCTATTCAATGAGTCAGGCTAAAAGGTGCCTGCAGTTGCTTCAGTTGGTGTGTCTAGGAGACAGGTACCACACCGGAACAAAGATTCTTGCATCTCTGCAGGGACAGGCCCAGAGGTGGTTCACGCCACGCCAGCTGGAGCCAGGAATGGTGGTGTCTAATGGCATAAACTTCCTGTCCGCCCTTAGACAGAGAAAGTTCACACATGTGCCATGCCTGGCACATGTCCTCAATTTTGTGATGCAGCGTTTCCTAAATAGGTACCCAGGGTTGAAAGATTGGCTAAAGTGGGACAGAAGAGTCTGTAGCCATTTTAGGCGGTCATACACAGCCAGTGCTCGATTGGCTGAAATTCAGTGGGAATTCCACTTGCCCATAAACCGCCTGATTTAGGACATGCCCACCAGGTGGAACTTGACTTCAGCTATGCTGCAGCAGCTGCACATGGAGCAGAGGGCCATCAACGAGTACCTGTGTGAGTATGGCACAATGACAGGCTCAGGCCGGCTCGGCTTTTTTTCCCCACGTCAATGGCTGCTCATAAAAGATGCATGTACTGTACTGTCACCATTTAAGGAGGCCACAAGGATGGTGAGCCATGACAATGCATGCATCAGTGACACAATCCCTGTTGTGTTCCTGCTGGAGAAAACTCTGTGTGGCATTGTGGACAGGGTACTCGAGGCAGAGCAGCGGGAGGAAAGAGGGGGACTTCCTTTCCTCCTAAGGCCCACTTTACGCAGACAGCATTGTTCCTATGCCACAGAACACACAAGAAGAGAGGGAGGAGGAAGAGGAGGTGGAGGAAGAGGGCAGTTTTGGAGGCATTGAAGCAGAGGAAGACATACGTCAAACAGTAGGAAATGGTATTCCATCCGCAGAACCCTTAGGAGTAGTATGTGGCTGGGAGGAGGCAGTTCCAGACACTATAATCCTCAGTGACCCCTCATGCCAGCGCAAATTAGTGGTGCATGGGCTCCCTCATGCTTCAAAGCCTGCAAAAGAACCCAAGAATACGCGCCGTAAAGTAGAAGGATCACTATTTGTTGGCAACCCTCCTTGACCACTGTTACAAGCGGAAAGTCTCAGAACTCATCCCATTCCCACAGAGCGTGCAGAAGATGACATCTCTTGAGGACACCTTAAAGAAGAGTTTAATGCTTTCCCCGACTCTGGTAGGTTACAGTGTCATGGAAAACCTTATTTTGAGGCTTCTGTTGATCAAAAGAGGAGCGGTGGAGAAGTCGGCTGCCTAATGCCACGTACACACGGCCGGACTTGCGAACGGTCTAAACTCCGTCTGCATTTCCGACGGAGAGATTTAGAACATGTTCTATATCTGAGTCCGTCGGAAATGCCGATAGAAAAAGTCCGATGGGGCATACACACGGTCGGAATGTCCGACCGAAAGCTCCCATTGGACATTTTCTGTCGGGAAGTCCGGCCGTGTGTACTCGGCATAAGTGATGAATTTCACAATTGTTTTAGTCCTCGCCGCCCAGGGCTGTCAGCTTCCATATCCCATCGACAGCGTCTGCATCACATGGTGGACAATTATCTAGAGGCAAAAACAGAGGTGGAGAGCTTTCCAGTCAACAATCCACTGGCTTACTGGGTCATGGGAATAGACCACTAGCCAGAACTTTCCCAGTATGCAATTGAACTGCTGCCCTGCATCCAGCATACTTTCCATATGGGCATTCAGTGCTGCTGGAGGTTTTGTTACTGATGATAGAACGCTTCTGTCCACAGACTCAGTGGACCGTCTGACATTTATCAAAATGAATCAGCCTGGGTTACCAGGAGCTATGAAGCCCCTGATGCTGATGTCGCTGATGAAGTGTTTTTGGGATGTGAAATCTCTGCAGGACTTCCAGGCTGTCTAGTGTTGTGGGTGTTGATCTCATCTGGAAGAATTTTTTTGGTGTAGGTTTCATGGGCACAATTAACACCCAATGAAAGACCAATTTTCCCGCACCTGTTTGACAGGTGCATATAATTTAAATTTTTTACAGCAAGGCCAATTCTTGCTTTCATCAAGAGCACCTCTATAGGGTTATGGTGTGAAGGCGCCAAAGACACCCAAAGACCAATTTTTCCGCACCTGTTTGACAGGCGCATATCATTTTAATCTTTGACAGCAAGGCCAATTCTTGCTTTCATCAAGAGTACCTCTATAAGGTTACGGTGTGAAGGCACCACCGACACCCAAAGACCAATTTTTCCACACCTGTTACTTCTATCCACAGTCTGTGGAAGAGACACCAGAATCTATCCAAAAAATCTCTAATCTTGTTCCCAGTGCACTACATTGTAGCCTCATCATACAGACTGGCAAAATTAATTTTTTTGGCTTTCTAAATGCAATTATTTCTGCAGCAGCTTCTATACACAGTACAGATGTGCCACTTTACAAGTAGACTAAGGGGACCCCCTCAGGCACTAGATTGAAAGGAATTTTACATTTTTATGTCTTCACTTTAAGCATAAATAAATCACTTCTCATTTAAAAATGACAATTTTTACAAACTTTTTTTTCATTGATACATGTCCTCCAGAGCAGTACCCGGACCCCTATAACCATTGTATGCCCAATTACTTGCATATAAGCCTTCAAAATGGGCACTTTTGTTTTTTTACGTTTGGGTCCCATAGACTTCAATGGGGTTCGTTATTCGGTTCCGAACTTTCACAATGTTTGAAAGTTCTGGTGCGAACCGAACTTGGGGTCGTTCGGCCCATCCCTACACATTTACTACCAGGCCATGACAGATAAAGCTAAAAATCTGTTGCATCTCATTACAAAAATCATCTCATTTTCACCTCAGTCTACAATTAATTATTAGTATAAAATTTAAAGTCCAGGTGAAATATCACACCTTTTTTCCCCAGATAATGATGTCATGTTTGTGGAATTTCTGCACAGAATGCCCAATAGGGATAAATGTTCAGGCAGGAAGCATAGCAACAAACATAACACTCCTGATCTTAGGTATTATGTTTGTGTGTTAGGAGGCTGAGGAAAAGTTCCTGAGGATAGTTTAATTGTGCATGCATGTCCAAATACACTTGGATATCTAAGGGCACCCTTTCTTGCCCAACTGTTTCAAAGTCATCAGTTGTGATATTTTTTACTATATGAAAGATTCTATTAGCAATTGAATGTAAAAATTTCTAATGAATGTTGATAATCGACCTCCTGATGGGTAGGAATTGCTAACAGCCCCCCATTGCCAACATGGACACTCAACTCTCCGACTCACCCTCTCCTTTCTTAGTCCCTCTTCTCTTGCCCTGAACTACATTGTGTCCCCCCACTGCTCTACTCTTTTATTCTTATTTTTTTAATCAGAAATCTACTCTTTTGCTCTTTATTTTACTTCTTTTTTTTTTCTGGTATTTAGGAAGGCTTTAATATCCACAATATCATAACCCTACTAACCCCAATTTTTCCTCTGCAATGTCCCATTGAGTCATACCCAGTTTTGCTTCTAATGTATTGGCCAAAGGGGCCTTGTACATCATTTGTCTTACAGCCTTTGTTATCCTTGTGACCATTATTTTTCCACTGTACATCTGTACAATATGTCCTAACACTACTCTTTGATAATGCTCAAAAAAAACTTGCTAATGAAAATCATCAGAAGTTTTAAGGAAACATTTGTAGGAATACAAACCAGCCACTAAGACCACTGAGACATACAACTTTATGTGTAATGTTATTCTATATATTTTACAGGTATGAGTTATACCTCATTCATGAGTTCTACTCTGTATTGCATGTTTTTGTCAATAATGTGGTTAATATAAATAAAATAGACTACTTTTATAGCATTAAGGGCCCATTTATACCTGCAAGCCACGCTACTGTGTTTTTTTTTCGTGTGACAGTATAGGGGTAGCCCATTCACCTGACTGGGCTGCCCTACAGGTGCCAAAGAAGCTTGCACATGCTTTCGGCTGTGAGCTTTACGTGTTTTGTATAACAACAAAACGAGTGTTTCCTAGCCACGCCATTAACAATTCATGGCAGCGCAAGGGTGCTGTGCATTTTTTATATGTTCCTGCAACGTGTAGTTGTGAATGTGATCTAAGTAATTAATGTTAAATACTGTATTTCATGCATGTTTTTTTTTATTACTCTTACAGGTGCAGATCAGGAATATTAGCCCTTGAATGCAATAATTACCCTCCGTGGTTGTTATACAGGAGAGAACGAAAAATGATACCTTCTTCTGCAACCAACAGTGGTGTATTCACTGCTCCTCAGGGCCCTGTAACTTATCTACAACTCTGCAGACCCATTGTACCTCGAGTACGCACAGTCCATTCTGAATACAGGACATATAAGCCCTATCTTTATAAGCCTAAAATGGGTGAGGCAGTAACTTGTCCAAAGGGAGATGCTGCATTGGCGGTTTATGGGGTTCCATTTGGGAAGTCAGTTCCATGCGAGAAAAGCCTCCAACAGGGTATAGAAAGAGTACACCTTCATGTTTATCTGCCATGTGAACAGCAATCAGACAGGGAGAGCACAAGGTCACAGCCTGATGAAGATGAAGTTTATTCAAAACTCAATAATCTGAGCCTTCAAGAAGGCAAAAATTCAGAAATGCTATGAAGATAGTAAAATAAAAAAATAGTGCATGTTCAGTTTTTAGTGGAGGATTGTTTGCCATCCAGATTGGTGTTCTCTAACGTTATTAAAATATATTCCTCTTAATCTGAGTTATTGTTTGCAGGTATACTATGCTGTTGGTTAGCTCACTTCAAGTACCCCTTGATGTGAGTCCATCTAATACCTCTACTCTGTTATTTGTGTATAATAGCTTTCAAAACACACCTCTGTAAATATGATCTAATAAAATATAAATATGATCTAATATTTGCTATACCTTTAAACTGTTAATCTAAAATGACCCACTGTACCTCCAGAATAAACCTTTGGGTTAACATTCTGCTGGTTGAGAACCTCCGAATTGAGTATTATGAAATTTAAATTTTTTTAGCTCTGGTACCGTGATAAAAAGCTATGTCATGGTGTGTTTTTTTTTTTATAAAGCAACTCTGCAGATATTAAAAAAAAAATGAAGGTGAAAATACCTGCAAAGCAAGAAATGTATAGTTACTTATAATGCTTTTGAAGCATTTTGAAGATTTGAAGGAGCAGCAGAAGTGCGAGTTCAGATTCCATTCTGATGCGTTTTTCATGAGATTTGGAAACAGCTATGATTTCTGTTCTCTCTCTCTTTCTCTCTCTCCAATGTGATTCCATGCATTCTGGAATGCATCAGTGCGAACCCGGGCTAAAGAGAGAGGCTTGCTAAAAAATCTTCTGTAATTAAAAGTGCTGGGATGCTAACATCCTCCACTGTGATCTGCTGTTACTACAGGACACAGAAACAAGCAGAAAAAAACACAGCATAGAGCCATAGGTGTGCTGGATGCCAAACATTTTTAACAAAAAAAACTTTTCAAATAAGCATTGTTGGTACGCTTAAGTAAGGATGAGCTCAGGCATGTTCGCAAACAGCACGTGCAGAGCCCGCCAGGAAGTCGGCACTGCACATCGCTAATCACAAGCAGTGAGACATTTCCCAATCTCTGCAGCCGCGCATTGGGACAATGTCTCACTGCTTGTCATTAGCCCTCCGCAATGCCGACTTCCTGGCGGCTCTGCACGTGCTGTTTGTGAACACGCCTGAGCTCATCCTTATTAGCAAGACAGGTTGCTTGCTGTGCAGAATTATTTACAACCCCCCCCCCCCCAAAAAAGAACAACAATGTAGTGGCTTCAATATTTATATCCTGTTATGTTTGAATACGTTGGCAGAAAATTGCATTTAATTGCTTAGTTATTTGTAACTTGCTAACATCTCCAAATATAATGCAACTTAAAAAAATATTAAATTATACAATAACTGTGCTGTATGATAGTGGTTTGTATTTTATGTTCTTATGTTGGAATTTTTTGACACAAAGCAATGTGTGCAATTGTACCTAGAAGAATTGATGCTGTTGTCAAGGCAAAGGGTGGTCACAACAAATATTGATTTGATTTGGATTTTTCTTCTATCCATTTACTTTCCATTTTGTTAATTCATAAAAATATACTATTAACACTTCTATTTCTGAAAGCATTCTTAATTTTCAGCATTTTTTTACACTATCTCCCTAATGTGTTTATTTAAAACTTTGTAAGCTCAATCTTTTTAGAAACATAGGGGTTGATTTACTAAAACTGGAGAGTGCAAAATTTAGTGCAGCTGTGCATGGTAGCCAATCAGCTTTTAACTTCAGCTTGTTCAGTTAAAGTGGTTGTTAACCCACCAAGGTATCTTTACATAACCCTCTCTGTTTTTTAATGTGTTGGCCCCCTGTCACTGTGCTTTATAAAAATAATGCTGTATTTACCTTGTTTACAGAGCACTGATCTGCGCTCATTGACCCACAGCCTATCTCCTCTCTCGGCCTGACAGATGCAGTGGCCTGGGCCGGGGATCCCCCGCTGATGTCAGTAAGGAGGGGAGGAGGAGAGAGGCGGCCCCGCCCGCTGCATCAATTGGGCCGAGAGAGGAGATAGGCGGTGGGTCAATGAGCGCAGATCAGCGCACTGCAAACAAGGTATACAGCATTCTTTTTATAAAGCACAGCCACAGGGGGCCATTACATAAAAAAAAAACAGAGGATTATATTAAAAAGAAACAGTAATTGGAGCAGCAGGACGGGGGGGGGGGGGGGGGGGCAGTACAGACACGCAGCTGACAGGCAGAGAGGGGAGAGGATGGAGGAGAGGACACAAGAGACACAAAGGAGGCCTGCGAATGATGGAGGCACGTACGCTGACAATGGTGTCAGGGCTCGGCAGCCCTGATATATCGGGGTCAGCGTACACGGGGGAAGGTAGAAACAGGATCAACCTGGTTTTACAGGTGATACAGGGGGCCAAATGACACAGCACAAGCACTGTGCTGTATAACATGCTTTAACCACTTAACAACCGGCCCATAGCCAAATGACGGCTACAGGGCGGTTGTTTAACTCTGGGAGGGCGTCCAGGGACGTCCTCCCAGAATTCTGCTCTCGCGCGCCCCCTAGGGCGCGCACTCGAGAGCATCCGTGACCGCCGGGTCCAGAGGACCCGGCGCATCACAGATCCCGGTAAATGGCCGCTGATCGCGGCCGTTTACCATGTGATCGCTCCGTCAAATGACGGAGCGATCACATGTAAACAAACCGGCGTCAACTGATGACGCCGGTTCCTCTCCTCCCCCTCTCCTCCCCTCCTGTGTACCGATAGGTACACAGTGACCGGAGAGGCGGATGGATGGATGGCTGCAGCGTTGTGGGCTGCATCTGTAGTGCCCACAGCGCTGCACAGAGACATCCAGCCATCCATCCATCCATGCTCAGCCATCCCTCACTACTCTGCATGCTGTGCAATACTCTGCAATTCCCTCTGCAATGCCCCACAATACTCTGCAATACCCCTGCAATACTCTGCCATACCCTGGAATACCCCACAATACTCTGCAATACCCCTGCAATACTCTGCCATACCCTGCAATACCCCGCAATACTCTGCCATACCCTGGAATACCCCACAATACCCTGGAATACCCCGCAATACTCTGCCATACCCCAAAATACCCCGTTATACTCTGCCATACCCCAAAATACCCCGCAATACTCTGCCATACCCTGCAATACTCTGCCATACCCTGCAATACCCCACAGTACTCTGCCATACCCTGCAATACCCCGCAATACTCTGCCATACCCCAAAATACCCCGCAATACTCTGCCATACCCCAAAATACCCCGCAATACTCTGCCATACCACAAAATACCCCGCAATACTCTGCCATACCCTGCAATACCCTGAAATACCCCGCAATACTCTGCCATACCCCGCAATACTTTGCCATACCCCGCAATACTCTGCCATACCCTGCAATACTCTGCCATACCCTGCAATACTCTGCCATACCCTGCAATACTCTGCCATACCCTGCAATACTCTGCCATACCCTGGAATACCCCGCAATACTCTGCCATACCCTGCAATACCCCGCAATACTCTGCCATACCCCGCAATACTCTGCCATACCCTGGAATACCCCGCAATACTCTGCCATACCCTGCAATACCCCGCAATACTCTGCCATACCCTGCAATACCCCGCAATACTCTGCCATACCCTGCAATACCCTGAAATACCCTGAAATATCCCGCAATACCCAGCCATACTCTGCAATACTCAGTGATACCCAGCCATACTCTGCCATACTCTGCCATACCCAGCCATGCTCTGCAATACCCCGCAATACCCAGCCATACTCGGTGATACCCAACCATACTCTGCAATACTCGGTGATACCCAGCCATACTCTGCCATACCCAGCCATACTCGGCGATACTCTGCAATACTTGGTGATACCCAGCCATACTCTGCCATACCCAGTCATACTTGGCGATACTCTGCAATACCCAGCCATGCTCAGCCATACCCAGTCTCTGTATGTGGCCAGGCTGTGGAAGTCTCACACATGTGGTATCGCCGTACTCAGGAGGAGTAGGAGAATCTATTTTGGGGGGTCATTTTTGGTATGTACATGTTATGTGTTAGAAATATTGTATAAATGGACAACTTTGTGTTAAAAAAAAAGCATTTTAACCACTTCCCGCCTTCCGTCATACAACGTCCTTGACTTTGTGTGGGGATATCTGAATGATGGGTACAGCTACAGGCATCATTCAGATATCAGCTTTTTTAGCCGGCGATTCCCTACACCATAAGAATGATCATAGCGGCTGTTACACTGCCTGATCGTTCTTACAGGAGGCGAGAGGGGACGCCCCCCCCCATCACGCCGCCCTCCGGTGCTTCTACCGACTCACCGCTACGATCGAAGCCAGGATCTTTTTTTTTATTTTTTTTTATTTCAGGAACAGACTAGAGGTGAGATGTGGGGTCTTATTGACCCCATATCTCACTGTAAAGAGGACCTGTCATGCCATATTCCTATTACAAGGGATGTTTACATTCCTTCTAATAGGAATAAAAGTGATCAAAAAATTTTTTTTTTTGGAAAAAAGTGTCAAACTAAAATAAATAAAGTAAAATGAACAATAAAAAAAAATAAAAAATTTTTAAAGCGCCCCTGTCCATGTGCTCGCATGCAGAAGCGAACGCATACGTAAGTCCCGCCCACATATGAAAACGGTGTTCAAACCACACATGTGAGGTATCGCTGCGATCGGTAGAGCGAGAGCAATAATTTTGGCCCTAGACCTCCTCTGTAACTCAAAATTTGTAACCAGTAAAAAATTTTAAAGCGTCGCCTATGGGGATTTTTAAGTGGCGAAGTTTGGCGCCATTCCACAAGCGTGTGCAATTTTGAAAGGTGACATGTTAGGTATCTATTAACTCAGCGTAACTTCATCTTTCATATTATGCAAAAACATTGGGCTAACCTTACTGTTTTGTTTTTTTTTAAAGCAAAAAACTGTTTTTTTTCCAAAAAAAACGCGTTCGAAAAATTGCTGCGCAAATATCGTGCGAGATAAAAAGCTGCAATGACCGCTATTGTATTCTCTAGGGTCTTTGCTAAAAAAACATATATAATGTTTTGGGGTTCTATGTAATTTTCTAGCAAATAAATGATGATTTTTACATGTAGGAGAGAAATGTCAGAATTGGCCTGGGTGCTCCAGAACGCCTGAAGGTGCTCCCCTGCATGTTGGGCCTCTGTATGTGGCCACGCTGTGTAAAAGTCTCACACATGTGGTATCGCCATACTCGGGACTAATAGCAGAATGTGTTTTGGGGTGTAATTTGTGGTATGCATATGCTGTGTGTGAGAAATAACCTGCTAATATGACAATTTTGTGAAAAAAAAAAAAGAAAAAAAAAAAACTTGATTTTGCAAAGAATTGTGGGAAAAAATGACAACTTCAAAAAACTCATCATGCATCTTTCTAAATACCTTGGAATGTCTTCTTTCCCAAAAGGGGTCATTTGGGGGGTATTTGTACTTTTCTTGCATGTTAGGGTCTCAAGAAATGAGATAGGCCGTCAGTACTTCAGGTGTGATCAATTTTCAGATATTGGTACCATAGCTTGTGGACGCTATAACTTTCACAAAGACCAAATAATATACACTAATTTGGGTTATTTTTACCAAAGATATGTAGCGGTATAAATTTTGGCCAAAATATATGAAGAAAAATTACTAATTTTCAAAATTTTATAACAGAAACGAAGAAAAATGTATTTTTTTACAGATTTTTCGGTCTTTTTTCTTTTATAGCGCAAAAAATAAAGAACCCAGCGGTGATTAAATACCACCAAAAGAAAGCTCTATTTGTGTGAAAAAAGGACAAAAAATTCATATAGATACAGTGTTGCATGACTGAGTAATTGTCATTCAAAATGTGAGAGCACCAAAAGCTGAAAATTGGTCTGGTTATTAAGGGGGTTTAAGTGCCCAGTGGTCAAGTGGTTAAAGGAGCAGGATCTTTATTTGTTATTTGTTTCTATGCAGAGGTGCACCAGATTTTGACTCTCCATTTTTAATAAATCAACCCCATAAATCAGAGGTGCCCAACCAGTGGCCCAAGGACCACATATGACCAGTGGTGCCCTCTGATGTGGCCCGCAAACTACTTCTCTGGGATGGCAGGTTGGCAAGCCCAGATCCTGGGTTGCTGACCCACCATCCCAGAGCATAAATGTTGTGAATGAAACCGGCGGAAGAGGAAGCAAGTGGCTGCAAAGCAGTGCCGCATAAGTCAATGCTTCCTGTTAGGGTTGCACAGATACCAATACTGGTAGCGGTATCTATGCCTTTCTAAGGCATTTACACAAGTATCGGTAGTCGTGAAAATGCCCCGATATTCAAAATGATACCTTCTGGCTCAGTTGGTCCTCATTGTTGTGGGGCCAACAGTGCTGAGTGTTGGGAGTTCCATGTTTCTTCATTATTTGGTCTCATCCAGATGGTAATATTACACAGCACACTGATAGATGATGGAGAGCCCCCCTCCCTGCTCCTCCTAATCTTGATCTCCCTAAATGCCGGAAATTGGTATCAGCGAGTATTTAAAAAAAAAGTATCGGTACTCATACTTGTTGCTAAAATAGTGGTATCGGTGCATCCCTACTTCCTGCATAGCACCAACTCCTGTCACAGGCAGGGCAATACCAAATGCTCTCTGCCTGGGACAGCAATAGCCAGAGATAATTAAATAGAAGACCGTTGTTAAAGGTAAGTTTATTACTAAAATCACAGTGTATATATGGGCATATCTGTTCTGCAGTGGTTAGTGGGCTGCTTTCAAACTGATCCGCAGATGCAGCGCAGTGCACCTGCGGGTTACCTGCGCTGAGCCATAGACTTCTGTTATTACCTGTGGGTTTGGTGCACTTTCAGAAAGTGTACCCCACACTTGCAGGATATAATAGAATTGTGTATACAAAAAATTTGCGCCAACTCCCACAAAATAAAGCAGCCAACACAACAACTTGACCCGTGTAAATATGTAAGGAAATAAATAAAGTGTGGCGCTAGTGGTGATATCTTTTTAGAAATAGTGTTAACCCTATAACATAAATAGAAATGTACAATCCTCAGGTGTGTACAAAAAAGAAGAAGAAGGGGGGGGGGGTTGGAGTAAGGGAGATATTACCTTCCCCACCAAACTCTCCCATGAGTGAATTCAACATTAATGGGATAATTTGTGCAATGATATAACTATATCTATATGCTAAATAAGTGGAGAATCAGGAGGTTGGTATTCCGTATCGTGGCAATACGTAAAACAAATCAGATCAATACTTGAAGGTTCAGCTACAAGATATAATCATAGAAGGAAAAAGAAAGCTTGAAGAATAAAAATATAAATATTTTTGAAACTACTACAATGATGTATATCAAGTACTGTACAACCCAAGAAAGAGGGGGACCAAAATATATAATCAAAAGTCCATCAAGGTGGTATATACAGAGATGTAAACATATTTAAAGTCCACCATCTTAGATTTGGGATTGCTAGATATCAATCTTGGTGTAAATAGTTCATTAAGGTGTGGTAGACAGGGGCTGTTGAACGTATCCCTGTTCAGAAGTAGGATTTCTCCCTTAGAATGGTGACATTGGCCCAAAGGAACAGATATATATAATGCCCTTACCAGATAAGGTGGACTCACAGGCCCTTGGCGGTGAGTCAAACGAGCTTTGTACCATCAAGCGGTGTAGGACTGTAAAGTCGTATGTTGTTCCTGGGTGAGATTTCCACTGATGTCACCGGAAGGCACGCCTCTAGCTCGATAGGTTTTCACAGATGTCATCTAGTGGTGTGTCCTTGGAGGGCTCAGCTGGAAGCTGGGGTCAGCCACAATCTTCAGGTAAAGGAAACCTTTTCCTCAGCGACCAATGCCGTATTTGTAGGTGAAACAAGAAAGAAACTTCCACATACTGTAAATCTTTCTCAAACGTGACGACGTTTATTAAAACAAGGTCTTTTTGCAGTAAATACAAAAAATTGGGCGGTAAAAACTAGGCTCAAAATAATATAAAGAGTCCCAAAATTAAAAATTTGCGCAGTAGGTGATGGTGAGGGTAAAATCCACAGAGATCCGACGCGTTTCGTCCTCAAAGACTTCTGATGGGGTATGTATTTACTGCAAAAAGACCTTGTTTAAATAAACGTCGTCACGTTTGAGAAAGATTTACACTATGTGGAAGTTTCTTTCTTGTTTCACCTACAAATACGGCATTGGTCGCTGAGGAAAAGGTTTCCTTTACCTGAAGATTGTGGCTGACCCCGGCTTCCAGCTGAGCCCTGCCAAGGACACACCACTAGATGACATCTGTGAAAACCTATCGAGCTAGAGGCGTGCCTTCCGGTGACATCAGTGGAAATCCCACCCAGGAACAACATACGACTTTACAGCCCTACACCGCTTGACGGTACAAAGCTCGTTTGACTCACCGCCAAGGGCCTGTGAGTCCACCTTATCTGGTAAGGGCATTATATATCTGTTCCTTTGGGCCAATGTCACCATTCTAAGGGAGAAATCCTACTTCTGAACAGGGATACGTTCAACAGCCCCTGTCTACCACACCTTAATGAACTATTTACACCAAGATTGATATCTAGCAATCCCAAATCTAAGATGATGGACTTTAAATATGTTTACATCTCTGTATATACCACCTTGATGGACTTTTGATTATATATTTTGGTCCCCCTCTTTCTTGGGTTGTACAGTACTTGATATACATCATTGTAGTAGTTTCAAAAATATTTATATTTTTATTCTTCAAGCTTTCTTTTTCCTTCTATGATTATATCTTGTAGCTGAACCTTCAAGTATTGATCTGATTTGTTTTATCTATTGCCACGATACGGAATACCAACCTCCTGATTCTCCACTTATTTAGCATATAGATATAGTTATATCATTGCACGAATTATCCCATTAATGTTGAATTCACTCATGGGAGAGTTTGGGTGGGGAAGGTAATATCTCCCTTACTCCAACCCCCCCCCTTCTTCTTCTTTTTTGTACACACCTGAGGATTGTACATTTCTATTTATGTTATAGGGTTAACACTATTTCTAAAAAGATATCACCACTAGCGCCACACTTTATTTATTTCCAGGATATAATAGAAGTCTATGGCAAAGTGCAGCTTAGCCGTAGGAAAACCACAGGTGCACTGTGCTGTACCCTCGGTGTGGGTATACCACAGTGCATCAGTGTGAAAGCAGCCTTAGGCCCCTTTCACACGATCGGTCCCACCCAATCGAACCCTCCATTCACCTCTATGGAGCGGCAGATGTAAACGGACTTGTGTCCATTTACACCCGCCTACCTCCAATCCGATCCGCTAAATAGGATCCATCACCTTCCATCTGGGTGGATCGGATCGGAGGGCCCATAGAGTAGAGTGGGCTGTGTCCATGTCTGCTCTGTATATGCAAAGTGGACACGGACCTATCATCCGCCTGCTCAGCTCATTGTGGCCTGCGAGTGGCATAAATGGCCCTCGCTCTTCAAAAGGTTAGGGACCCCTGTTTGTGGCCAATTTATGTACTGTGAATCTGTTCGTCCTGGGCATTGAGGTTGGAGTGTCCATGTTGAATGCTTCATCCTTGGTGCACTCTCTCCATTTCCACTGCACCCGTCACAATGACAGGCTCATGCCTGAGGAGTTTTTTATAGAGGTGAGCAGAGCCTGATGAGGGACTGAGAGACTAGTTTCCCATCAGGTCACTGCGCTCGGAGCCCACCCGCTTGTGTGGTATTAGTGAATTCATTAATTTCACTATTGTCTTCCTGCTTCTCCTCCAGGCCAATTAGGAAGTGGGTCTTAAGACCCGACTGGCCGGGGGGAGAAGCAACTGTCTGATCTCTTTCAGAATGTCCTCCGCTCCTCGGCTCCAGTGACTCTGGGCTGTGTCAGTGGTCAGCGCTCCGCCATGGATTCCGTATGGGGGGGTTTGACTCCTGGGGGCCCCCCGGTGCGGTGAAGTCGGGGCTGGAGAGAAAGATGAGCCGGCATCCAGGACCGGTTGGGCTCGTGTCCCCCCATCACCTGGCCTGAGCCGGCTTCTTCTATCTGGGCACCAGGGACCAGGTCCAGTGCTTCTCCTGCGGGGGGGGGGGGAGCCCCCAGAGCTGGGAGCCTGGGGACCAGCCTGATACTGAGCACCGCAAATACTTCCCTACCTGACCCCTCCTCCGAGGAACCGAGCCTAGCAACGTTCCCATCCCCCAGCAACCAGACCTACTGGATGGACACATCTTCAGCCAGCTCTACTGACTGTACGAGACAGAAGAATGACGACCTCGCTGTCTACCCCGAGCTGCTGGACATGATGAGCCACATGGGGACCTTCCGCAACTGTCCGAAACACACAGGCTCAGCCCCAAGCAACTGACTGCTGCTGGATTTTTCTATACTGGTATGTACTGGGAGGCACTGGGATCATACCTCTTCTATACTGATATGTACTGGGAGGTCTGAGATCATACCCTACCATAGAGGGATTCATCTATACTGGTATGTACTAGAAGGAACTGGGATCATATCCCTTCTATACTGGCATATACTGGAGGACTGGGATCATACCCCTTCTATACTGGTATGTACTGGGGCCCCCACTATAGGGGGATTTACCTATACTGGTATGTACTGGGAGTAACTGGGATCATACCCCTTCTGTACTGGTATGTACTGGGAGGACTGGGATCATACCCCACCATAGGCCCTATCACGCGCAATCGACCGAGCGACGGGGGGGGGGTTGGGGGGAGGGTGAGGTTTGTTTGAGGCCCCCCAAAAAATGGATCACCAGCTGCCACTGTATTGTAGGGACCAGCTTCAAATGGAGTGTTTGTAAAGAACTCATTGCAACATGAGGTTGCCTATTTGGCATCAAAATCCACCATCATAGAGGTTGCTAGAACACAAAAAGGCATTCTAAAAGGAAAGAGACTAGCTTGTTATATTTACCTGCTCTCTGCTGGACGTCCTATGACGCCCAGTCACAATAACTGAACCACCGTCCGGCCGTCATTCTGCTATAGGCGGCGGGAAGTGGTTAACAACTTTTATAAACGCAAATGTGCATAACAGCGGCTACAAGCATTTGGTGTTTAAAATGCCAGTAAAACTACAGTCCTGAATGTGATTTATATGCTTTCAAAAAAATGCTTCTAACTGCAACTGCCTTTAAGACCCCTTTAAACTGGGGCCGCCCATGCATTAGCAGTAAAGGGGCCACTCATTTTAGCAGTGCTTTTCAGCTGCTAGTGGGGCGCTTTAAACCCCAAAGAAGGGGTTAAAAACGCCCATGTTGTGGCACTTCCGAAGCGCTTTTCAGGCGATTCGGAAGCCCTGCCATTCATTGCAATGGGCAGGGGCATTTTGGGAGCGCTGTATACAGCACTCCCAAACCGCCCCAAAGAATCTGCTTGCCGGACTTTTTCTAACATCCCGCGAGTGCACCGCCCCAGTGTGAAAGCACTCGGACTTTCACACTCGGGAGGCATGGGAGGCAGTTTTCAGGCACTTTACAGGCCCTATATCTAGCGCTAAAACGCCTGAAAACTGTCTCAGTGGGAAAGAGGATTTCCGGTCTTATATACCTTGCAGAGGTTGTTTCTGCCAGCCTGTTTGACCATTCTAGCAATAGGTTGTCCATACCATCTGGTAAGTGTCCCCGCTCACTGGGTGTGGAGTGTCACTAGAAGTCCTGCACGATTACTTGGTGGTGGATTTTTCTATATGGATTTTTTATATACATATACAACCCCTGGCAAAAATTATGGAATCACCAGTCCCTGAGAATGTTCCTTCAGTTGTTTATTGTTGTAGAAAAAAAGCAGATCACAGACATGGCCAAAAACTAAAGGCATTTCAAATGGCAACTTTCTGGCTTTAAGAAACACTAAAAGAAATCAAGAAAAATAATTGTGGTGGCCAGTAACAGTTAAATTTATAGAATAAGCACAGGGAATAAATTATGGAATCACTCAATTCTGAGGAAAAAATGATGGAATCACCCTGTAAATTTTCATTACAAACACTAACATCTGCATCGGATTAAATCTGCTTATTAGTATGTAGGTAAAGAGGGTAAATCATCACGCAGTGTTGCACAAGATGTTGGTTGTTCACAGTCGGCTTTGTCTAAAACATGGACCAAATACAAACAACATGGGAAGGTGGTTAAAGGCAAGCATACTGGTAGACCAAGGAAGACATCAAAGCGCCAAGACAGAAAACTTAAAGCAATATGCCTTGAAAACAGAAAATGTACAACAAAACAAATGAGGAACAAATGGGAGGAAACTGGAGTCAACATCTGTGACCGAACTGTAAGAAACCGCCTAAAGGAAATGGGATTTACATACAGAAAAGCTAAAAGAAAGCCATTTCTAACACCTAAACACAAAAAAACAAGGTTACAATGGGCTAAGGAAAGGCAATCGTGGACTGTGGATGATTGGATGAAAGTCATATTCAGTGATGAATTTCGAATCTGCATTGGGCAAGGTGATGATGCTGGAACTTTTGTTTGGTGCCGTTCCAATGAGATTTATGCAGACGACTGTCTGAAGAAAACATGCACATTTCCACAGTCAATTATGATATGGGGCTGCATGTCAGGTAAAGGCACTGGGGAGATGGCTGTCATTAAATCTTCAATAAATGCACAGGTTTACATTGAAATTTTGGACACTTTTCTTATCCCATCTATTGAAAGGATGTTTGGGGATGATTAAATCTTTTATCAAGATGATAATGCATCTTGTCATAGAGCAAAAACTGTGAAAAAATTCCTTGAAGAAAGACATAAGCTCAATGTCATGGCCTGCAAACAGTCCAGATCTCAATCCAATTGAAAGTCTGTGGTGGAAGTTAAAGAAAATGGTCCATGACAAGGCTCCAACCTGCAAAGATGATTTGGCAACAGCAATTTGATGAAGAGTACTGTTTATCACTCATTAAGTCAATGCCTCAGAGACTGCAAGCAGTTATAATAGCCAGAGATGGTGCAACAAAGTACTAGTGATGTGTTGGAGTGTTATTTTGTTTGTTTGTTTTTCATGATTCCATAATTTTTTCCTCAGAGTTGAGTGATTCTATAATTTATTCCCTGTGCTTGTTCTATAAATCTAACTGTTACTGGCCACCACAATTATTTTTCTTGATTTCTTTTAGTGTTTCTTAAAGCCACAAAGTTGCCATTTGAAATGCCTTTAGTTTTTGGCCATGTCTGTGATCTGCTTTTTTTCTACAACAATAAACAACTGAAGGAACATCCTCAGGGACTGGTGATTCCATCATTTTTGCCATGGGTATTAATTAATTGTGTCTATCATAAGGACTTTTTTCTGCACATATTCATATTTATAAATCTATGAACCTTCACGGTTTTTGTTTTAGTGGATGAATTTATGCACTGCACTCTAATTCATGATTAGCGCGATTACTTTTTATACACACGTTTTCCTTGATTATGTCACTTGGATTAATCACTGCTTTTTTGTTTGTAATTATTTACTCATAGTTCACTAATGCAGACTTTTCGACCGGACTGGTCCGACGGACGCCGACGGACCAAAGCCGGCGGACAATCCGATCGTGTGTGGGCTTCACTGGACCTTCAGCGGACATTTCCAGTTGCAAATCTGACGGACTTTAGATTTGGAACTTGCTTCAAATCTTTACTTCGTAACTCCGCCGGACCCAGAAATCCGCTCGTCTGTATGCTAGTCCGACGGACAAAAACCGACGCTAGGGCAGCTATTGGCTACTGACTATCAACTTCCTTATTTTAGTCCGGTGTACGTCATCACGTACGAATCCATCGGACTTTGGTGTGATCGTGTGTAGGCAAGTCCGTTCTTTAGAAAGTCAGTCGGAGGTCTGTCAAAAGTCCTTCGAAAGTATGCTGGAAAGTCTGTCGGACCAGTCCGGTCGAAAAGTCCGAACGTGTGTACGCGGCATTAGTGCAGTATAACACTACATTTTTTGAACACATAAGATAACATAGAGGAGCGTTCAGGGGCTGCTGAAAAAGATGCCCAACTGCTCCTAAACTTCAGTTTATCAGCTGTAGTGTACATGAGGCCTTAGGCCTGATTCACACCTAAGCATTTTTAGTGCTTTTTGCATTTTGTAGATTTGCACTACAGTCCATTTAACATGGTTTCCTATGGAACACGTTCTGTAGTGCAAATCTGCAAAATGCAAAAAGCACTAAAAATGCATAGGTGTGAATCAGGCCTCGGGCCTGATTCAAACATATCATTTTTAGTACTTTTTGCAGATTTGCACTACAGAACGTAGGAAACTATGTTAAATGGACTGTAGTGCAAATTTGCAAAATACAAAAAGCACAAAAAATGCATAGGTGTGAATCGGGCCTTAGGAAACAGAAAAGAATGGTCACATATGTATAGGTGTCTCACTTTGAACTTGATATAATATCTATGAGCCATTGTATAAATGTATTAATGACAATAGCGGTCAGAGCCGCTGGCTGTGATCAGGGCCGCTGATAGGGGGGACCACCAGTCCGCCTATAGGGGTACAGAAGTACAGTTTAATCACACTTGTTCAATAATAAAATTAAATAGAACAAACGTAGTCAAAACATAGCCAGAGTTCAGGAACCGGAACGGATAGTCAGACAAGCCAAACGTCAGGGAGCCGGAGATGAGCGTAGTAAAACAGCAAGCAGGATCTGGAGCCAGAAGGGATGTCAGCCAAGCAAGTCTTTTAACAGGAATGCAGGAGAGCGTCTCTGTGATGTTGACTAAGGTGAAGGCAGAGATCCTCTGGGCTGGACGGCTTAAGTAGGCAGGGCTGATGAGCAGGATATCAACAGTTGAGTAACTGTGGAGAGATAGGTGCTGGCAATTAGCCGACAGCTGAGCTGCCAGCTCTGAGAAGGAAGGGCTGAGCCCCTCCTCAATGACCCCTCCCCCTCAGAGGACCGGCTTGAGGGGAAAACCTCAGAAAGCACAGAGGAGGACAGAGGCATGTATGTCCGAGGATGAGACCCAAGAGCGTTCCTCCGGACTGTACCCTTCCCAATGCACCAGGTACTGTATGCGCCCACGGAACCTACGGGAGTCAACAATGGACTGTACTTCATACTCCTCATGGTTCTCAACCTGTACAGGGTGAGAACGTGGCACAAAGGTGGTAAAACGGTTGCAGACCAAATGTTTTAATAAGGAGACATGAAATACATTTGAAATACGCATATTAGAAGGAAGGTCTAATTGCGTAAGCCACTGGGTTAATCCTGCGAAGAATATGGAAAGGCCCAATAAACCGAGGTGGTCTTCGTTCCACTTGGGCATGAGTCCAGGAGGCTTTGCGACATGCTAATGAGAGGTACAGACTCCATGCTTAACGCAGATGCCTGCCTGCACCTTCCTACCAGGTTGGGGACATGGTCTGGCTGTCATCTTGAAAACCTCCGACTTCGTGTTCCCCCACTGAAGTTCGCACTGAAGTTTTAAAGGAGGCCACAAACTCAGGGTAACTCAAGACAACAGGTTTTTGCGTCTCCCATAGATGGTTTGCCCAGGTCAAGGCTCTCTCAGAAAGCAAAGATATCACGAAACCTACTTTGCTTCTGTCCGTGGGAAACGCCTGGGGCAGCATCTCAAAGTATATCTCAACCTGGTTGAGAAAGCCTCTGTATTGGACTGGATCCCCAAATCGCTGGGGAAGCGGAGTGAAACCAGACATACCTCTTATAGAGGTAATACTCAAGGTGGGTGCCTGCACAGAGACTGGCGCAGCAGCAGGGACGGCCTGCAACACATTTTGTACCGGAGCAGCCACAGTGGGAGACTCCAGGTGAGCTGTGTGACTCAGGAGCGTTTGTAACACCATGGCAAACTGATCCATGCGGTGATCTTGCTCATCCAATCTGGAAAAAATATTACCAACAAGTGGATTGACTGTATCCTCTGAATTCATGGCCTTCGCCTACTGTCAGAAACCATGAAACCAGACCGAGACATAAGTACAGTTAAATCACTTGTAACACTTGTTTCTTTAGAGCCATTTGTGCCAGAGTCCTTATGTTATCTTTGCAGGAATAAAGCCTCGTACACACGCTTAGATTTTCGGACTACCGAACATCCATTTTTTGTGGCATGCTAGTCTCATGTCGAAAGTGAAGAGGTTACTCACAATACAAAAATTTTCGTATGACAGAATGCAACGTCAGAAGTGACATAATGTGTTGAATAGTTTTGTATGTATACTTTAGTTTCTGAGCATGCATAGTCTTGCTCTTAAGATTTTTTTCGGACAAAAAAACTTATTAATCAAACGAAAATCGGACGTTGAGTTCATGTACAACAAAAATGCTGTACATCCAGCTTTTGTCTGACGAAAAAGCGAAATTGGCTGTTGAAAGCACCATACTGACGATCCGAACATTGGCAGACAGCTTGTCGTACAAATTTTTCCATCCGATTTTCGTATCATGGGTACGGGCCTTTAGGCTGGTCAGGCTATAGGCTTCACAAACCTAGTAACCATTTATTGTCCTCATGTGCTTAAGCAATTGACTGTTGGTAAACTTTTTGTGCCACTTTGTTATATCTTGTAAAACCCTATTTTCCACACTGGAAGAACACTGGTCACTGCTAGGACTGCTTGTACTATGTCCGCAGTCTCTGACCATCTCTTGTACTATGTCTGCAGTCTCTGACTATCTCCTGTAGTATATCTGCAGTCTCTGACCATCTCCTGTAGTAAATCTGCAGTCTCTGACCGTCTCCTGTAGCATGTCTGCAGTCACTAATCCTCTCCTGTAGCGTATCTGCAGTCTCTGATCATCTCCTGTATTATATCTGCAGTCTCTGATCCTCTCCTGTAGTATATCTGCAGTCTCTGATCATCTCCTGTAGTATATCTGCAGTCTCTGATCATCTCCTGTAGTATATCTGCAGTCTCTGATCCTCACCTATAGTATATCTGCAGTCTCTGACCATCTCCTGTAGTGTATCTGCAGTCTCTGATCCTCCCCTGTAGTAAATCTGCAGTCTCTGATCGTCTTCTGTAGTATATCTGCAGTCTCTGATCCTCTCCTGTAGTGTATCTGCAGTCTCTGACCCTCTCCTATAGTATATCAGCAGTCTCTGATCGTCTCCTGTAGTATATCTGCAGTCACTGATCGTCTCCTGTAGTATATCTGCAGTCTCAGCCTCTCTCATGTAGTATATCTGCAGTCTCTGATCCTCCCCTGTAGTATATCTGCAGTCTCTGATCCTCTCCTGTAGTATATCTGCAGTCCCTGATCCTCTTCTGTAGTAAATCTGCAGTCTCTGATCCTCTTCTGTAGTATATCTGCAGTCTCTGATCATCTCCTGTAGTATATATGCAGTCTCTGATCCTCTCCTGTAGTATATCTGCAGTCTCTGACCATCTTCTGTAGTGTATTTGCAGTCTCTGATTCTCCCCTGTAGTATATCTGCAGTCTCTGATCCTCTCCTGTAGTGTATCTGCAGTCTCTGATCATCTCATGTAGTATATCATTATCTGCAGTCTCTGATCATCTCTTGTAGTATATCTGCAGTCTCTGATCATCTACTGTAGTATATCTGCAGTCTCTGATCCTCACCTGTAGTATATCTGCAGTCTCTGACCATCTCCTGTAGTGTATCTGCAGTCTCTGATCCTCCCCTGTAGTAAATCTGCAGTCTCTGATCATCTTCTGTAGTATATCTGCAGTCTCTGATCCTCTTCTGTAGTGTATCTGCAGTCTCTGACCCTCTCCTGTAGTATATCAGCAGTCTCAGCCTCTCTCCTGTAGTATATCTGCAGTCTCTGGTCCTCTCCTGTAGTATATCTGCAGTCTCAGATCCTCTCCTGTAGTATATCTGCAGTCTCTGATCCTCTCCTGTAGTATATCTGCAGTCTCTGATCCTCTTCTGTAGTATATCTGCAGTTTCTGATCCCCTTCTGTAGTATATCTGTAGTCACTGATCCTCTTCTGTAGTATATCTGCAGTCTCTGATCCTCTTCTGTAGTATATCTGCAGTCTCTGATCCTCTACTGTAGTATATCTGCAGTCTCTGATCATCTCCTGTAGTATACATGCAGTCTCTGATCCTCTCCTGTAGTATATCTGCAGTCTCTGACCATCTCCTGTAGTGTATCTGCAGTCTCTGATCCTCCCCTGTAGTAAATCTGTAGTCTCTGATCCTCTTCTGTAGTGTATCTGCAGTCTCTGATCCTCTTCTGTAGTGTATCTGCAGTCTCTGATCATCTCATGTAGTATATCATTATCTGCAGTCTCTGATCATCTCCTGTAGTATATCTGCAGTCTCTGATCCTCTCCTGTAGTATATCTGCAGTCTCTGATCCTCTCCTGTAGTATATCTGCAGTCTCTGACCATCTCTTGTAGTATATCTGCAGTCTCTGATCCTCTCCTGTAGTATATCTGCAGTCTCTGATCCTCACCTGTAGTATATCTGCAGTCTCTGATCCTCTCCTGTAGTATATCTGCAGTCTCTGATCCTCTCCTGTATAATTTTGCCACCTTTTCATTAAGCCAAACCCGAACACTTTTGAATTTTTTTTTGCAGTATACACTATAGGATTGTAAAAGAATTGGGACACCTTCGGGTGCCCCAAGAAGAGCAGTAATGTGATGCCATGATGAACAGTAGGTGTGGCCAGAAGATTAGTCTGTCCCCCAGTATAATTCCCCCAGATTAGTCTGTCGCCTAGTACACCCCCCTCAAGTCAGTCTGTTTCCCAGTATTATCCTCCCCAGGTCAGTCTGTCTCCCCAGGTAAGTCTGTCCCCCCAGTACATTCCCCCCAAGGTCAGCCTGTCCCCCAGTATATTCCCCCCAATGTCAGTCTATGCCCCAGTGTAATCCCCCCAAGTTCAGTCTGTTCCTCAGTGTAATCCTCCCAAGGTCAGTATATTCCCCAGTTTAATCCCCCCAAGGTCAGTCTGCTCCCCAGTGTAATCCCCTCAAGGTCAGTCTGTGCTCCAGTGTAAACCCACCAGGACAGTCTGTTCTACAGTATAATCCCTCCAAGGTCAGTCTGTCCCCCAGTACATTCCCCCCAAGGTCAGTCTGTGCCCCAGTATAATCCCCTCAAGGTCAGTCTGTGCCCCAGTGTAATCCCCCCAGATCAGTCTGTCCTTCAGTATAATCCCCCTCGGTCAGTCTGTCCCCAGTACATCCTCCCCAGGACGGTCAGCTAATGCTAACAGAGGTTTGTGTGAAAGGGGCAGGAAGGCCTCTGTACAACTGCCCAGGGGCAATAATCTGAGAGCTGAGTATTTTAGAGGCACCCATAACGAATAAGTAATCAGGGACACACATCCAGGAGTGCAAGGAGTAATATAAAAACCCCAAATGGAGTCAGGGATCCCCCCCAACACACACACACACTTCCAGGTGTACTGACCCCTCTCCAGGAGACCCCTTAACAGGAGGAGTGCATGGGGGTGATTAGAAGGGACCCCCTTCCACCCATCCAGGTACACAGACAAATACAGGGAAAGGCCCATCAAGGAATACATGAATACCCTTCCAGTTAAAGGAGACCCCTGACCAGGAGGACTACATGGTGGTGATGATATGGGTCCCCCATCCAGGTATACAGGAATCCCCCTCCCTCCAGTTAATGGGACCCCTGGATAATATGATTGCAGGGGGGTGATCAGAAGGGAACCCCCACCCAGGAATAAAAGAGCTCCCATCCCCCCCCCTAAATAAGGAAGACTCAATGCTAGGAGGACTACAGGGGGGAGGGGTGATCAAATGGGACCCTCATACAGGAATACAGGAATTCTCCTCCCTCCCCCCTCCAGATAAAGAAAACCTCCAGCTAGGAGGACTGCAGGGAGTGATAAGAGGGGACCCTCATCCAGAGACTCCCTTTCCTTCTCACTCCAGTTAAATAAGACCCCCAGGTGGGAGCACTGCAGGGGGGTAATAAGAGGAGACCCCAATCCAGGAATACAGGAAATCCCCCTACCTCACCCCTCCAGTTAAAGAAGATCTCTAGCTGGGAGGACTGTGGGGAGGTGATAAGAGAGGATACCCATCCAGGAGCATAGGCCCCCCCCTCCAGTAAAAAATGGGTGCTGCCTGGGAGGACTGCAGGGGGGTGATGAGAAGGGAACCCAATACAGGAATACAGGAATTCCCCTCTCTCCCCCCCCCAGTTATAGAAGACCCCCAGCTAGTTGGATTGTTGGGGGGGATGATAAGAGGGGACCCTCATCCAGGAACTCCCTTCCCTTCTCACTCCAGTTAAAGAAGACCCCCAGGTGGGAGCACTGCAGGGGGGTGATAAGAGGAGACCCCAATCCAGGAATACATGAAATCCCCCTACCTCACCCCTCCAGTTAAAGAAGACCTCCAGCTAGTAGGACTGCGGGGAGGTGATAAGAGGGCCCCCTTATCCAGCAACATAAGAACCCCCCCAGTTAAAAAAGGCCGCTGCCTGAGAGGACTGCAGGGGGGTAATGAAAAGGGACCTGAATTCAGGAATACAGGAATTCCCCCCTCACCCCCCTCCAGTTATAGAAGACCCCCAGGTAGTTGGATTGTTGGGGGGATGATAAAGGGGAGCCCTTCCAGTTATACAGGAATTTGCCTTCCTCCCTCCTCCAGTTATAGAAGACCGCCAGCCAGTAGGATTGCAGGGGGGTGATAAGGGGGACTCCCATCCAGAAACATAGGAACTCCCCTTCCTCCCCCACAAGTTAAAAAAGACCCCCAGCTAGGAGGATTGAAGGGGTGATAAGGGGAACCCCCATCCATGAATAGGTGAGGGGTGATAAGAGGGGATCTTGCTAACCCTCCTCTGGTAGAAAGAGAACTCTGGTCAGGAAGAACACAGACATTTGCCCCCTCCTCCCTCTTAATAAGGTGAATGGTAGTGCAGTGAGTGAAGACATTCAGAGAATTACACACACAGCAGCCCCGGTCACAGTGCAGAGGGGGGTGACTCACAGTAGCAGATAAGGAGGAAAAAATTCCATACAGCTCTGATGTCTGTGATGGAGCTCTGGGCTGTCACTGCTGCTTTTACTCCTCGCTCTGTCCCCCACACTGCTAAAACTCTTGCTCTCAGCGGTGGTGGCGGGGGTGGGTGGTGTTATGGAGGGCACAGGCTTCATTCACAAGAGGGTTCACAGCTTGGCTGACTGGCAGGGGGAGGAGGTTGGACAGCAGACACCTCACGGTGGAGAAAGCAAAGTGAGGGAGACGGTTGTGTCTGGAGGTATACTGCTTTGTCCGGGTTAGACTAGGACAGAAACCCAGCACAAGTGTCAAAACCCAGACTGTCTGGGTCATTCCCATATGGGTGGTAACCCTACTCCTGTAGTATGTCTGCAGTCTCTGATCATCTCCTGTAGTATGTCTGCAGTCTCTGACCATCTCTTGTAGTATGTCTGCAGTCTCTGTGTCATGTGCCTGGTAATGGAGCCTGATATGCAGAGGATGGCCTCTCTTGCAACTCTGACTTGGAGCCCCTGATAGAGCTGACAGGAAGCACCGAGATGCAGAGTCGCACGAGTGCCTGGCAGGATCGCTGAACCTGGAGCTGGATCGGAGCACTCGGACGGGCTGTAGATCTGTCTGTAGGAATCCCAGAGCAGTGGTAGGCAGGTATCTGGAGCGAGTAGACAACCGGTCCCCACAGGCAGAAGTGCAGATGCAGAAGCCGGGTCACAACAGGAACGGAAGTCAGGTAAGTAATTACAGGATGCACAGGGAACGCTGTAGAGCAGACAGCACTGAGTCTGGAAACTGGCTGAGTTTAAATAGCCTGTTTGGGCGGCAAAAGCTGTCACAAGGTGCGTGCGCACCAATGGCATCCTGACAGGGGCAGAGGTAAGAGGTCATCTTCTTCTGCAGCCATCTTTGGTGCTGGCCTGCCCTTCCTGACAGGCAATGGTAACAGGTCATCTTCTTTGGCCCTTCCTGACACTGCCCACCCCCCAAAGGGCAGCCTCCGGATGCCCAACTTGGCCCACTTGTCAGGATGGGAGTTCTTAAAAGCTTGAACCAAATTTCAGGCATGGATATTACCTTCAGGTTCCCAGGAGTTGTCCTCTGGCCCATACCCTTTTTATTTTATCAGGAACTGGATCTAATTTCTTCTCTTCCTGCAGTCTAAGATTGTTTCCACCTCAAACTCTTCCTCCCCGTCAATAATTACAGGTTCAGGCGGGCCGGAACTTCGTCCTGGGAACGGGTCAGGAATGGCAGGTTTCAACAAAGTTATGTGGAACACAGGGTGGATTCTAAATGACTCAGGCAACTCTAATTTATACGCAACCTCATTGATCTTTCTCTTCACCGGAAATGGTCCTATAAATTTAGGGCCCAGTTTCTTAGAGGGATAGGCCAGTTTCAAATTAGTAGTTGCTAGCCACACTTGGTCACCAGGGTTCAAGATCAATTCTTTTCCTGTCAAAAACTTCCTTATTGTATGCCTGTGTCTTGGCCATTGTTTCCTGTAGCAGTTTGTTTTTGGCGTTGAAGAAATTTATAGTTTCGGAAACAGCTGGTACAGGGGAATCTGGAATTGTATTAGACAAAAAAGAAGGGTGGAAACCGTAGTTTGCGAAAAATGGAGATTGCTTTGTAGTAGAGTGTACTGAATTGTTATAAATAAACTCGGCCAGGGGAAGCAGAGAAGCCCAATCGTCTTGAGAAAATGAGGAGAAACATCGTAGGTACTGTTCGAGGGTTTGATTAGTCCTCTGTCTGCCCATTCATTTGTGGGTGATATGCAGAAGAAAATGAAAGTTCAATCCTGAGTGAATCACATAAGGCTCTCCAGAATCTGGATGTAAACTGCACCCCACGGTGGGACACAATATTGGCTGGAATCCTGTGAAGCCTTACGATCTCCTTGACAAAGGTTTTAGCTGTTTCTTGAGCAGATGGTGTGCCCTTCATGGGCAGGAAGTGTGCCATCTTAGATAGTCTATCGACAACTACTAAAATGGTGATGTGGGCCTCAGATGGGGTAAGTTCTACAATAAAATCTATTGAGATCATCTTCCAAGGTCTACTGGGGACAGGTAAGGGTTTTAGCAGACCCCAGGCTTTGGATCTGCTGGTTTTATTGCGGATGCAAGTGGTGCAAGATTCCACATATTTCCTACAATCTTTTTCGACCCAGGCCACCAAAATGTCTGTTGTACTAATTCAGTTGTCTTGCCAATGCAAAAGTGACCTGCCAGCACATGATCATGGCATCACCCCAGGATGGCCATTCAGAGGTCTTCCGGCACAAAGACCTTGTCTTCGTGCCAAAGTAGCCCATCCTTTGCCAGTAGAGAGACCCCAGGTGGTGAAGGGTTCCTTACTAGAGTTTGTTAATTTGTTTTATTAACTCTCCTTGAAGTAACAGGAAGTTCCCAGGGAATAGAATGGTATCTGGAGATGAGATTTTTTCGGATTTGCTGAACAAGCTTGATAGCGCATCAGGTTTTCCATTCTTGGATCCGGGCCTGAACATTAAGTGAAAAGTAAATCTAGAAAAGAATAGTGCCTACCTGGCTTGTCGGGGTTTCAATCTTTTTGCTGTTCTTAAATACTCAAGGTTCTTATGATCAGTATAGATCAAGATTGGGTGTGCGGCCCCCTCTATCAGGTACCTCCATTCCTCCAGGGCGGCTTTGATAGCCAAAAGTTCACGGTCCCGGACATCGTAGTTCCTTTCAGCATTTGACAGCTTGCAGGAAAAAAAAGCAACTGGATGCAGTAGAGCCTTAGCTCCCTGCCTCTAAGATAATATTGCTCCGACCACTGTTTCTGAGCCGTCTACTTCCAAGACGTAGGGCAAGGCTGGGTCAGGGTGTTTCAGGACAGATACAGATATGAAAAGTCTTTTTAGGGTGTCAAAAGATTTCTGAGCTTCCGGAGACCAAGACAATCTTGTACCTTGTTTGGTTAAACTTGTAATGGGGGATATGATTGTAGAAAAATTTCTGATGAATTTTCGATAATAATTTGCAAACCCCACGAAACGTTGGACACCCTTCTTATTACTGGGAGCAGGCCATTCCAGGATGGCCGTAACCTTCTGGGGATCCATCTGGATGCCTTCGGTGGAAATGATTAAACCCAAGAATTGGATGCTTTAGCATTCAAATACATATTTCTCTGGTTTTGCAAGTCCGTGTTGTCGAAGGCGACTCAATACATTATTGACGTAACTACGGTGGTGATCTAGAGAGGGAGAGAAGATTAGTATGTCATCAAGATAAACAACAACAAATAGATCCAGGAAATCTCGGAAGACGTCATTGATGAAGTGCTGAAAGGTAGGGGGGCATTGCAAAGTCCAAAGGGCATCACGAGGTATTCGAAATGCCCAAACCGTGTGCGGAACGCCGTCTTCCATTCATCCCCCTCTCGTATGCGAACCAGGTTATAAGCACCCTAAAGATCCAATTTTGTGAAAATAGTGGCCGCACCGAGTAGCTGGAATAATTCAGGCACAAGTGGAAGAGGGTAACGTTTTTTTACAGTGACCCTATTAAGTTCACGGTAGTCCACACAGGGCCGTAAAGAGTGGTCCTTTTTTCCTACAAAGAAGATCCCCGCACCGGCAGGAGACGTGGAAGGGCGAATGAACCCCTTTTTAAGGTTGTCATCAATGTAGTCTTTCAAAGCAATAAGTTCAGATTCAGATAAGGGAAAGATCCTGCCAAAATGAACTTCAACCCAAGGGACGAGCTCAATTGGACAGTCATAGCCCCTGTGATGAGGAAGCGTTTCTACCCCCTTTTTGCTAAAAACGTCCAAAAAGTTGTGATATGCTACTGGAACAACTTGGCGGGCTTCGAACTCCACAGCAGGGGAGATTGGTTCTGATTATTCTCTTGCCAGCAATGCTGAAGGCAATAGGGGGAAAGAAACTTGATTTCTTCTGTAACCCAGTTAATGTGAGGGTTATGAGCTTTTAACCAAGGCATACCCAGAATGATTGCAGACAGAGGGGAGGCGATGGCATCTAGGCGTAGAAGCTCTTGATGGTTCTTGGCAATGGTGGTAGATAATGGGATGGTTTCGTGAGCAACCAATCCAGATTTAATGTTGGATCCATCTGCCAGATGTTCAGAAAGTCTCTGAGCCTTGGGTAGTAGAGGAATGTGATGTTTGGCAGCAAAAACTAAATCTATGAAACAGCTGCAAGCTCCAGAGTCAATTATAGCGGAAGTCTGGATAATTCCCTCTGGGAGCTGCAACAAAATGGGAAGAGCAAGATGAGCAGAGTTATTGGGTAGAGATGGAGGAGAAGCGGATGTAACTGAGAGGCACTTACGGATTTTGACCGGGCAAGACCTCACATAATGTCCTGATCCTCCACAGCACAGGCAAAGATTTAGCTGGCATCTGCGCTGGCATTCTTCTGTAGTCAGAGAAGGGCGGAGGAGGCCAAGCTGCATGGGTTCAGGTGCGTCTGAAGCGGATGCGCCTGGAGCAGATGAAGCGGGATTGAAAGAACCAGGCACTCGTGGAAGGATCCATATTGGGCGTGACTGGTCGGTGGCTCGTTCCGACCTTCATTCCCTTAGGAGATGGTCAATCTGGATTGACAAATTTATAAGTGTCTCCAAGGTGCAAGGGACACCTGTTCGTGCTAGCTCGTCCTTGAGATGATCAGAAAGGCCCATGCGGGAACTGGTAACGCAGGGCAGCATCGTTCCAGCTGGTGTCGGAACTCCAGCGCCTAAATTCAGAAACATAGTCCTCCACGGCCCTGCGACCCTGCTGAAGCGTGTGAAGAGCAGCTTCCGCGGTAGCGGCTTGCTGGGGATCTTCATATAACTGGGCCATGGCTCCAAGAAAAGAGGCTAAGTCCGTCAGAGATGTGGCCTTTTGTTCAAGGAGCCGGTGGGCCCAGGCCTGCGGTTCCCCCTGAAGCAAGGAAATGACAAACCCTGACCTTGGTAGCTTCCAGAGAGAAGGTGCATGGTTGTAGCGCAAAATAGAGTTTGCATGCGTTGCGGGGAAGGCTCTGAACTTATTGTGTTCTCCGTGGAACTTTTCAGGAGTTGGGACTCTGGGTTCAGGTGGTAGCATAACGACTTCAGGGGCTGCTGGCATCCCAGAAGTGGAAGGTGCTTGAGCAGGAGCAGAGGCAGGCCAGGTCTGTATTTGAAAAAAAAAAAAACATATTTGGGGGGCACACCCATTTTAAAATGCGTTTAAATTCAAGATGGTGCTGCTATAAGACCAACAAACAGTACAAAACAGATTACAGCGCACACATTCAAGAATGACATTTATCCTGCAAGGCTAGTTAAAAACACCTGAACATATTCAAAAAAATACGGGGGTTTGGTCACACTATGTGGTCATATAGTGCTAAGCCCACTTACTGCGTCAAAGTACCCTGATTAGTGGGTCCTACCCTAGTAATAGAATGAAAGATCCTGCGTCTCAACCATGGGAGCCAAACTCCTCTATATGGGAGAACTGAAGGGATTCCTCCTATGCACTGGTGGCCCCTAATATGAGGTAATGAGGAGGGGGAGGGGTGCTCCAGCCCAAAAAACCTGGTCAGGGTCTACTACAATATACAAAAACATATTTGGGGGGCACACCCAAAACGACTTCGGGGGCTGCTGGCATCCCAGAAGTGAAAGGTGCTTGAGCCAGGAGCAGAGGCAGACAAGGTCTGTATTTGGCCTTCCAGCTGGGTATAATCCTGTTGTAAGTCCTTTACGGCTTGTGTTAATCTGGCTAGGTGTTGGCAGAGTTCCTCCATAGGAGAGGGTCCTCGCACAGGCTCAGACATGGCTGTCTGCTACTGTCATGTACCTGGTGATGGAGCCTGATATGCAGAGGACAGCCTCTCTTAAAACTCTGACTTAGAGTCCCTGATAGAGCTGACAGGAAGCACCGAGATGCAGAGTCGCACGAGTGCCTGGCGGGAACGCTGAACCTGGATCGGAGCACTCGGCCGGGCTGTAGAGGTGTCTGTAGGAATCCCAGAGCAGTGGTAGGCAGGTAGCTGGAGCAAGTAGACAACCGATCCCCACAGGCAGAAGTGCAGATGCAGCAGAAGGGATGGTGGCACCCTCGAGGCTGAAGAGAAGCTGGGTCATAACAGGAACGGAAGTCAGGTAAGTAATTACAGGATGCACAGGGAATGCTGTAGAGCAGACAGCACTGAGTCTGGAAACTGGCTGAGTTTAAATAGCCTGTTTGGGCAGCAAAAGCTGTCACAAGGTGCATGCTCACCAATGGCATCCTGACAGGGGCCGAGGTAACAGGTCATCTTCTTCTGCAGCCATCTTGGGTGCTGGCTTGACCTTCCTGACAGGCAGAGGTAACAGGTCGTCTTCCTCGGCAGCCATCTTGGGTGCTGGCATGCCCTTCCTGACACTCTGACCATCTCTTTTACTATGTCTGTAGTCTCTGACCATCTCTTGTAGTATGTCTGCAGTCTCTGACCATCTCCTGTAGTATGCCTGAACACAGCCACACGCTGGTGAGAATACACCTGCATTCACATGACTGTCAAATTAGCACCTGTGGTTGTTTGTACATCTGCTGTGTCTCAATAGCGTAACACAGACTACCTGCACACAGCTCCAGCCACATAAAAACAAAACACTGAATCACACTGTACAGGCCACATCACCCATGTGATTGAGCCCCAAGACCTCATTTACACACAGGTCTTTATCTGCTTGCCGACCAGCCGCCGCAGTTTAACTGCGGCAGAATGGCACGGCTGGGCGAAACAACATTACCTTGCGTCGCTTTGCCTTTTGGCCACTACGGCGCCTGCAGCGTGTGCCTGGAGCCGATGCGAGTGCCTGGCAGGTGCGATGACCACTGGGCACCCGCGAACACTCGTGACAGAGGGAGAACCGGGATCTGTGTGTATAAACACACAAATCCCGGTTCTTTCAGGGGAGAGGAGACAGATCGTGTGTTCATACTAAGTATGAACATCGATCTCTCTCTCCTCCTAGAGTCCCATCCCACCTACATTTAGAACACACCTAGGGAACACAATTAACCCCTTGATCGCCCCCTAGTGTTAACCCCTTCCCTGTCAGTGACATTTATACAGTAATCAGTGCATTTTTATAGCAATGGTCCCAAAAATGTGTCAAAAGTGTCCAATTTGTTCGCGCAATATTGCAGTCCCGATAAAAATCGCAGATCGCCGCCATTACTAGTAAAAAATAATAATAATAAAAATGCCATAAATCTATCCCCTATTTTGTAGACACTATAACTTTTGTGCAAACCAATCAATATACACTTGCGATTTTTTTTTACCAAAAATATGTAGAAGAATACATATCGGCCTAAACTGAGGAACAAAATGTGTTTTTTTTATACAAAATGTGGGATATTTATTATAGCAAAAAGTAAAAGATATTGTGTTTTTTTTTGTCGCTCTTCTTTTGTTTATAGCGCAAAAAAAAACAAAAAAACGCAGAGGCGATCAAATACCACCAAAAGAAAACTCTATTTCTGGGGAAAAAAAAGGACGTCAATTTTGTTTGAGCACAGCATCGCACGACCGCGCAATTGTCAGTTAAAGCGACGCGGTGCCGAATCGCAAAAAAATGGCCTGGTCATTGAGCAGCCAAATCTTCCGGGGCTGAAGTGGTTATTTATTAACTCAATGCAGTTGTATCTTTTAGATTTAGCAGGAATTTGGTAAGTTATGTTCTGTTTGTGTCCACTAGTATTTTTGAGGGGGCCCTGTCAGGTAGGCTGTACGGTCTCGTGATTTCTTTTTTTGTTTTGTTTACAAACTATTTTTATTTGGTACAAAAAATGGTACAAAAAGCTTTGTCATGTGCCAAAAAAAAGACAATATAGGTAGTTTACACATAAGAAACATCAAAAATATATTCTGTAATTGCTGATAGACATATTTAGTTTTAGTAAGTTAACACTTTAACACTCTATAATTGTTGTGTGTGTGTATATATATATATATATATATATATATATATACGATTTCTAAGAGCAGCCCTGTGTCACACATGAGATTGTTGTGAAGTTTATGTGTAGACAGAAGTTGGGTGGAGGGAGTCCCCATGTCTCCTCCTCTCTGTGTGATACACTGCCCCTTCAAGTCCACTAGTCTATATACTGTGTGTGTGACAGAGAAAGGGAGGAGGCAGCCATGGCCGTTGTGTTCACTGCAATAAGAGTTCTCCTAGGCTTCTTCTTTGCCTTCAGCGGACTGCTTAAACTGACGGACCAGGTCTCAGCCGAGATCTACCAGCACATGGTAAGTAGAGCTCGGGGTGGGATGTGTGGGGCGGAGGTAGGTGTGTGAGGCGCCCGTGCGGGGTTCCTCTCCAACGCTGTGGCGGGAACGGGCGTAGCTCACCTGTGTGGTAATGGCTCGCTGTGCTGTGTGTACGGATAACTGGAATGAACGGGAGCTGAAAACAAGGCCTATACGGCCACTTCTTGTGTGTGACCCCCCTCCTCGTACTGCATTACTGTAGCGGGAAGCTGGCTGGGCTGTGTTCTGTACTGGGCTGTGTTTTGTGGTGTCAGTCAGGAGACACCACTTCACCATTGGCGCTTAAATGTCTTCCCTTCTGTGTATTGAGGAGAGGCGGGGAGGCTTCATACAAGGCAGAGCCCATTGTAGAATACACTATGTGGGCTCCTCCTCGCCCTCTGTGCACCATGACTTCCTCTTGTTTCTTTCTATCATATACTTATTTATTTTTCCTTTTTTCTTTCTCTTTAGGAAAGCAGGGAAGGGTTGCAGCCTGTCTCCCTCCTAGGGCGTCTATTTTTATTGCCCACAGTGGGTTGCTTTTCAGAAGGTGTCTGGGAGACCACCTAGAATCCTGCACTGAACCACATGCACCGCACACAGTTACAGGATAGCCCCATTCATATAAATGGGTTGCGCTGATGGCAATATTGCACATGAGGGGTATATGGCTGGCCATATTTTTTTTTTTTTTTTTTTTTGTCATTAAAGCGGAGTTTCAGTTTTTATTTATTTTTTTTTTCTCGTTTATTAAGGCCTCATACACATGGACGTTTTTAACAGCGACTTTTTTGAGCTTTTTTTGCTGCTTAAGAACGCCACTCCATGTTATTCAATGGGCTCATACACATGGTGTTTTTGAGCTGTAACAGGCATGGTCGTTTTTTAAGCTCCAAAAAAAACAATGGACCAGCGCGTTCTGAGGCGCTAGAGCTGTTTTGACGCCGGAAAAAGCTCAAAAACGTGCATCAGCGCTATACTGACGTGTTTTTTAGCGTCAGCGTTTTCAAGCCGTAAAAATGTTTATGTGAGTAATTTGGCAGTGGAAAATAGCAGAGGAATGTTTTTTTTTTTTTTTTTTAAACGCGCCTTAGCGTTAACACTTGCAAACGACGTTAAACGCTCATTGACGCCAAATCAAAAAGCTAATAAAATTGCGTTTTTAACGCTGCTTTTTTTTCCAGGCATTGTTACTAGTTTTACAGCCCGTTTTTTAAAATGGCCGTGTGTATGAGGCCTAAAAGTCAGCAGCTACACTTTTTGTAGCTGCTGACTTTTATAATAAAACAGACACTCACCTGTCCAGCTTTGCGGCTGCCCGAAGCCTCGCTCCTCTCCGCAGCACCGTCATTGAAACTGTGGGTGCCCGGCTGTAACAGCCTCCAGCTTCACAGCCAGCTGCACCTGCGCGAGTTGCTCTCCTAATGGCCAGACAATCTTCTGGGACCTGTGATGTGTCCCAGAAGTCTGCAGAAAGGGAGGGGGACAGGTTGAGTCACCTAGGCAATGGAAGCAGGAAGTACCTATCAAAACCAGGTACCCACTACCCCCCCCCCCAAAAAAAAGATGACATGCCAAATGTGGCATGTACGGGGGCGAGGAGTGCTTAAAGCGGAAGTTCCACTTTTGGGTGGAACTCCACTTTAAGCCAGTGGGTGGAAGGGAATGGCTCGGTTTCCCCATCAACACATTCAATGTGGAGGGAGGGAATCCTCTTTCTCAGCTGTCGTATTCTGACAGCAGGGAGACTTCCCCGCTATCAGAATACACTGATCAGTGTTGCAGCCTATAGCCTGCAGTGCTGATCGAGCAGAGAAAATCCATCAGCTGGGTTGTACAGAAGTCGATTGGAAGATCAACTTCTGTACAACCTCAGTGCCCACCCATGGATCAAAATTTGTCCGCTCCCTGCTGGACCGGCCAAATTTCAGTCCATGTACATGTTTTTTTTCTTGCTTTGCTTCTGTGTTGTGTTAAAGTAATACTAAAGTCTTTTTTTTTTTTTTTTCCCTTTTTAAAATAACAAACCTGTCTATACTTACCTGCTCTGCAGTGGTTTTGGACAGAGCAGTCCAGATCCTCTTCTTCTCAGGTCCCCTGCCGGTGCTCCTAGCCCCGTCCTCCTGCCGAATGCCCCCACAGCAAGCGGCTTAGTCTGGGAGCATCCGAGCCACTGCTCTGTGTGTCCATTCGGCCTGTCCCCTCTCTCTCGCTCTCTCCTCATTGGCTCACTGACTTTGACAGCAGTGGGAGCCAATGGTGCCCGCTGCTGTGTTTTAGCCAATCAAGAGGGATAGTCCCGGGCAGCTGAGGTTCACGTGCAAGATCGCTAGATCGAGATGGGCTCAGGTAAGTATTAGGGGAGCTGAGGGGGGGCTGCTGCACACAGAAGGTTTTTTTTATCCTAACGCATAGACTGCATTAGGATAAAAAAAAACCTGATGCATTAGGATAAAAAACCTGCTGCATTAGGATAAAAAAAACCTTCTGCCTTTACAACCACTTTAAGAGGGGCTGATAATAAAATGCTGTAAATGTACACTAAACCATAGGGAGAGTCATCTCTTGTCCTGGTAAACAATATGGAATGCGCTTTACTGGGCAAGTCATCTGTATTCCTTGATGCACATATGAGGGGCATGTATACATGCAGCTGCATGGCAGGGAGTGTCATGGATGGTTGTGATTGGCCCAGTATAGTGACAGCTTCCTGGTGGGCTCTCACTATGATCCAAGTGCACCTGAGCTTCATTGCAATCTGTGAGTCCCTCTGCTGCCCTGGAAGATGGGACTTGTAGTTCCAATTCATGCCCAAGAAATTTGTTGTGCATTTCTAGAAGCACTGCAATGCTTGACAAGAAGATTTCCATTGTATACTATGGGGTCCATTCACATCTGTGATGTGCTGTCACACCAAAGAAGTACAGAAGCTTCTTTGGAGAAGGGTCACACATTTTTTGGCACATGGACTTCAATGGAAGCACCTAAGTACCCTGGGGGGGCGGGGGGGGGGGGGTTGAGAATGGAGGTTTAGGTTATACAGCATGTCTCATGATCTACCCTAAATATGGCTGTACAATAAACAGTTGAAAGGGTAGACTAGTGTTGGAGCAAATTTTCACTGGGTCTTGATAAACCAGCCAAAATTCAGTCAGAGTGGGGTCCTCTCATCTGCCTTCCACCAGACATGCCTTGATTGAAAAATTTGAAGGAGATGGGCAGAAAATTGTACAGCACCAGCCACCAATCAACCCAACCCTGTTTTGATTTTTGATAGCTGGTGGAGAAGGCTGTCGAAATAACAGTAGCTGCTGCAGAACTCCATCTGTAGGCTGAACAGAAAAAAATGTTTCCTTTTGGGACAGTTGTTGTGGTAACAAATAATGAAAATAATTTTTACAATGTGTCTAGTCAGGGGATAAAGAGAAATTCTCTTTCTCCTAAAATGGGTAGAAATCATAGGGGTTTTACCCTTCCCTACTCCCTCCAAAATAAACTAAAATCGGCTTTAGATGTCTTTTTATCAGGCGATGGCGAATATACAAACGTGGCAGTGCGTTCAAAAAAAGTCCAAAGTTCCAGCAGTGCCCAACATCATTATCTGTTATGGCCTTGCGAACTTTGCCCAGCCTCAGAAGAGATAGCAACAGTGTAACAGTATATTGCTGCAAATACATTTTTTTTTTTCTCCTGTATTAATGACCATGAGGTTCTAATAGAAGTGCATGGATGGAAGAGATGGAATTACTCGCTGGACTGTTGCCACCAAGAGCTTGTCAGATACACACAAAGGCTTCGAGTACATTAGCAGTTCCTAAGCCTAGGTTCACATTGATGCGATTCGGCATGCGATCAGACATGTCAAATCGCATTCCAAATCAGCGGCTATTGCCGGTGTTCTGCCGAGAAAGTTCCGCTCGGCGGATTAGTTCCCCCTCTACTGCGCATGCGCAGTAGAAGCCGGCGGAAATAGCCGAAGCGGAACAGCTGAAAATCAGCTGTACACGGCGCCTGTAAGAGGGCCCCTCGCGGGCTCGCTTCGCTCGCCACGCTTCGGGCACGGCCTCGCTGCACTCGGCACTTTTAGATTCCCCCTCTAGGTCCACTTGGATAGAGGGGAAGGAATCTGGACCGAGAGCGCAGGCGCCGTGTACAGCTGATCGAAGCGTTTGAGCTTCGGCTATCTCCGGCGGCCAACAGTACTACGTACTGCGCAGGCGCTGCGCCTGCGCAGTACAGGGGGGGAACCTATCCGCCGAAGGAACTTATTCGGCAAGACACCGGCAATAGCACCGCCTGAATCTTTGCGGCACTGCACCGATTCCCAAAAGTAGTTTCTGTACTACTTTTGGTGACTTTGGGGTGCGATTTGTATAGACATCTGTGCAGGGACCCGCACAAATGTCTCTGAAATCCCGTAGTCAGACTGACATGCCGATATATAAAAGCATGCAAGTTCAGCTGAACTCGCATTATTTCTAACCCGCTTTCAGTGTGAGTTTAGGAGCTGCTGCAGTTAGGGGACCTTCAGCCTCCCTCAATGCAGAAGAATCACGCTCAGGATAGGAACGTTTTGACTACTGGACGCAGGAAAACGCAAGACACAGCAAAATCTTTTTTTTTTTTTTCCCACGGCAAATGACGACCAAGTTTATATGAAGACTCGTTGGGCTTGTTTGGGAAAACTAGTGCAACACCATGAGCAGCCAGCCACATCTGCTGTTTGCTTCATTTGCCATCTTTTTTTTTTTTTTTTTTTCTGAATGGGTTAGGGAAGGAATCCCTTTTTTTTTTCATGTCCCACCAGGCAGCATTCTCTGTAGAAAAATCAGGGAAAGTGGGGAAATCACTGAAAAATTGAGGAACTTTTTTTTTTTTTTTAATTATAGCTACAGTTTTATTACAGATATAAAGCACTAATAATTTACGCATCACTTTACTTAATGTGCATTCACATCAGGCTCTGCCTTCAAGGAGCTTTCATGCTAATGCCTAGTGCACACGATCAGAAAATCTGATGACAAAAATCACTTTCGATCTTAAGATAATCTGATCATTGGCACACCGCTTTACTAGCCAGTGATGACGGTTCTTCCAACAATATCTGAAGGGACAAGCACAAAAATATTTCTCATACGATACCATTACAGTATTCACCCCAAAAAAATCGGAGGACCACACATGCTCGGAAACTAAAGAGTACATTACATCATATACGAAGTTGTATTCTGACATACAAGAAATTTCGTAATTTTAGTAACCTCTTCATTTTCGATATGAGACTAGCATGCAGAAAAAAAGATGATTATTCGTCCGATAATCTCATCATGTGTACTAGGCTTAAGGTTCCTTTATCGCATGCATTAATATACAGTGGGGAAAATGAATTCTTTGATCCCCTGCAGATTTTGTAAGTTTGCCCACTTACAAAGGAATGAAGGGCTTATCATTTTTATAATAGGGACAGAATATCAGCCAAAAATCCAGAAAAACACCTAAAACAAATTTTATATAATGAGTTGCAGATCAGTGAGTAAAATCACGGATCTGGCGGACAGATTACTGGGAGGGGCTGGGGAAGAGCCGGTTGTCATGGTGCACGTTGGCACCAATGACAAAGTCAGAGGTAGAGAGAGCTAAATTGAGGAAAAGGTCCTCCAAGGTAGTTTTCTCAGAAATACTACTGGTACTTTGAGCCACACCAGAAAGGCAGAGGGAGATTAGGGAAGTAAACAAGTGGCTAAGGAGCTGGTGTAGAAAGGAGAGGTTTGGGTTCCTGGAGAACTGGGTGGACTTCTCAGTTGGTTACCAGCTGTATAGAAGAGACGGACTGCACCTAAATGAGGAGGGTGCAGATCTGCTGGGAGTGAAGATGGCCGAAAAGTTAGAGGGGCTTTTAAACTAGGCTTTGGGGGGGAGGGTCCAGAGGTAGAGATGGTCAGCGCGGAACAAATTCCAGAGGGTAGTATTGGGGGCATTAGTGGTAGGTTGACTAAAGTACCTCAACCCGAGGTAAGTACAGTAACAAGTCCTATTTGCAACCTCAGAACACCATATAAGGAGATAGTATGTGAACGGTTTAAACTACGTGGCATGTTCACCAATGCCAGGAGTCTGGTGGACAAGATGGGAGATCTAGAGCTACTGTTGTACCAGGAGGATTTAGATTTTGTAGGAATTTCAGAGACTTGGTTCAACAGCTCTCATAATTGGCTGGCAACCATTCAAGAGTATTCCCTATATTGCAGGGATCTAAGATTTGCCAGTTCCTAAATGTCTTGCAGGACAATTTCATGGGTCAGATGGTAAATGCACCAACTACAAACAAAGCGTTACTACACCTACTGATTACCAACAATACAGAACTGATCACGGATGTGGAAATACAGGGCAATTTGGCAAACTGTGATCACAGGTCAATTAGTTTCAGTATAAATCACACAAATGGGAAACATAAGGGGAATACAAAGACACTGAATTTCAAAAGAGTCAACTTCCCTAAACTATGATCCTTGCTAGAAGATACTAAATGGGATAAAATCTTAGGAACTAAGAACATGGAGGAAAAATGGGTATGCTTTAAGAGCATATTAAAAAGGGTATTAGCCATTGCATCCCAATGGGAAATAAATTTAAAAGAGCGAATAAAAGTCCTGGATGGCTTAACTCCAACGTAAGAATGCATATAAAAGCAAAGGAGAAGGCCTTCAAAAAATACAAGGCTGAGGATCATCATCAGCATTCCAACTTTACAAAGAATGCAACAAGAAATGTAAAGGTGCAATCAGGGCGGCTAAGATAGAACAAGAAAGGCAGCCGAGGAGAGTAAAAAAAAAAGGTCCCATAAAGAATGATGAAGGGAATCTGGTTACTAAGAATGGAGAGATGGCGAAGGTATTGAATTTATTCTACTCCTCAGTCTTCATGAGG
Source organism: Lithobates clamitans (assembly GCA_037952925.1). Lineage (NCBI taxonomy): Eukaryota > Metazoa > Chordata > Amphibia > Anura > Ranidae > Lithobates > Lithobates clamitans. Next base: position 1,329,907 of record JBBGZY010001385.1, on the reverse strand, counting down.
GAATCGGGGGGGGGGGGGGGCTTCAGTAACCAACACTGCAATGTTTATCCTCATGACATGTCACAGGAGGCACCCTCATGACTAGCAGAGGACAGAATTACAAATAGAGTTGAAAAACGTAACATCAATAAGTCACGGGGACCAGATGGCTTGCACCCGAGGGTATTTAAGGAACTCCGTCAAGTAATTGCCAGACCATTGTTCCTAATTTTTACGAACAGTCTACTGACTGGAATGGTACCAGCTGATTGGAGAAAACCACTGTAGCACCAGTAATTATAAAAGGGCCAAGATACATCCCTGGGAATTACAGACCAGTTAGCCTAACATCAATTGTATTAAAGCTCTTGGAGGGGATAAGGGACTAAATACAAGAGTTTAGCAATGACAACGGTATCATTAGCAGTAATCGGCATGGATTCATGAAGATTCGCTCTTGCCAAACTAATCTAATAACCTTCTATGAGAAGGTGAGCTGCCATCTAGATAAAGAAAGGCCCGTAGACGTGGTGTATCTGGATTTTGCAAAAGCCATTGCTACTGTTCCCCACAAACATTTACTGTACAAAGTAGAGTCCATTGGCATGGACCATGGGGTGAGTAGATGAATTGAAAACTGGCTACAGGGGTGAGTTCAGAGGGTAGTGATAAATGGTTAGTACTCAGAAGGGTCCGGGGTGGAAAGTTGGGGCCCTCAGGGTTCTGTCCTGGGACCAATCCTGTTTAATTTTATTCATAAACGACCTGGAAGATGGGATAAACAGCTTAATCTCTTTATTTGCAGACAATACTAAGCTAAGCAGGGTTCTCTGCAGGATGTGGAAACCTTGCAAGAAGATCTGAACAAATGGATGGAAAATGACCTGGGGGTCCTAGTAGATGATAGGCTCAGCAATGCCAAGCTGCTCCAAGCAAAGCAAACAGAATATTGGCATGCATTAAAAAGGGGATTAACTCCAGAGGTAAAATAATTCTCCCACTCTTACCAGCGTTCTCTCAGACCGTGACCTTAACAGATAATTTCCCCTCTATTCCTGTTTTAGTGGCCGCTTAAATTGTTAGTATTATCTAGGGCTGCAACTAACGATTATTTTCATCATCGGTTAGTTGGTCGATTTTATTGTTTTGATTCATCGGTTAATAACCTTAAAAAAAAAGTGTGTAATTTAGTTAATATGTAAAGTTTTTTTTTTTTTTTTTTTTTTTTTTTTTTAAAAAGCAATTTATTCTTAAATATCTCTATGCAGTGGTAAATATACCACTAAACAACCACCTATATGGTTAGGGAGCAAAATATTGAATCCACTCTGAGAATAACAGGAAGAAGAGATATACTGTATACACTATTAGAAGAGAAATACCGTTTTTTTGTCCAATTTGTTGTTGGGCACATTAAAAAATACAAAATGCTGCAAAAACGCATTACATGCTTTTCTGCAGCTTCTCCATTGAAGTATATGGAACCAAAAAAGCACCGTTTTGCGTTTAAAAAAAAAAAAAAAAGTCCTTGACCCTTTCCAGATACACAGCGGCTGAAAAAAAGCATAGATGTGAACATGTCCCATAGAAAACCATGTTAAATGAACTGTAGTACGTTTCTGCAAAAAGCGCCAAAAAACACAAAGATGTGAACCAGGTCTAAGATGTTTAGTAACATAATGGGGTTAAAAAAACCTAAAATGAGCCCTTTTATAGTACAAAAAAAGCAAATAATCGCTACTGTAAGGGGTTCATGTTTTAACTGTAGAACTGTGAAAGTAATATTTACAGTAGCGATTATTTGCTCTTTTTGTACTATAAAGGGCTCATTTTATTATTTTTAACCCCATTATGTTACTGGCCGATTAATCGATTATGAAAATAGTAATCGATTAATTTCATAATCGATTAGTTGTTGATTAATCGATTACTTGTTTTAGCCCTAGTATTATCCCACCTTTCTGAGTCTTGTTGACAATGGTTGCCAGGACAAATACAGAGAGCAAATCTCCTCAGCAGTAAACACAGACAGCATTAAAAACTTTGCAAGGTGGTTCTAATTTCTCTATGGATGTTTTATCTTAAATTTCCACTCACTGTAGGCACTCATGCTTTCTAGCTGGTTCTTTTGCCCTCAAGAGCCTCTGGCTGTTGATTCCTGGTGACCCTGCTTTCACCCCTCACTCCATTCTCTCCCTTACCTGTATTCCCACCTCCCTTTTCCTTCCATTCTTCCCAACCCTTCAATCTTAGAACCACACTAACCCACAAAATGTAGCTTAAAAAAAAAACACCCTCTACAGAAATGTTTTGTTTCTCAGGCAATCACACTCCTGCCCACCATGACATAACCATTCCTGGACCAATTATTGGCTTCTGTCCAGTTTTTCATACATATTCACACCAGTCAAACCAAACACTGGAGCCACCTAACCAGAGCTAATGTGTACCGTAATTGTATAGCTATATACCAGGGATGCTTGCCATGTAATGTTGTACAGCTTAAATGACCGTTTTGAAATGTGGAGGAGAGAGAGTGCCAGGAGCAGCAAAGCCACCCGAGAAGAGGAGGGTCCAGGCTGCCCTGTGCAAAACCAACTGCACAGAGCAGGTAAGTAGAACATGTTTGTTATTTATTTCTTTTTAAATGAGACTTTACAATCACTTTAACCAGGATATTGTATTAACCTTCTTTCTATCCTAAAGTTGGGTATACATGACCTGAATTTCGGCTGGTTCAACAGAAACTGCCCGACATTTGGTCAGTGTATACAGCAGCCGGTCTGACAAACTAGTCTAAAGATCGACTTTTGTTGAAGAGACACGATGGAAAACCAGCATGTGATCAGTGTGTTCTGGCAGTGGGGCAGTCCCTCTTTCAGAAAATAGCACAATGGGAATATCGTCACACTAATGTCGTGTGTATTAGTAGGGCAATCTCTCAATTATTTTTTTTTTTATTTTGTTCAGCCCGCTGGGTTGAATGAATAAATACTTTGTGTGTACCAGGCTTAAGTGTCAGATGCCCAGGGACAGGTCTTTTCATACCTTGGATGTGGCAGTCAAGATTTATCTGAAGTCACCTGCTGCAATTTGTCAGCCTGATTCCTTCTTTGTACTTCCTGAAGGCTTAGTGTTACCCTAAAAAAGAAAAAAAGGATACTGTTCCCTTAACGCACGTTATACAGCACCGTGCTTGTGCTTTTGTCGTTTGGCCCCCGTATCACCTGAAATACCAGGCCGATCCTGCCTGGCTATACCCTCCCTTCTGTAAACTGACCATGGTTTATCATGGCTTCTGAGCACTGACACCGCAGTCCATTTACGTGCCTTCGTCAGCTCTGCTCTCCTATGTCCTCCTCCCCCCTCCCTCCCTCCCTGCCTGTGAGCTCCATTCACTCCATGATCCTCCCCTCCTGCTGCTCTCATATCTATTGTATAGGCATGCCATCTCCTGTTATATGCTATGTAGCCCTGTGCTGTATTAAAGAAAAAAAAAAGATTACCGTATATACTCGAGTATAAGTCGACCCGAATATAAGTCGAGGCACCTAATTTTACCACAAAAACTGGGAAAATTTATTGACTCGAGAATAAGCCTAGGGTGAGAAATGCGCAGCTACTGTAAGTAGAAAAGAGGGTCAACAATGCCCATTTGCAGCCTCACTGTGCCCATTTGCAGCCATAGGTCCCTCAAACTTCAAACTCGGTAGTTAAGGGTTCCTAGATGTCCCCTAGCTGCAGCCAAAATTTGGGGTCTCTGGACCCAAATGGTGGACACAATTGACCCCTGTATCTCGGGGCCACTTAGTGCTAGGCACTCCAAATTTGGTGTGCAAACCGTGGATCTAGCACCACAATATATCCAAAGCTGGGGTTCCTAGCACCAATTGGCCCCAAGATACAGGGCCCCAAACACAGTTTAGAAAATGTCAAGCACTTTTCTGCAGCAGAGAATGACATTTCCCGAACCGACTTTGGGGCCCCGTGTCTTGGGGCCACTTGGTGCTAGGGACCCCAGCTTTGGATATGTTGTGGTACTAGTTCCACTGGGTTTGCACACCAAATTTGGGCCCGAGATACGGGGCCCCAAAGTCGGTTCAGAAAATAAATTTTTTTGCTGCAGAAAAGTGCTTGACTCCAGTATAAGCCGAGGGGGGCACTTTGAGCACAAAAAAAATGTGCTGAAGAACTTTGCTTATATCAGAGCGTCTCCTGGTGCTCACGTGAGATCTTTCTCCTCCCCTCCTCTCCAGCGGGTGGCAGTGCTTGGCCCCGCCCGCTGTATTAGTCAGCTGGGCAGAGGTGAGCGTCGAGAGATGCTCTGATATAAGGTATAATCTGCTTTTTTATTTTTATTTTTTCCTACAGCAGGGGATAGCATGCTTATACAATAGTGGGTTAACAACCACTTTAAGGAAGGGTCCCATAACTTCCAAATCTACCATTTCTCATTCGATCAGTCAGCCTGATTGAATGAGCAAACTTTCACCATTCTTGGTGACGGCTCATTCTACCAGGAGTGTTGGTGCTTCCTGGCCTATTTGACATCAAACTTTGGTTGCTCAAGTTTGTGAGGCCGTTGCCTGGGCTTCAGTTCAACTTTTACAAAATTTTACCAAGTGAACATTTCAAGCCTCTGATTATGCAACCTTTGGCAATTTTTGCAGGCTGCTGTGTGAGGTTCTAACCTATTCTGGTTTAGTTGTTTGGGGACCTTGTTGGCTTGTCATAATGTATATTATGACAAGCATATATATGTATATGAAGATCTCCTGTGTCTAGGGTTGTATGATAAAGAAAGGGAAATTTTTTTCTTGCTAAAAAACTAAGCTATGCATATCTGGGAGGGGATTTTCTGTCTCTTTGCCAGTGTCCAGTCACCTGAAGGTGGCAGCATAACCCGATTGTGATATGAAGTGTGATGAACTCCAAGAAATGGATTTTACAGGTAAACTGCAAATGCCCTTTTTTTTTTTTTTTTCTCGCTTTCTTTACTGCTGCTGATGGTCATGACTAAATCTCCCTAAAACCTCTTTCACATGGGTGGCTGGAGAGGGGTGGTTTAACTGCTACCATACCGCCAGGGGGAGCTGTTTGCTGTGACACAAAGCATTGCAGTATGTCAAGTTCACAGCTTGCCAAGCTTGCCCATTCAGGTCAACTGGGCCACACTGCACCAAGCATTTGAGTTGTGGTGTATTAGTCCCATTGAAAATTGCAGTTTGACAAGAAAAAAAACCAGGGGTGGGCATTAGGGAGCCGGCAACAACGCCTCCTGAATGCCTGACTTCGGCATCCGCACTCTGAAAACCATTCTACTGTGAATCTCTTTTCAGAGAACGTTCAATTGTGAACTTGGCAGAACTGAGACAGATTAAAAAAAAAAAAAAACTTGACACCCTTTTTAACTGTTATTCAAGATTAAAAACATTTTTTTTGCTTTAGACCAACTTTTAAGCTTTATCTTTTTATATTTCATAGGAAACTTGGATATTGTAGTGTGTGTGGTGTGTGTTTTTTTTTTTTTTTTTTTTCCCCTGGTAAACTTGTTTTGCAATATAGTTGGCAGGTCCCACAGCTGGCACGCCGAGCCCTCTCTGTGGGCACGCCTGGAAACAGCACATACTGACCGGCCATCACTGCACCCCCCCCATCGAGTGACATTTCCCACAGGCCTCTAGGGCCAGAAGGGATGTGACAGAAAAAGCGTCTCCCACATGACTCTGGGGCAAGGGGTGATATGTGGGCGGGAATCCATTCACAAGCTGTCTCGTCCACACTGCACCCCCCCCCCCCCCATCAAACTACATGTCTCACAAGTCTCTTGGATCAGTAATGACGTGTCTGGGGTGGGCGTGACTGGGAGAACGCGGCTTCCATGCGTCTGGGATCAGCGGTGAAGTGCGGGTGGAATTGAGCTGCCAGATTGAGAGACACACAGACACTGGAGACAGGTGAAATGTTTAATGTGGACATTATGTGTTATCGTTCTCTTATCCGGTCTGTCCCGCATCTTAGAGGCAGAGGCTCAAAAATGCATCCTTACCAGTTCCTAGCATTTTCAATAAAAATGTATAATTTGAATACAAGTGCAAACATTTAGCCTTCAGAGTCACTGAGATTGGGGGGGGGGGGGGGTTTAGGTGTAATACCTGGCAGAACTTTTTTTGACTGGCTATAAAAGCTAGTTCAGATGAAATGGGTTTTAGAGTGAAACATGCACATTGTATGATCTAATGTATTCTGTGCTGTACTGTGAAAATGGGTTAGCTGCCACTCAAACTTTGGTAATCTGATATCTAACTGTATTTTTATTTTACAGTACTATTAACTTTTTGCTTGCCTAACATCCTTCAGAGCAACCATGTTTCCTCAAGAATGTTGGCTTACAGCTCTATCTAGTGGCCATTTTGTTTATGGACAGCGTCCTCTCTGTGAATGATATTTTGATTTTATAGTATACATGTTTGAAAGTTCTGACAAAGTAACTTACACTCCCACCGCCCTACCCACTCTTAACGCATTACTGAAGTAACAATAAAAAATATAAAAAGACCTAAATGTGCATTCACATAACGTGTGTTGGGTTCCAGGTCTTCTTTTCCTCACTGCAGAGTGGGATGGTCCTTTAGGCACTCAAGTGCCTCCCGTGTGAATGGGCACAGTCCCCTTAGGCTCCAGAAGCATGATGATTTTGCAGGCACGTCAAACTGGTGTTTTCTTGGGCTGCACAGGAAAAGTACTACCCAGAGGTAAAAGGACTGTGGCAGAAATGGTCTCTACACATCTAATTGCACATCTGAATACTGCAATTTTCCTATTTGCTAAACTGATCAAGATCAAGCTCTGTCAGGTTACAAAAAAGTTACAGTGGACATGCTTTTTTCAAGGCCATCCACAAATTCTCTGTTGGATCAAGCTATCGACTTCCAGAACATTAAAGCGGACCTTCAGTCATATTTTCAACTTTCCAGCTATTAACCCTTGTTTTTTTACTTTTGATAGTAAACTGTCAGTAAATACCTTATAAAGCCCACTTCCTGTTTCTTGTCTGGTCATTAGCTTAGGCTCATGACATCATGCACAGCTCTCTCTCTTGTGAGAGTTTGCCAGGAAGGGAGGGGGATGAGTCATAAGAGGGCCAATGAGAGCTGCAGAGCTGGAGGTGTGTGTCTGTGTAAATCCAGGAAGTGAACAGGCAGCAGCTTCAGCTGCCCACAGTTAAAATGATTTCAGCCAGACTTAGTGGAGGGAGATTTCTTCAGCATATTTGGCAAGCACAGAATCACTAATATATATATATATATATATATATATATATATATATATATATATATATATATATACACACACACACTGGTTTGAGGGAAGCTTAAGAATGGCAGAGATGTTTTTATTACAAATGATGTGAGCAGACTGCAGTTCCTCTTTAACATTGTTGTTTTTAAGCTATTTTTGTGTAACTTTGGCTTTCTGCTTTTATTCATCTTCTTGCTGAAAGACAGATCCTCTCCCTAGGCTTAGATTTCTTAGAAACTGCATTCGGTATTTCTCCAGGGTTTAATTTCTATTTTGCTACATTGTTTCTCTCTGTATCCTCATGAGCCACAATACTGACTTGGCAGAAGTTAGACCTGCTAGATGCATGTGTGTTTATATCAAAGTTGAAACAAGCATCCTGACTACATGTAGCTGGTTTTTCCTTCAACTAATTAGGTGACTTTGGAAACAATTGGCTGCAGCAGTGATGATATAAGTGTGGTATGGTAAGGACTCATTGACATAAAGCATTAAATATGCTGAGATCAGATTTGTAGTGTATACAGACCTGAAGTCATCAGTCTTGTATGCTGTGGGTCCAATTACCCATGTCTGTTTTGGTCCGTAGCGGTTACCTGTGAAAACCAAAACAAGATTTTGACTTTATTTTATGTTGTATGCATAAAAATGTTTAGGCAAATGTTTACATGTGAAAAATTAAAGGAGAAAGCGCAGTGCTTAAAACATTAGTGTGCTCCTAGGGAGCGAATACAATATGGTGATTGAAAAGTGCAAACCAACATACAAAAATGTATAAAAGTGTTAGTGAGACAATGAGTGTATATGCACTCAAAAATGAACCCAATGTGAAAAGGTCAGATTACATCAAATGTTCATATTGATACTTCTGTGTAGCAACATGATCAATTAAAGCTTTCATGCGTATATAACAACCTGTAGGGGAAATTAGAGGTCGACCGATATGGGTTTTTCTCTGGCCGATGCCGATATTTAGAAATCGCGGTGGCCGATGACCGATATATGATGCCGATATATTAGGCCGATTATTTTATTTTATTTTTTTTCTTTTTCTTTTTTTTCCCCCCTTCATCTCATAAAATCTAACAGTTAGACCCCTTTCACACTGGGGCATTTTTTTAGGCGCTTTTGGGCTAAAAATAGCGCCTGTAAAGTGCCAGTAAAACAGCTCCCCTGCAGTCTCAGTGTGATATCCCGAGTGCTTTCACACTGAGGCGATGCGCTGGCAGGATGTAAAAAAAAGTCCTGCAAGCGGCATCTTTGCAGCGGTGTATACCACTCCTGCCCATTGAAATGAATGCGCACCGCTGCCGAAGCACCTGCATAGCGTTTTGGCAGCAGCACTTCAGGGGCGCATTTAACCCCTTCCTCGGCCGCTAGCTGGGTTATAAGCGCCCCGCTAGCAGCCGAATAGCGCCGCTAAAATGATGGTAAAGCGCCGCTAAAACTAACATCGTTTTACCGTCAACGCATACCTGCTCCAGTGTGAAAGCAATCTTAAGTAATAAGTGATACAGAAAATTTTTTACATTTATTGAACAAAACAAACCTCCAATCAGTTCACTTGTATGTATAATTTAGATTAAAAAAAATAACTATATCTTAAATATTAAATACACAAAAACAGGTAATCAAAACTTTTGGACGAAAAAAAAATGGGCTAACTTTACTGTTTATTTTTTTTTTTTTTTAATTAGTATATTTTTAAAAAAAAAATTGCGTTTGAAAGACCGCTGCCCAAATACCGTGTGACAAAATATTGCAACAACCGCTATTTTATTCCCTAGGGTCTCTGCTAAAAAAAATATATATAATGTTTGGGGGTTCCAATTGATTTTCTAGCAGAAAATACAGGATTTTTACTTGTAAGCAACAAATGTCAGAAAGATTTAGTCTTTAAATGGTTAAACTGAGAAATTCTCCACGGAGTTCAGTCTATTGATAAAAAGAACCCGAAGAGATACAAATGTATCTTCTTATCAGATTTGGCAGGCTGCCCAGGGAGGAGAGAAGACAAACTTCAAACAGCTTGCAATTGACTTCTATTACAGAATGCCAATTAAGTAAAAAAAGCCAAATATCAGCCGATATATTGGTCGACCTCTAGGGGAAATCCGCATACTGTATATGCTGAGAAGTCAATGAAACAATGCAATGTCTACATGTGTACAGCATACATGAACGTGGCCATATGCACCGCCACCACTGCTTCTGTAAACAAAGAACGTAGAGTTGGTGACACAGGCACAGAATGACCTCAGCATTTACTCATTTAAAAGCACTGAAGGCCAAGATCATTCTGTTTGCCACTGTTGCGCACACGTTGTAGTTTACATCTCCCCTGAATACGTTTTTTGTGTTAGACAAGGGCAAAACGCCTTGGCCTTTAGTCATTTAGAATGGCTGAAGGTCAGAGTCATCCTGCGTCATTGCTGCGTGAATGACTCATTCAACCAACAATATGAAGTTGGCATCACTGTTCTAGAATGATTGTACATTCTGCACCTGTACAGAATTTTTTGATGCCACCATGATCCTATGTAAATTGTATATGGTCTTGAAGTTGCGGCCTAAATGTATTAAAATGTATGCAATCAGTTGTTTGTGTTTTCTCATCATAATTAATTTAAAATTGCTTTTCATTGATCTGTTTTCATTGTGACACTAAAGCGGAGTTCTACCCAAAAATGGAGCGTCCGCTTTAAGTGAACGTGACCCCCTGACATGCCACATTTGGCATGTCATGTTTTATTTTTTTGGGGGGGGGGGGGGCGTGGCGGATATCCTCGCCTCTCCCCCCTCCCTCTGTGCAATCTTCTGGGACATGTCACAAATCCCAGAAGATTGCCCGGCCAATCACAGCCGGGTGCCCACAGTCAGAATGCCGGCGCCGTGGAGAGGAGCGGGGGTTCGTTTGCCCGCATCGCTGGACCGTGGGACAGGTGAGTGTCTGATTATTAAAAGTCAGCAGCTACACTTTTTGAAGCTGCTGATTTTTATATGGGTGAAACTCTGCTTTAAATTATAAATCCCCATTGATCAGTGTGTCAGGAAACATAATTAAATCCACTGTTATCCAATGTTGGACATGATAAAATATTATTTTTTTAATAGAAATTTGTATTTCTTTTTGGAATAAAAAAAACAGAGATGAAAATTGACAGGGGCAAGTAAGGTGGAAAATGACATCATAAGGGAGTCTCTACACACCCAGAAACCCACTTTTTTTTTTTTTTCAGACAGCCCCAGTGAGGTGAAGTTTGACTGCTTAATGCCTGGACGTTGGTTTGCAACTTTGGCATGTGTTAGTGACAATATGTACAATTTTACTAACAAAAGTTCTCCTCCTCCTGATTGTTGTGATGCCATATTCAGCATGTGTATATTTGTTTGTACTCATAATCATGCCAAGAAACAATAGTTTGTGTGTTTTTGTTTTTTATTTATTTATTTTACTAATCCTACCTAAAACCTACTATACCTGAGCTTTCCCCTGACCTTGATCCTGACTCTTATACTTAATATAGATTAAGCTCTGATTACAGGCTATTACAGCGATAATGTGATCGGGAGCGGTCCTCTCAGCTCCTGATCGTATGACACTAGGCACAGTCAGCAACACCTCAGTCTTCATGCTGGGAGTGTACAATGGAGCAGGCTTCCAGCACAAATGCTCAAACTACTCGCAATGTACATGCTTCTGAAGAAATGGGTGTTTAAGTGGGTGCTGCTGTGACCAATGGCTGGAAGTGAAGAGGGTGAGAAAATGTCACCAGCACACCATGGATCTCCAGAGTGGGTCCAAAGTTTTATTCAGCAATCACATTGTTACAGCAGAAGGCTCACCTCCTTGACACTGCATGTTATGCCATCAACTGATTAAGGAGAGATTCTAGATGGACCCAATGTTATAGATACTCATTGATTATCTGCAATGTAAGACCTTTACCAAGATATACGCTAGAAATCTGTTGGTCTCAGCATGCCTGTTTGTATAATTGGGTCCCAACATAACGCAACCTTCTGGTCTGGAGAATTAGGGGGTGTCCTTAGAACCTGAAGATTTGAGATCCTCACAACCTGTGCTTCTGTCAGCAGCTGCATTTGGACCTCTGTTCACCTCTGTATTGAGTGAAGGTTACTGTAGGACCTGTAACATGTGGGTCTATGTATGAGCAGACCAAAAATTCATGAAAATGTATCCTCCTATACAACTAATGGTTGTAATAATACATGACTCTCCAAAGGTGGTAAATTGCAACTTTTGAAATTGCTTGAAAAATCTCTTATGAATTTAAGACTTTCTTCTTGATAAATGTGAAATCTTAACATCATCATCATTTCACATTAGTAATTGAACATTTTGTGCAAAAGATTAATAAAAGTATTAAAATAACTGGAGAGTTTTTCTTCTGAGTGTAAAGAAAACTCCCTTGGGTGGTAATTACAAAGCTCTTACAGAGAATAGTGTACAACTGCACATATGCTTGCCTGACAAAAAAAATAATCATTAAGATCTGGTTTGTCAAATACATCTATGCAGTTTTACTTATACTCTTTAAAGCAGAACTCCCGGGAAAAACTTTTTTCCATGTCCTTGTTGCTGATCTCCTACCTTTACCAACTATGCCATCCATGTTCTTCCTGAACCCTTTAGTTCCTCTGCAATAGCCTGCTAATCTTGCCTAAAAAAATTTATTGCCCAGTGATTTCCTGTGTGTAAGACCGCTGGCTGCTATTCCTCCTGTACTCTTAGCCAGCAGTCTTATCACTGCCCACCAGTAGTTCTCTCAAGCTGGGCGGGGATTTCTATTTCTGCCCTGCTCATTGTAGTGGGTGGAGGGGTCTCACAGCCCCCAGTTTGTGCGGCCCATAGAGGTGGTGTCCTCCCTGCCAGCACCGCCCGCCATCTCTCTCCAGTGCTGAGCAGGTATAGTTATCAGAGATCATCCGCATGACATAGCGGAGATCTCGGACGGACAGGTCTTGTATGTTAGATGCCGATCGCCGTAACTTACTGCCTCTCATACCAGCATTGGTACAGTGCGCTGTCTATCACAATGCCGGTCTGGGAGGCGGGACGTTACGGGGAGTGGTGTTTTCACATGCAACGTCACAGCCCGAGATCTTCGCTCTGTCATGCAGATGATCTCTTGTAACTATTCCTGCGCTGCACTGTTGGACACTAGTGAGACTGCACTGATAGCTGCACTGTGAGACCCCACTAATGGGCACTGATAAGCTGCACTGGTGAGACTGCACTGATGGGCACTGATAAGCTGCACTGGGGGGACTGCACTAATGGGCACTGGTGAGACTGCACTGATAAGCTGCACTGGTGAGACCACACTAAGAAAGCTGCACTGGTGAGACTGCACTGATAAGCTGCACTGGTGAGACCTCACTAAGAAAGCTGCACTGGTGAGACCTTACTAAGAAAGCTGCACTGGTGAGACCGCATTAATGGTCACTGATAAGTTGCACTGGTGAGACCGCACTAATCTGCACTGGTTAGAGTGCACTAATGGGCACCGATAAGCTGCACTGGTGAGGCCGCACTAGTGGGCACTGATGAGCTGCACTGGTGGGCACAGATGAGGCCACACTTATGGGCACTGATAAATTGCACTAAGGTGGCACTGATGAGGCTGCACTAATGGGCACTGAAGAGCTGCACTGATGAGACATCACTGATAAGCAGTGGACACCATCCACTGTCAAATATCTGTAGGAGGGGTTTCCACCATACCTGCAAGTTTGCAGTCATTGTTTATGTCTTCTTTTCAGTGTGTATTATATGTGATGTTACATATCGCAGAGACGGGTATTGTGATAATATTGAAGTTTATTGATATTTCCATTCATTAGAGGGTTCCACCATTATTGCATTATTGATTAGTAAGTTAGAGCAGCGCCCTTTTTTTTTTTTTTTTTTTTTTTTTTTTTTTTTTTTTCCATGCCGACATTTACTTGTGCCCCAGGCTGATGTACAGCAGCATGTCCTGGCTCTTTCGGTGGTACGGTTAGAGATGTTCTCATACACCATACAAGCACTGGTTGCTGTTAGAAAGATCTCAAAGCTGCAACATGAGGAGGAATACTTCTAATACTAAATTACAGCAGAGTACAAAATATATAATTATGGGCCTGTGTCTACAGTTCGGTAATGATTACATAAAGCAAGTAAGGGCAATATGTTTATCTCCTGTTGTGGCTGGAGGGAAGAGCACAAACATGCTTTGCATTTATAGGACTGTGACCTACCTATCCTGCTGTGTTACTGAGTAGTGTGGCTGGCTGCAGAATGAGGGGCGTGATTTATGTTGAAGTGGGCCTGTTCACGTTTAACATGTACAGGCCTAGTGTCCCTCCCACATTCATTGCAATTCCCAAAGCATGAAGGGAAATGTAGTTTGATAGTGTAAAGAGAGAGGAGAGGATATGATGCAATTGCTGTTCTAACAGCTCCTCCTTGGCAGAATACATGAGGCATTTTTTGAACTACAGAGAGGACTTCCTGAAAATTCAATTTGACATTTCTCTTTGATGGTATGGAATTTCACAAATGCAATAACTGTTTAGTGTTTTCTGTGTGTGGATGGGGGTGTACTAATGAGGGATTTTTTTGCCAATCCCGAAGTTCTGCTTTAAGGGCTAGTTCACACAACATGCAGTCTGGTGCGTTTTTGATGCAGAAAAAAAAAAAAAAAAAACGCATGGAAAGTAGGTTATATGGTTTTCAATGGCATAGTTCACACCAGTGCGTTCCAGTTCCAGAAAAAAAAGTAGAACATGCTGCATTTTTCCTGCAGTGGACTGTACTGGAAAGCTGTAAAAATGCACTGGAACGCACCAAAAACGCGCTGCAACACACTTGTCCTTATTTAAGGTTAAGAAAAAAGAGGGAGGGAAAAAAGCGCTGGACTGCATCAAAAACGCGCATGCAGAAAAGCACCTAGAACGCATCCGGACTGCGTTTCTACGATGTGAACTGGCCCTAAATGATGTATTAGCTACCAAGAGTTGCTACTTTCTTTTCACGTACCTGCCATTTTGTTAAAGCAGTATTTCTCTACTTTACTTTTAATAAATTTATGTATTTTTCCATACCAGTGTGTACACTCTATACTCCCTTTGTGTGTTAGTTTATCTCAAGTATCCCTTAGGATATGTGCATTTGTGTATGTGACCCCTAATTGTATCTATTTTCTAAACAATCCCTTGTGATTTGATAATGGCTAAAAATACTTAAAGTGGTTGTAAACCCTTTACAACCACTTTATACTACAGGCAAGCCTATAATTGGGCTTGCCTGTAGCTACACTAGATATCTCCTAAAACCTGCACGGTTTAGGAGATATTCCTGTATTTGCATGTGCTGACGTCGTCGGCACATGCGCACTTAAGCAAACTGAAGCAATGGCACGTACGTGCTGTTGCTTCGGTTAGACTGTGCCGTTACCGGCCGCTCCCGCACGCATGCGTGGGAGTGACGTCATTGCGGCTCCGGCCAATCGCAGCGCCGGAGCCGTGATACCCGGAAGTAACCCCTGGGAGAGATATTGGCCACCGGAGTGGTGTACAAGGACCGCTGCGGGGGCTTCGATCCCAGGTAAGTAATTCATAATGAGCTAGTATGCTATGCATACTAGCTAATTATTCCTTTTGTCTTGCAAGGTTTTTTTTTGGGGGGGGGTTGGATTTACAAACACTTTAAACCAAATATTATTTTATGCTATAGAATGTCAAAACTGGGATTTTAAATTCTTTAATACTTAATATACCTGTCAGAAGTGACCCTTGGGGTACACGTACCACTATCTGAGTACCTGTTGGATAAGGCACAGAGAAGAGATGGCTTCCTGCCTATCTCTCCATCTCTTATGTATGTAATGAAATTGATTAGCTAAGCAAAAATGTGATACAGTAACAGAGCTCTGCCTGACAGACATCCGCATTCACAAAATCTTGATTATCTGGATGTTTTAGTTAGTTTAGTTTCGACTGTTCTCTTTGGCCCCAATTCTACAGTCTTGTTGCTGAAGGGAATTAAAAGCAGTACAGATAAAAGGGGGACTGCAGAACAAGTTCTGCAGATACTCATCGGCAGTCATTTTAACAAGCGTGGACGTGAAGCGTGTGCCCTGTTTGTGATGCTAGTGTGTACAGGGCATCTCAGAGATTGGATGATGTTTGCATATGGTCATTGCTCAGTTTACCAGCCACATCGTTCCATATGTGACGCTTGCTGAAGGCATGCTGGCTGGTAGCGGCTGTCATATGACCTCACCAACATTTTGGGTCAGGCCTACAGAGATACCACTGGCTGTCTTAGACACCTGTGATAGAACGATATTAATGACTTGTACACATGATGATAATTTTGGACGAATGATCCGCCTGTTTTTACGGACGAATACTGTACTGATTAACCGAAAATCATTCATTCTGTTATCGTACAAGAAAAATTTTCATGCTTGTCTCTTCCAATAATTGCGCACAAACTCATGTGATCGGCTCTCGAAAGCTGTGTACTAGTGATCAGATTATCAGAAGATCGCAACGGTATTTTTTATTTATTTATTTTTTTTAATCCGATTTTTCTCATAGTGTGTGTGCTAAGCATTTCTTTAACCCCTTCCCGTCGAGCATACGCAAATGTGCATACTTGGCATTTGGGGGTTATACCAGGATGATGCCCGCAGCTGTTTTTTTAGAGCTGGCGATCGGCTTTCCAGGTATAACAACCGATGTGTCTAAAAGCCGCTCGGCTATTATACCGGAGGAGCGGGAGGATACGTTCCCCCCCCCCCTGCCGCTCTTAACGGGCCTCCCGATCAACAATCCGCCGCCTCCGGCGGCTAGTGACAGTCTGGAACAAAGCCATAAGTCATGACGTCCCTTCCTGTTTACTCGGCTGCCAATGGCACCGGTTTTAAAAAATATACAGTATTCAGAATTGCTGAAAACGGCGATCTGAATACTTTGAAGTGCAAAGGAGGGATCGGGGGTCTTTTAGACCCCCGATCCCACCATAAAGAGTACCTGTCACCACCTATTACTGTCACAAGGGATGTTTACATTCCTTGTGACAGCAATAAAAGTGATCAAGATTTTTTATTTTTTTTTAAACACAATTTATAAATATAAAATAAATTAAGAAAAAAAAATAATTTTTTTTGAAGCGCCCCTGTCCCCGCAAGCTCGCGCAGCAAAGAAAACTCATACGGAAGTCGCGCCCGCATATGTAAACGGTGTTCAAATCACACATGTGCGGTATCGCCGCAATCGTTAGTGCGAGAGCATTAATTATAGCACTAGACCACCTCTGTAACTCAAACCTGGTAACCTTAAAAAAAAATTTAAAGCGTCGCCTATGGAGATTTTTAGGTACCGTAGTTTGTCGCCATTCCACGAGTGCGTGCAGTTATAACGCGTGACATGTTTGGTATCTATTTACTCTGCGTAACCTCATTTTTCACATTATACAAAAAAATTGGGCTAACTTTTTACTGTTTTTTTTAATTTTTTTATTCATGAAAGTGTCCCTTTTTCCAAAAAGTTGCGTTTAAAACACCGCTGCACAAATACCGTGTGATATAAAATATTGCAACAATCGCCATTTTATTCTCTAGATTCTCTGCTAAAAAAATATATATATATTTTTTTTATTGTGTGTGTGTGTGTGTGTATATATGTTTGGGGGTTCTAAGTCATTTTCTAGCAAAAAATACGGATTTTAATGTGTAAACACCAAATGTCAAAAATAGCCTTAGTCATGAAAGGGTTAAAATCTAATCTAACTTGTTTATCACTTATCTTGTCAATGAGACCAAACAGTGACAACATTTTACTTTGCAAGAAATACCCAATCAAGTGCAAAAAAAAAAAAAAAAAGATTTTTACTTGCCTATGATTGAAAAAAGCACAACGTCCTCTCATTTACTAAGCAAAGGTGTTCAATAAATGTTGTTTCATCTTTTTAGTCGGCTACACCAGAATTTCTTTAGTGTTTTCATTCACAATCTACCTACTGGCACATGCACAGTGTATGCTACAGTCTAGCAGTATTAAACCCAAAAGCAAACATTTTATTTTTTTGCAGCTTCCCAGTTCTTAGCTGCATTCGTATTTATTTATTATTTTTTGGGGGGGGTTTCTTTTTATTTTTACCTGGTCTGTTTTTCAACAGAACAAACTGTCCTGCAGATGAGCTGTTGGAGGGTTGACACAAACCATTTACCACTGATGAATACTTACAGTGATCATCTTTTATGTATGTAAACCTTTCTTTTGAAAAAAAAAAAAAAAAATCTGTTGCTGTAACTACTTAGAAAAGTGTGAGCTGGAGTTTGGCTTTAGTTTGTTAGTGTATCTAAATCTGTCTGTATCCAAGTGTGTGTGTGTGTGTGTGGTACAGTATACATGTGTGGGAGGGGGGTGTACAGTATATAGGTGTGTTTGTAGGTGGGGGGGATGCACAATACAGACGCGTTTGATTTCTTGAGTAAAGTGCCCTCACTGTGTGTGTGTGTGTGTGTGTGTGTGTGTGTGTGTGTGTGTGTGTGTGTATATATGTGTGTGTGTGTGTGTGTATGTGTGTGTATGTATGTATGTATATATATATATATAATATAATATAATATAATAACCCCCCCAGGTCAGTGTTGCACGAGGCAGTCAGGCTGTGTGGAGAGGTGACTCGCCGTCAGGCAGAGGACTATCAGTGTGATAAGTACAGGGCCCCATCCTGACTCCTAACATTACTGGACACTGACTTTGCTCTTCTCTATTACTGCCCGCAAACTCCGCCCTCTTCCTGACTCCGGACCGCCCAAACCTGTCTCCTAACCGATGGCATACGGAGCTCCTAATTCTTAACACCTTCCCCAGGCGTCACAGGACTCCGCCCGCACACCCCCCGCCCGCAGATCATCCAAACCTCTTCCTGCCCGAGTGACTGAGCGACATGCGGGAACCGGGCGCAGGAAAGGAGATGGACAGAAGGACTTTGACAGGGATGCACTGGGGATGACGTCAGTCGAGCAATAGCGATTCAGCTGGTCTCTGCATCAATGCAGAATTATTGAAGGCTGACTTGCGATACATCGATGCGACGATTAAATTCAACACCCCTAACATCCAACACTCCCCTCCCCCAAGACTGACAATGCTGTTGTCCAAAGTTGCCCCCTGTGCTCCTTCATCCAGAGTGGGAGCACTCTAACTCAGGAGGTGTGTTGCTGACAAAATTGTAAGGTGAAAACAGAAAAAACAAATGCAGGCACCACATAAGGCGTGGTAAGCTGCAATATAGTACCTTCCTTTTTTTTTTTTTTTTTTTTTTTAAATGGGAATTTTATTACAGCTTTCAATGCATGTCTCTGGTGATATCTGTCACAGTTGACATTGTGCTTGTGTCAACTATCATCCTATTATATATGCCAGCCTTTTTCAACCAGTGTGCCCTGAGCTTTTCTCAGGGGAGGCTTAGCAAAATGCCTAAAATTTGATCAAAAACTGTATACAAGCCTGCAGGTGAATGCCTTTTTAGTTTCACAAAGCCACAGGTTTTCATTATGCACCATTTTGACTTTCTAGACACTGGCATTCTAACAACCAATGGCATCAGTTAAAGCAGAAGTAAACCCACAGATTTTAATAGTTTCAAAAATGCTGTCCGATTGGCTGTGCTCTCAAACTATCAAACCATCCAATGGCTAAAGTCATCAGAACTGATCACATGTGCAGCCTCATTGCAGTTTGAAGATTAAACAGAGGCCAAGATGGCAGCTTCTTTAGCTGAAAACGATAGTTTACTTCCACTTTAATAAGGAAGATGCCTGTTGCCTCCCCAGCATCCTTGTTTGACCCTCCTCTGCCTCTCTCCCTCAGCACTGGGGTGACATTAGCTGACTGATGGAGAGAAATTGAGGGAGAAGGGAAACCTTGAAATACTAGTCATCAGTACCAGTGGGCAAAAGTGTATTTGCTTTGGAAGAATAAATCACTTCTAACATTGAGTGTCCTATTTGGACATGTGAATGTTGCTGCATTATGTAAGCTATTTGAATAGTTCTCCCTTTTTTTTTTTTTTTTTTTTTTTTTTGACATTTTAGAATGGGGTGCCTCAAGGCTGTCCATAATTTGAAAGGGTGCCTCGACTGAAAACAAAGTTGCGAAACAGTGATATATGCAACGCCATGGTAACCGCAGTTTTAAATAGAATCTATGATTGCATTGTCCCTGCCAGATAGGAAGATTTAGTTCCACTTTGTTGAATGAAGTGTTGTGCTGGTCTCAATCATGTGTAAGTAAAAACTGTTTTGTTTAATTTTCACTGCACATGAGGTTTTTTTTTTTTTTTTTTTTTTTTTTTTTTTTGCAATGCGAGTTTTGGGGGGGGGGGGGGGGTAAAGCAAACCGTGCAGGGTACCACACAGTGCACACCAGAGGTCCATGTTCACTGCGGCTCGCTGGTGTAAATTGTGGGCTCTAAGATGGGTGCAAATGCAGTTTGCACGTGAACTGTACTCCTTTGTTAAATGGGGTCAGAAAATGACTGATCTGGAACAAGTTTAGAAATTATGGATTTGTGACCAAAGCCTCCATGACAGGTGTAATGTAAGCTGTCTATACTCATACAGCCAGGATAAGTGAGCAACATGAGTAATTTATACCATTCACAGTATTGATGATCTTTCTGGTCTGCTTTTTTATATAACATTTGACATGTAGTTATTAAACTTAATAATGTCCTAATTTATTTAATTTTTTTGCTCCTCTTTCTGTCTGCAGAAATCACAGTTTGTCCAGTTCGCAGATGTGTTCCCTCTGAAGGACTTTGGGTTCAAGCCAGATCCATATCAGTACCTGCAGGCAGTGGGATGGGTGGAACTGGTAGCTGGAATACTATTGGCTGTCGGTCCTCAGATTCTGCGAGAAATCAGCAACTTTGTGCTTTGTGTAATCATGATTGGTGAGATACCCAGTTTTTCTTATTATATTTTATTATAAAAATATTTAACATTTTATAATAAAAGAATAAACATGTCATACTTGTTCTGTGCAATGGTTTTGCACAAAGCAGCCCGATCCTCTTCTGGGCGCTCCTGCCTCCTCTCCTCTGAGTGCCCACCATAGGAAGCTGCTTCCTATGGGGGCACTCATGCATGCTTGGTCCTGAGCCTGGCTGTTTTCGTCTATTCAGTCATACAGCCTGGCTTGGTCCTGCCCTATGCTCTCTGCTCACGGGTTTTGATTGACAGCAACAGGAACCAATGGCTTGTGTCAGCCAAGCCTGTGAGAGCAGGAAGAGAGGAGAAGAGCTGCTGCAGATGTGCACTGCATTGGATGGATATGGGGCTCATGTGAGTATTTAGGTGGGGGCTGGGGGGAGCTACTATTAAAAGGTTTTTTACCTTAATGCTGAGAATGCAAGTTAAAAAAAAAAAAAAGTTTTTACCTTTTTACAACCACTTTAAATAGCCATGCCTTTAAAAAACAGACATGGTATAAGTGTTGGCAGCCACAAGTTGTTGGATGATTATTTAATTTGCACATTTCACAGCAGCGCAAAGGGATTTGTATTTATTTTTACATTGAACAGACAAACATAATTTTTTGTGGATTCCAGAGAAAAATCCTTTAGAGCTGTGTTTTGCCAAACTAGCCCTTAGGGGCTGCTATTAGGTTATGTTTTCCAGATCTCTTCACCGAAATAAAGAAGAGAAATAAAAATGTGTTTTTATGACTGATTTGCACAGTTGTGCAAGTGGTTTGGGGAAACTACCGGTTTCCACAGTATTTGCTGCAGTACTCTGTATTAGAGGAAAGATGATACAAATGAACATTATTATTCAGGGTGCCAATACCAGACATATACACAGTATGTGCAATAGTCTTCCACGGCTACTAACAGTCTGTTAGATTAAATATTGCATTGGACTGAAATATTTAGACTGGTTACTATAGCTGCAATTGTTCCAGGGTGGGACAAGGTGACCTGAAGTCCAGAAAGGCAGTTGAGACTAGGTAAGAGGTTGAACCCTGCCCTGTTCAGCCCAGCTCAGAGGAATCTATATGGCGAGCTTGCACACTAAAACCAGCTATATTTTCCATGAATACACATTTTCTCTTTCAATACATTCTTTGTGAAAAGTTTAAAAGAATACAATGTGCGACTGCTTTAGATATACAGATAGAGACTTCATATCGATGACTTGCAAGGCTATGAATAAACATTTTAAAGTTATTGTAAAATATATATATTTTTAATAACCAACATCTTCTACTTACCTGTCCTGCTCAGTGGTTTTGCACAGAGCAGCCCCGATCCTCCTCTTTTAGGGTCCCCCTCCAGCGCTTCTGGCTGCTCCTGCCTTTAAGTTGCCTCCCTAGCAAGCCACTTGGGGGGGGGGGGGGGTACTCATGTGGGCTCGATCCTGAGCTGCACTGTATACTGTATGCATCTATTAACACACACCATGCAACTCTGCCCCACTCCCTCGTCACTGGATTTGATTGACAGGAGCAGGAGCCAATGAGTGAGGAGCAAGAGGAAGAGAATCCTATCCAAAAGCATGGGTATCTTGTGGCAGGTCCACAGTGTGGCATGGTAGCACAGGACTGGTGAATGAGCCAGGGGTAAAGTGACAACCTCTTAAGTGGCTTTGTACATAAAGAATTCCATGGAAAATTCTTGCACAACTGCAGAAATATAAATGAATTATGCAAGCTATATGGGCTGTGTGTTAAGAACTAGTAGAACTGATTAATCATAAAAATAGAACATTAAATAAAACACCACCTGAATTAACCAGAAATGTTTTTGGGCTGTGCGGGAGTGGTGTATACACAGCGCTCCTCTGCCGCCCCTGCCAAAGCGCCTGCAAAATGGTACGGCAGCAGCGCTTTTAACCCTTTATTCGGCCGCTAGCAGGGTTAAAAACACCCCGCTAGCGGCCGAGAAGCACCGCTATAACAGCGGTAAAGCGCCGCTGAAGCGCCCCCCCCCCCCCCCCCCCAGTGTGAAAGTAGCCTAACAGCTCAAGCACTTTGTAGCAAAGCTCCCACAACCAATAAGATCAGAAGGAAAGTTAAATGCAATGGAACAAATATGTAACTCTAGGAAACCTGTTAAACACTGTATAGCACAAATTTATAAAATAATCACAGGAATAGCAGGGCCGAGAATACCTCCATTCATAGAGAAATAGGAAAGGGAATTGGGAACTAGGTTAACTAAAAATCAATTAAAGAAAATATTAAGAGCTGTATAAAGCTATTCGGTAGATATCAGAAGTATACAAAGCACATAAATACCAAGTAGGAAAATCCCCATTGTGTTGGAGAGGATGTAATTTACAGGGCACCATGACACCTATTTGGTGGGAATGGTACGTGAATATTGGCATGAGGTGCGACAATATAAAGTGTAAATTACTGAAGAGGAGGTTATAGATGACCCGTGGAGCTGCCTATTCTATAATACAAACAAAACCATAAAACAATATAAAAATACATTAGTACCATATCTATTGAATGCAGCTAAAGGAATAATACCAAAAAAGTGTCTGGAAGTAGATAGACCTACAGTAAAGGAATGGTTTAAAAGATTTGATTACATATATAATAGAGGTCGACCAATATGGGTTTTTCTCTGGCCGATGCCGACATTTAGAAATCGTGGTGGCCGATGGCCGATATATGATGTCGATTTTATTTATTTATTTTTTTTCTTTTGGGCCGATATGTTAGGCCGATATATTTTTTTTTTTTTTTCCCCTTCATCTCATAAAATCTAACAGTTAAATCCCTTTCACACTGGGGTGTTTTTTTAGGCGCTTTTGGGCTAAAAATAGCGCCTGTAAAATGCCTGCAAAACGGCTCCCCTGCAGTCTCATTGTGAGAGCCCGAGTGCTTTCACACTGAGGCGATGCGCTGGCAGGATGTTAAAAAAAAAAAGTCCTGCAAGCAGCATCTTTGGAGCGGTGCATACCGCTGCTCCACCACTCCTGCCCATTGAAATGAATGCGCACCGCTGCCAAAGCGCCTGCAAAGCGTTTGGCAGCGGCCCATTTAACCCCTTCCTCAGCCACTAGCTGGGTTATAAGCGCCCCGCTAGCAGACCAATGGCGCTGCTAAAATGACGATAAAGCGCCGCTAAAACTAGCAGTGTTTTACCGTCAACGCATGCCCGCTCCAGTGTGGAAGCAGCCTTAAGTAATAAGTGATACAGAAATTTTTTTACATTTTAAACATTTATTAAACAAAACAAACCTCCAATCAGTACACTTGTATGTATAATTTAGATTAAAAAAAAACAAACTATCTTAAATATTAAATACACAAAAACAGGTAATCAAAACTTTTGGCCGAAAAAAACATGGGCTAACTTTACTGCCTAGTTTTTTTTGTTTTTTGTTTTTAATTCATTAGTGTATTTTTAAAAAAAAAAATTGCGTTTAAAAGACCGCTGCGCAAATACCGTGTGACATAAAATATTGCAACAACCGCTATTTTATTCCCTAGGGTCTCTGCTAAAATATATATATATATATATATATATATATATATATATATATATATATATATATATATATATATATATATATATATATATATATATATATATATATATATATATATATATATATATATATATATATATATATATATATATGTTTGGGGGTTTGAAGTGATTTTCTAGCAGAAAACACAGGATTTTTACTTGTAAGCAACAAATGTCAGAAAAGATTTAGTCTTTAAATGGTTAGGCACCTTTCATACGGATGGCTGTTCTGCCGCAGTTAAAAGCATATATTATGTTCTGTGAAATTCAAGACTCCAGACACTGCGATCAGCTGCATTTGTACAGTAAGATTACCTGTGTTTACATGCGGCTGCGTTTGTTACATTCTTGCCATTTCTGATGTGCTTCCTGTTGCTTTTCTTTCCTTGTTGCCGCTGCTATCCGCAGGAGAAATAGTTACACTGCGATTACCTGCAGTTATGTGCAGATAGCTGCGCTAAATCGCTCCTGGACGCAGTGTGAAAGTAGCCTTAGTGAACACAGAAATGTTCCAAAATGTGAAAAATCTTGGTGCTAGTGTGCTGCAATTCCCCTTTCTATACTGAATTGCATCTATTCTGTGAATGGACTAAAGAACCATATTATATGTATATGTGTGTGCTTTTATGTGGTCCGTCCCTGGTTGGTTGTCAGGGTTGCACAAACAATGCTTACTCTTCAAACTACACCAACTGTATCTTAAAAATGTGCATCTGCAGAGTATTCGGAATGCTAGTTAAATAATTTAAAGTATTGCGGCCTGAACCAGCCTGTGAGCTTTCACCTGGATAATAAATATTGCATCATATGTAACACATTCTATACTTCCTGCTGCAGAAGTGTTCATATCTTGCTTTTTGCATCTATCTTCATCACAGCAGGGGGAGCCAGTGAATAGTCAGCAGCATAGTAATGTGCAGAGTGTTGCTTCACATTTCTTCACAAGTTCTTCGCCAGTCATCCAGCTGCATCTGATTGGTGATATTCTTTACTGCCCATAATTTTATCATTTGTGTTTCCACTGGAAACTCTTGTAATGGGGAGGAGGCAGTTAGAGGTTTTGACAAACTAAATTGAATGCACTTCTGTTTTTTATCTTTATTTTAATTAACGATACGAAGTGCTGGAATACTAGAATTTAGTTCCCTAAATCTACCTTTTTAAAGTATTTAACCCTTCATGACTGCATGTGTTTCATACTTTTTTCCCTAGACTGGTATTTCAGTTATGTTGTTGCTAATTAACTTGTAGGGGGCCTCTCCATGCAATACAAGGGTTAAATACTTGAATATGCTTTGAGTACCCAGAAAATAGACTTTTAATTACCTGATGTCCTGCTCCTTCAGGCTTCCTCCATTTAAAAAAAAAGTCAATGCAGCCTCCTCTCCCTCACACTCTGGCAGTCTCGGGCACTGTAAGACAAAGGTCACACTGTATGCTTCTGACCATGACTGTAAAAGACCATGAAGACTGTAAAAGACCATTTAAAATTTGGCTTTTAATGTACATTTTATCGCCACTTCTTATCAATAATTCTCAGAATATTGTACATCAAAAGACAAAACTATATCCCACTATTCATTTAAATTTTCATAACCATCTCAAGCTGCAAATATTCAAAAAACACATACCTTCCCGTTAAATCATATTAGAAGTAAGTGCATATATTGTGTATAAAGTGTAACAAAAAATCCATCCAAATGTCTCCAGAACAAAAATGTTTGCGATTTAACAATTCACAGGTAGATATTAAAAGGAGAAGACTAGGCTGAACTTTAGACCCCTTTCACACTGAGGAGGTTTTCGGGCGTTTTAACGCTAGAAATAGCACCTGGAAACTGCCTCCCATTCATTTCAGTGTGACTTTTCACACTGGGGCAGTGCGCTTGTGGGATGTTCGGAAAAGTCCTGCAAGCAGCAACTTTGGGGTGGTTTGGGAGCGCTGTATACAGCGCTCCCAAACGCCCTGCCCATTAAAATTAATTGCCATTGCTTCCAAAACATCTGAAAAGCACTTTGGAAGCGCCGCAACACAGGTGCTTTTAATCCCTTCTTGGTCTGCTAAGGGGGGTAAAAAGCCCCCCTAGGCTAGCGGCCGAAAAGCACCACTAAACAGCGGTAAAGCCCTGCTAAAACAAGCAGCGTTTTATCACTAACGCTTGGCGGCCCCAGTGTGAAAGAGGTCTTAAAGGCACATTTGGACAAATGATAATAAAAGAAACCATATATTTTTATTTAAACTAAATTCTTTAAAAACCTATAAAGTCCTATATCAATAAAAACATGTACACATATATAACAAGACAAGAATCGTCCATCAGTTTAGTGTCTGAGTAAGTAAATGAGTCCCCGTGCATCAATGCATTTCGCTTGTCTGCTTCCTCGGGACACACAGTTGGACAAAAAACAGGAATCACTATATGAACAGAGAAGAGAACAATCTACAGAAGAAGCTTCAAAATAATATCTATCTTCTGTCCCAGGGAGTAGTTGTGCCAGTACCCCCACAAGTCAGATTCAAAGGATTTTATTCAAAGCTGTTTACTGTACCAAAGCCCAAGAAGGTTATTCATCCTATTGTTGACTTAAAATGCCTTAACAAATCCCTTTTTTAAATTACAAAATCTGCAAATTCCCATTTATCCACCTCATCAGCACTTTCTGCGCTTTGCAGTGGCAGACCACCACTTGCAGTTTTTTGTACTGCCCTTTTGGCCTACCTCCTGCTCCCAGAATATTCACAGAACTCTTAGAATGTCTTCTTGCCCTTCTTAGAATTTAGAGCGTTAAGGTCAAAGGTTATCTAGATGACCTTCTTCCTTTAGGACTCCTGTTCCTTCCAGCAAATGTTCACAGAATAATTCAAATGCTCCAGGCTTCTCTTTGCCTGGAATACTTTGAGGCTCTACTGTTTTGCCCAATTTCATTCAAGACCTCTCCAACACAACATCTTGTCGATTTGGAACTAGCATGACCCTTCTTTCGACCTACTCATGCTGCTGTCCAGCCAAGCAAGGAATTTCATAACTTGGAGAATCTCCAGCCCAACTTTAGCAGTAGGGAAGTCTTTCCTTCTCTATCACTGAAGAGTGATAACAGATGCTAGTCTTTCAAGCTGGGAAGAAGTGTCCAGACCCTTAGGGTCTAGGGAACATGGTCACCTATGTAAGCCAAGCTCCCCATCAAACTCCTGGAGCTCAAGCCAGTTTGGATGGCTCTGCAATATTGGGCCCCTATTCTGTGAGGACACCTAATCAGTTTAGGTCAATTATCAGGGGGCACCAGGAGTCATGCAGCCATGAAGAAAGCAAACCAGATAATCTGATGGACAGAATCCCACTGTCCAATGATCTCTGCAGTTCATATTGTAAGAGTGAACAACTGGAAAATGGAATACTTCTGCCCTTCACCCAGAAATCTTCAATCTGATATGTCAGAAATGGGGAACTCTGAATGTAGAAATCCTAGCCTTCAGATTGTACCACAAACTACCTCTATTTGTAGCTTCGGCCAAGGATCCTCGGATACCTTGTTACTTACCTTGTCTCAGTTCAGGCTAATCTACGCCTTCCCTCCAGTGCAAATTCAGCATTGTCTGCTTTTTATTACATTGAACTGGCCTAGAAAAACCTGGTGGTGTATTCTTCAAAAATTTCTAGCACCACGTGAATCATCCAGTACAGGATTTACAAATCCCGAAAAGTGTGCCCTTTACCACACTCCAGAAAATGCACTTACCAGAAGTGCATGCCTATCTTATGATAGATTAAGCAGACACAGCTAGTATAATTCCAGTAAAGATGTTCGCATAGCTATTCCCTTTTAAATACTACTTTCTCCTCCGTTCCCCAGACTGACATAAGCTCTTTTGGTGGTTTTATTCACCACTGATTTTTTTTTGCTATATAAAACCTGTTTCTGTTATAAAATTTTGCAAACAAATGATCTTTCTTCATTAATTTATGCCAAAAATGTATTCTGCTACATTTCTTTGGTAAAAATAATCTAAATCCATGTAGATTTAGTGTGTAAAAGTTATGAGTCCACAAACTATGGTATACAGCAGTGGTCTCCAAACTGCGGCCCTTTACTTGCCTTTGTCCAGCCTTTGGGGCACTATTCCTCCCACTAAAGAAAATGATGGGGCTATAATTTCTGCACCGACAACACCGATGGGGCACTAGTCCTCCCAATAACACCAATGATGGGGCCCACTTAACTCCTCTAATACCAAGGATGGGACATTATTTCCATTATTTTCCATTATTTCCATGGTAAGTTTTTTGATGTTTGTAATTTTTTTGTCACAATTTTTTTGAAACGGAAGAAATAAATAAAATTGTTTTTTCCCCAATTTTTAAAAAGTAGTAGTAGTAGTAGTAGTAGTAGTAGCAGCAGCAGCAGCAGCAGCAGCAGCAGCTATCCCTTTACCCACCTTATTTTTGTCAAGGTTCATTTGATTCAGAATATAATATACTCTGGCCAGTATTTCTAAGATTTATCATACAGCCTCCTCACAGTTCTTTAGTTGTCCTGCATATTTTCTAGAATTGCCCAAAGAATCAGCACTTCTGGGTAGTGGTCACTTAATTTTTTTTTTTCTCAAGATTACCTTTGAGGTTTATCCTTCAAACCACCTTTTGCATCTTAGGTCTGATAGAGGGGCTTGCACTAACAATATCAACCAGGACTTTGTTGAGTCTATTACTGTTCCATGCCAGGAAAAGCTTTTATGCTATCCCTGTCCTACTGAAAGACTATAAAACGCTTGGTTAAAGTAGAGCATGTACCCTAGTGAATTGAGTGTTTCTATGCGTACCTATTCTATTTTTGGGGTTTGCCAGCTTCATTTGTTGTGTGCCTAGTTTAACCTCTTTGCAGGACGACTTTGTGACTGTATGATGATGACCACTAAAACTGTCCCCTTGTTGCCTCTTGTCTCCTGGGTCCCCCATTCGCTGTGCCTGGGCTATGAAACAACCTCTTCTGGTCAGGATGAGGTCATGCACTGAATACCGCAACATATCAGTCTTGAATTGCATGTTTTTTTAATATATAATTAACCCTCTGTTGGGGGTGGGTGGGAGTAAATTTGGGAATGTTTTACTATGTTTTGGCCTAGACACACAGTTGTCGTCTTCTCTTTTTTTTTTTATCCGACTTGGATATGACTTAAATTATATTTAATGGGATGAAATCGGACCAAAGTCGAACCGAAGTAGTGCAGGAACCTTTTCCAAAGTCATACCGACACAAGTCAGACTAGTTAAAACGGCTCACAAAGGGAACCATTGATTTTATACATGTAATGTGGCATGTGCTCTCAAAGTCGGAGTGTATGTCCTACCAGTGTGAAGCGGGCTTGAAGGCAAACATTTAAATTACCTGTGTGGTGTGGTTTCCTTTTTTTTGTTTTTTTTTTGTTTTTTTTTGTGTTTTGTTTTTTTGTTCCTCCAGAGGCTGCACACCTGCTATAATTGCAAACTATGTTATGTAGTGGGAGAAGTGGAAAAGTTCTTACTTTTGCAGTTGCCATGTTACATTAATAATTTTGTAGCAGCTACTAAACTGCTTTTGAGTACTACAGCTGACTGTGGCCTTTGGAGCTAGCCGCAGAATTGCTAGGTTTCAGTAGCTACTCATGGTATGCAATGCCATGGACTTCTTTTGGGTAACAGGCGTCCCGCAATTCTGTTTGCCTAATTTTACCACGATTTATCGTGCGACAATCACGGCAAAATCACACCGCGATTTGGGTGCCATTAAAAGTAGCGAGGATCTTAAGCGTGTCCCGCGTTTTTGCGGTGATTCAGAATCGCGGGCAGAAACGCAGTGTATTCTGCCCACGATCCGGGGTTGCCATGGTGTGAACAGAGCCTTACTGAAATCTCAATTTATAAAGCAAATCTAATATCCTTTATAGAACTCATTGGTAGACTATAAAGATATATTAGTTCTTTATGGCCCTATAGCAAACTAGAGTACTACTAATGTAACTGTGTTTTGGAGATTACCTGCTAACAGTTATGGCCTGATATTATTTTAAAGCCTTAGGCCCCTTTCACACGAACGGACCGTTCAGGTCCGCCTGTCAGTTTTGTTGGCGGACCTGAACGGGCGCTCCATGTAAGGCTATTGAGCGACGGATGTCAGCGGTGACATGTCCGCTGACATCCGACGCGCCAAAATCAGACGGATGGCCCTACGTTCGCATCCGTCACTATCGGATCGGGTGAGATCTGACAAACTAACATGCTGTCCAATTTCGTCCGATCTCTCCATAGCAACCAGCGGCGCTCGACAAGCTCCTCCCCGCTCAGTGAGCAGAGAGGGACCTGTCATCCCCCGGGTCAGCGGAGATCAATGGAGAGATCTCCCGCTGAGTCAGCGGACAGAGGCGGACTTTGTGGCAGCGGATCCGCCTCATGTGAATGAGGGCTAAGGTCTGGTCAGAAAGGGAATTCAATTTGCTCTACTAGTATAAGCAGGAATTCCTGGTCGGCATTAAAGTGTATCTATGCCGAAAACCAAAAATGTAATCTATTGCAGCTTACTAATCTTTGGTGTGGTGTCTGCTTTCGTTTTTTCTTTTTTTTTTTCAAGCTTCTTTTGCTTTATTTTTTACCTACAAATAACACATTTGCTGTGACTTGTAACTATCAATCTTCCATTGTATCTTTTGAAAGTAACCATGATGCTCTCATGGTATGGATTACACACATGTCCGTATCTCTTCATCAACATTACATGGGGAGCAGGGCAATTGACAGTTTACAGAATATAGCTAGGAAGGAAGATATTCTTCAGTGTAGCTCACAGGAAGTGACGAGGACATGACGTTTTTTTGAAAGATCAACAGGTATTTTCTGGATTTAATATGGTGGCTGCATTAGGTTTCTTTTTCTAAGCTAAGAACATTTTCAACAAAGGACTGTAAGATGCAATATATAACATTTTTGTTCTTGGGTTTCATTGTAAATAGGGATACACGGATTCCACTTTTTTAGCTACGAGTACCGATAATTTTTGATTTAAGTACTCGCCGATACCAATTACCAACACTTATTTCCAAGGTCCCCACTGTACCACCCTGAATGCCTGTCTTTCCCTTTTCCTGCACACCTGTTCCCCACTGTACCACCCTTAATCCATTTTCCCCACTATACCCCCCCACACACACACACACACACACACACACCTTTTCCCCACTGTACCTCCTACATACCTGTTCTTCACTGTACCCCCTCCTGCACACCAGTTCCCCATTGTACTACCTACTGCTCTACTGCTGAAGGTCTGTGTGTGACATGCTGCCTGTTTTTTCTTCTGTTCTTCTCCCATTACCTGGGAGGAGGTGGCCTCCGCTGAAAAAGAGCAGCGCTGCTGCCTGTTCTCCCGCAATAGATCCGACAGTCTGGGAGGGCATCGGTTGCACCCACCTCACGGTTCCCTTCCTCATGCCGCATATCCAGCTGCTGGCTTCTCTTCGTCCTGGCTCTCTCTACTCATGCTCATGCTGCACTGCAGGCTGGGGATGGAGTGGAGACCCAGCAGGAGAGCGCTCTGATCCTACAGGAAGCCCTAACAGCAGCTGCCCCTGGTTTTATTTAAATTTTATCTGTCAGCCAGCGGGGAGGCCCGCTGCCAGATGAATGAGTCATCAGTTAAGGGCGTGGCGGCCCGCTCCTTAACAACCGATAATTGCAGCATTCTTTTGTGTACATTTCAGTTGCCAGCAGGAGAATCCTGCAGACAGCTGAAAGAACCGAGCCAGTAGGTATCGGTGCATTTGCACGAGTATCGATGCTCGTGCAAATGCTTAGTTTCGCCCACGGTATCGGTGCAACCCTAAATGTAAGGTTTGCCATTTAACACATGCCATCCAGAATGTTAGACAAATTTCAGTTAAAAACGAGTTATTTAAAGTCGACTGTATGACAAGGTGTTGTGTGAAATTAGTTTTAAGACGTTTCTAAACTGCCTGTTCGGTTTAATATTCTCTAGGTGTACATTTCTATTAGGAACTTTACACAGATTAAATAGGTACCAGAATGGCAAATTAAAAAACAAAACAAAACATTGAAAAAAGCGGATGATTTCTAAATACAACTTTAAGCAAGGACATACAGAATTGTGTGTGTGTGTGTGTATATACAATATGTAGACAAATTACATGAATTTTCAGAACAGCCAATTTTGTTAGATAACTACCATGCTTACTGTCCTTTCTTTCATACGCCTTTTTAATCCCCTCATCACAAAAACACACTTTCCTTTGCAGGTGTCCTAAAACTAATGTGTAATCCTTTTTTTTTTTTTTTTTTTTTTTTTTTTTTATATTTCCATTCCAGGTGCCATCTACACCCTTATAGTACTTCAGGAACCGATTGCCATGTGTGCTCCAGCTGCTGTCTGCCTTGGGCTTCTCTTGTTGCTGAACATTCGTGGGCAAGGCAAGAGATCCAAGTCTAAGTCTGCATAAAAAGACTTGAAAGTCAATCTGTCCCACATGGGACCAATATTTTTTTTTAACTATAAACATCATGATAACACTGATGATAAGATACTTAAAAGGAATCTGTCAGGGTGTAAATTTGAAAGCTGCCATTGTTTTTTGCCAGCTCCAGGCTGTCATCCTCCTCTTTTTCTTACTATTTGTTGAGTCTTCAGTCACCTAATGAAACACCTATGGGGATACCAGCAGTCCTGGATTTTCAGGGTCTGCTTGTTTTAAGGTCCATGGCTCACTAAATAGTAAAGAAAGGGTGGATATGATGACCCTGAAGAATGCACACTCATAAATTCAGCATTTGCAGCACCCAGATTGTTTCCTGACTTTTTTTTTTTTTTTTTTGTCTACATAAAAGTGTTTTATCCACCCAGTGTTGATCTACTATTTGTCAATATTTGGAGTTTCACCTATCGGTGTCACAAATTTTGCACTGGGTTTAAACTAAAATTGCTGTCTGTTTTATGTTATGGACGGGTATCAATCTGATAATAAAACCATATTTTTGAACAAAGTCTACTTTTGTACCTCCTTATTGGTGTTACATTTTTCTGATGTTTTATGAAGCTATGTACATGCTTAGCAACCACCTACTGCTATATATAACCAGTAGTGTGAAGCCTAACTTCGGGTAAACCTATAAACACCCAGTTGAAATGCATACTTCAACCATTTTACCTGGAAAAAGATTTGTAATTCTGTTCAGTTGTAGTTCCTGCCAGGTCTCGCTGTCCCTGCAACCGCCTTGCAGATTACACTGCAGTTGAATAATGTAGCTTGGTCTAGCACCCAACCCTAGCCTGTAACTCGACAAAGAAGGAGCAACAACACTCTCCTCTATTCACTGATAGGGATCAGTGGGAAATGGACAGAACTATGTGATGCAGCATGGCCTGATTGGCTACAGATGCAACACATCCCTGTCCTTGTGTACAAGGTATTGCAGGATACAGATATTGTGATTTGTTCAGGTACTTGTTGGCTGTATAAATGCAAAAAAATATATGTAATTATTTTTTTGCTAAATTAAATGTGGGCTTTTTAATCTGCCTCCAGTTCAGCTTTAAAAATAATTCCAGGCAAAACCAGAAAGCATTCACTGAGCTTTTAATGCTGTACACTGAAACCATACTTGGAATGCCTAATCAATTTAACTTAATCTGTTTTATTTATAAACACCTGCAGAAAAAAACCCCATACAGCTCCATATATTTGAGATATTTATATAACGCCAACAATTTATGCAGCCCTTTACATATATTGTACATTCACATCAGTCCGGGCCATAAAAGAGATACTCACATTCATACACACACTAGGGACAATTTGGGCAGGAGCCAATTAACCTACCAGCACGGTTTTGGAGTGTGGGAGGAAGCCCATGCAGGCACAGGGAGAACATGCAAACTCCATGCAGGTAGTGTCATAGGGTTAAGATCTGAATCGACAGCCCTAGTTCTGTCGGGTAGATGTGCTGGCCCCTGTACATACTGTATATTCTCTTTTTCTCTGCTTCTGCAATACTGGCCATATTTAAACTTCCAATGGAGGCTTGAATTTGTTTGGTGGCTGTGGGAAATGTCTTAGTACTGGCACTTAATTCAGCATGCTTTTCATGAGTGAAAGGCAGCAAAGATGGTGGTCCAGCATCTCCAAAGTAGACTAAAGGGAGTGGAGGAAACTGCTGCCATACAGTAAAGTCTGCATGACGAACTGAGCTAACCAACATATT
This sequence comes from Lithobates clamitans, assembly GCA_037952925.1. Lineage (NCBI taxonomy): Eukaryota > Metazoa > Chordata > Amphibia > Anura > Ranidae > Lithobates > Lithobates clamitans. Next base: position 1,295,812 of record JBBGZY010001385.1, on the reverse strand, counting down.
AGGGTTGTGCTCCATGTATGTATCTAAAAGTTATATTCCAAGTTGACTAGAGTGTACCTTTTTAATAGGCAACTCCATGATGCCGTGTTGACATACAGGTAGGTAAGCGCAGGGCCTTTTTTTTTTTTTTTTTTTTTTTTTTTTCCAGCAGTAACACATTTCCCGTACCTCCAGAACTGGATTTATGTAATGGCAAGGGGTGCTGAAGGATTTATTGATGCTGGCTGCTGGGGAATCTATTGTTGCTGGAGGGGATCTATTTTTGCAAGGTGAGGTCTATTGTTGCTGGTGGGTCTTATGTTGCAGGGGGTCAATCGTTGCTGGGAAAGATCTATTGTTGAGGGAGGGCTCTAATGTTGCTGGAGGGTCTATTGATGCTGGCTGTTGGGAGTCCATTGTTGCAGGGGTGAATCTATTGTTGCTGGGTGTCTATTGTTGCTAGATCTATTTTACTGCCTTCTGTGTTATTAACAAATTCCATACAAAATACTTAGCATCACAAAATGATACTTGGTTCTGTATTCTTTAACCTCCCTGGAGGTATGATTATTTCAGATTTTAGGTGCTGAAAGCGGTACAATTATTTTGCACAGAAATTTGGCGTGTTATATTATAGGCCTGTAATTCTTAGGAATAATTCACTTAAATCTGTCCAAACAAGAGTCTAGTAGACATCCTGGGTATGATAAAGTTTTAAAAACGAAATAAAAAATTATAATATAATAAATTAACTATAAATAATTATACCAAATAATATAATAATAATAAAAATTATTCAATAATGTAATCAAATCAAAAACACTGAAATTTGCTCAGTTGCAGAATTGCCGCTTTCGTTACTTTTTAGTGTTTGGTGACGGATTTCCCCACAAATCACTATCGCTCAATTCTGCAAGTTATTCTAATTTATTATCGCTATTTTCTAGCTGGTCTAAAACCACTTTTGATGTAAAGGGACAGTTTTGGTTGCTATGGACAATCTCCAGTTTCCAGGCAGAAAGAACAGTTTTTATAATATAAAACTGCATGCAGGACACTGGGCAGACCACTAGGGACAAAGGAGATGTGTAATTATTTGATACAGTACTGTAATCTGTAAGCAGGGAGACATCGCAGGATCCAGGGGACAAGATAAGTATCCTCTACATGGATCCTGCGATGTGATCCCGAGTCTGGCTTGGGGATACCGCCTTTGGTATTGAAAATCCACCCTGAGCCAGACTCGGGAATACCGCCAGGGGGGTTAAAAGGGGTGGTACTGGAAGGTGGGTTAAGGATGGAATCGAACGGTGCCCGGAGGTGGATAGGGGGCAGGGTCAAGGGGTGACTCGACAGGGAGGCATTCCTGCACCTATTCTGAGGAAAAAAAGCCCTGGGTAAGTAAGTTTTTTTTAAAATTACACTTAAGCACTGCATAACCAGAATTTTGTGGACATCTGGCCATTATGCAGAGGTTTTTAGACATTCTGTTCCAAAATTATGGATTTTGAAGTGGAACTAAATGTAAAAATCTAAAAGATTGCAAACAGGCAGGCATTTTATTGCAGAAAAGACCTGCAATATCTCTTCTGCAATAAAGTACACTTACCTGCCTGTTCGCAATCCTCTGCGGCATGTACACTGAGCTACTCATGCCAGTATTCCAGTAAACTGCCAGTGTCTCAGGATGACTGCACTCCTACACCAGCCAATCAAAATGGCTGAAGATATGCACCCAGAAGAACCTGCGGTGAAGATTTCGGTGTAGGACTTGTGGAACTAAGATAAGTATTTGTGCTATTGGTTCTGCTTTTAATATCGAGTTGCTTCCCACAAAATATTTAGCCACTTCAGTTCCTTCATACCAAATTCCTCAGCCATGTCTTTAGGGACCTGGCATTGAGCACAGGGGCACAGTCATGCAAGAACCAAAATATGGGAAGAGCACAATTATCTCACATGGCTTTAGCATTACCTGTATCCCTGACAGGCAAAACCTGAATTCAGTAATACTGACTGCATTCCAGAGCTTGGGCACTTTGCTAATGTGTCTTCAGCACAGTATTTTCTGGCGCATTTTCAGACCCTAATGGGGTTGATTTACTAAAACTGTAGAGTGCAAAATCTTCTAACTTCAGCTTGTTCAATTAAGCTTTGACAAAAACACCTGGAAGCTGGTTTCTATGCAGAGCTGCACCAGATTTTGCACTCTCCAGTTTTAGTAAATCAATCCCTAAGTGCCTTCTGGAGTTGGGGACATTAAACTAGACTTTTTCATGGGTATCTGTGGGAGGGGGTTTCAACTATGCAGAGTGGCACTCAGGATCTAGAAGTGTGTCAGGGCTGGAGCACTGCAAGGATATTCATTTTCAAAACATTTGGACTGAGCCAGGGAAGTAAGCGTAATTTATACCTTGCATAAATGTTCCCAATATCTTTGCAAAAAGTTTCATATTGTACTCCTTTTTAAAGGTCAAGTCTTTGTATGACTAAAACTTGTATGCTTATGGGAAACAGGGCAGTGGAACAATTCTAATGCCGCGTACACACGGTCGGACTTTTCGTCTACAAAAGTCCGACGGACGCCGACGGACTAAAGCTGGCTGACAATCTGATCGTGTGTGGGCTTCCCCGGACTTTCAGCGGACTTTTCCAGCCTCAAATCTGACGGACTTTAGATTTGAAACATGCTTCAAATCTTTACGTCGTAACTACGCCGGACCCAGAAATCCGCTAGTCTGTGTGCTAGTCCGACTGACAAAAACCCACCCTAGGGCAGCTATTGGCTACTGGCTATCAACTTCCTTATTTTAGTCCGGTGTACGTCATCACGTACGAATCTGTCGGACTTTTGTGTGATCGTATGTAGGCAAGTCCGTTCGTAAGAAAGTCTGCCGCAAGTCTGCCGCAAGTCCGTCGAAAGTCTGTCGGACAGGCTGTCGGACTTTTGTAGATGAAAAGTCCGACCGTGTGTACTCGGCATAAGACTTTTGCTCTCTGTTTGGATGGCTGCTGTTCTGAGATGCTAAATCCAAGTAGGACATACTTGTCCTACTTGGATTTTATGCATCTTTTCTTGGCCTTAAGGACAAGACATGGTGCTGGTTGATAGAGGACAGATATTCTCAAGGCATATCAAACACTGTATTCTCTCAATCTCTAGCTGTTGTTGTGTTTTTTTTTTTTTTTTTGTTTTTTTTTTTTAATTATCCCAGCATGTCTAGAAACCTGCGTGGCTTGATCAAAAAGAGTATGTAAGGACCCAGGATTACGAATGTGTCTAATGGCTTAGCCACACCATCTCAAAGAAGCTGTTCCTACAGGCTTTGAGCTCTTGAGCTCTCCTTTTTTTTCTGCCTGGAAATTCCCCTCCATGTTAGCCATTGTTTACAGGCATATGAGCTTACAGGCAGGAACCCCCCCCCAAAAAATTAAATGAGGGGAGGGTTTTGTGGGGGGAAAAAAAGAGCACAAAAAAAGCACAAGCTACTTTAAGCTTTTAGGCAGAGATATAAAAGCTCAAATGTCTGTAAAAAAAAATGAGTAAAACCGCCCCGCTAGCGGCCGCATACCGACGGTAAAACGCCGCTAATAATAGCGGCGTTTTACCGCAGATGCTGCCCCTGTGTGAAAGGGCTCTTACTGATTGTGATATCGCTATTTTTTTTGGTTTAGGATTTTATATACAAGCACCACTCCAACAGATGGGGAGAGTTTGATAAGCGCACCAACATATTTTATATTGATTTGCAGCAGGTGTCACAGCAATAATTGGTTGGTTGCAGCTCACAAATTTTTTTTCTGGTGTTTTGTTATTTTATAGAGTATCCACATCAGCGCTTTAGTTTTCTTTTCACACCTTGCACTACATGGATTTGGTAAATCTGAAGACAAAAATCTGCAGAAAATCAAATAGTGTGTATGGGGCTATAGATACGTTACACACAGATTTATATATTTTAAGCATTTCTTATATATATATATTTTAAGCATTACAGCTAGTAAAACCCCAAAATTCTGTATCTCAGAAAACTAGAATATTACATGAGAACAACAAAAAAAAAAAAAATCAGCCTGTGGCACTCCTGAAGTGTTATGGAAGTTCAGGCATCTCATCTGCATTGTTGGGCCTGGTCTCTCATCTTCCTCTTGACAATACCCCACAGCTTCTCTATGGGGTTTAGGTCAGGTGAGTTTGCTGGCCAATCAAGCACAGTGATACCATGATCATTAAACCAGATATTGGTACTTTTGGCAGTGTGGGCAGGTGCCAAGTCCTGCTGGAAAATTAAATCAGCATCCCCATAAAGCTGGTCAGCAGAAAGCATGTGCTTTAGAATTTCCTGGTAGAGGGCTGAGCTGAATTTGGACTTGATAAAACACAGTGGACTAATACCAGCAGATGGCATGGCTCCCTAAATCATCACAGACTGTGGGAAATTTTGCATTTCATTTGGAAATCAAGGTCCCAGAGTCTGGAGGAAGAGTAGAGAGGCACAGAATCCAAGTTGCATGAGGCCCAGTGTGAAGTTTCCACACTCAGTGATGATTTGGGGAGCCATGTCATCTGCTGGTGTTGGTCCACTGTGTTTTGTCAAGTCCAAAATCCAACATTGCAGATGAGCTGAAAACTGCTATCAAAGCAACCTGGGCTTCCATAACACCTCAGCAGTGCCACAGGCTGATCGCCTTCATGCCACGCTGCATTGATGCAGTAATTCATGCAAAAGGAGTCCCGATCAAATATTGAGTGCATACTATACTGTGTACATGGACATACTTTTCAGTAACATTTCTGCAATAAAAACATTTTTTTATTGGTCTTATGTAATATTCTATTTTTTTGAGATACTAAATTTTGGGTTTTCACTACCTGTAAGCCATAATAAAATTTAAAAGAAAGAAATGCTTGAAATATATCACTCTGTGTGTAACGCATCTATATAAAATATATGAGTTTCACGTTTTGAATTGAATCACTGAAATAAATAAACTTTTTGATGATATTCTAATTTAATGAGATGCACCACTGAAGAAATGACACTTTGGTACAATGTAAAGTAGTGAGTGTACAGCTTGTATAAGGGACGGTTCACATGGGCGGCTTTAAAGTCGCCTGACTCTGAAGCCGCCCTGTACAGCGCGGCTTGCAAAACGACTTCTGTATAGAAGTCAATGCAAGCCGCTCTAAAGTCGCCCCAAAGTAGTACAGGAACCTTTTTCTAAGTTGAAGCGACTTGAGTCGCTCCTATTAGAAAAGTTCCATTGTACTGAATGGATCGCAACTTGTCAGGTGGCTAAGTCACGCCTGACAGGTCGACCCTGTGTGAACCAGGTCTAACAGTGTAAATTTGCTGCCCCCAAAATAACTCAACACAAAGCCATTAATGTCTAAACCGCTGGCAGCAAAAGTGATTACACCCCTAAGTGAAAATGACCATGTTGCAAGGTCTCAGGTGTGAAGGGGGAGCAGGTGTTTTAAATTTGGTGTTATCGCTCTCACTCTCTCATACTGGTCACTGGAAGTTCAACATGGCACCTCATAGCAAAGAACTCTCTGAGAATCTGCAAAAAATAATTGTTGCTCTACATAAAGATGGCCTAGGCTATAAGAAGATTGCCAAGAAAGCCATGAAACTGAGCTGCAGCACAGTGGCCAAGGCCATACAGTGGTTTAACAGGACAGTCTCCACTCAGGATAGGTCTTGCCATGGTCGACCAAAGAAGTTGAGTGCACGTGCTCAGCATCATAGCCAGAGGTTGTCTTTGGGAAATAGACGTATGAGTGCTGCCAGCATTGCTGCAGAGGTTGAAGGGGTGGGGGGTCAGCCTGTCAGTGATCAGACCATACGCTGCACACTGCATCAAATTGGTCTGCATGGCTGTTGTCCCAGAAGGAAGCCTCTTTTAAAGATGATGCACAAGAAAGCCCGCAAACAGTTTGCTGTAGACAAGCAGACTAAGGACATGATTTACTGGAACCATGTCCTGTGGTCTAATGAGACCAAGATAAACTTATTTGGTTCAGATGGTGTCAAGCGTGTGGGGTGGCGACCAGGTGAGGAGTACAAAGACAAGTGTGTCCTGCCTACAGTCTAGCATAATGATGGGAGTGTCTTGGTTTGGGGCGGCACGAATGCTGCTGGTACTGGGGAGCTACAGTTCATTGAAGGAACCATGAATGCCAACATGTACTGTGACACACTGAAGCAGAGCATGATCACCTCCCTTCAGAGACTGTGCCGCAGGGCAGTATTCCAACTTGATAAGGACCTCAAACGAGCCTCCAAGACAACCACTGCCTTGCTAAAGAAGCTAAGGGTAAAGGTGATGGACTGGCCAAGCATGTCTTCAGACCTAAACCCTATTGAGCATCTGTGGGGCATCCTCAAAACAGAAGGTGGATGAGCGCAAGGTCTCTAACATCCACCATCTCTATGATGTCGTCATGGAGGAGTGGAAGAGGACCCCAGTGGCAACCTGTAAAGCTCTGGTGAACTCCATGTCCAAGAGATTTAAGGCAGTGCTGGAAAATAATGGCGGCTGCACAAAATATTGACACTTTGAGCCCAATTTGGACATTTTCACTTAAGGATGTACTTACTTTGGTTGCCAGCAGTTTAGACATAAATAGCTGTGTGTTGAGTTATTTTGAGGGGACAGCAAATTTACACTGTTATACAAGCTGTACACTCACTACTTTGCATTGTAGCAAAGTGTAATTTCTTCAGTGTTGTCACATGAAAAGATATAAAATATTTACAAAAATGTGAGGGGTTTTCTCACTTTTGTGAGATACTGTATATATTGTGACGGTATGCTAGGTGAGGTCACCTCGCATTTGTTCTAATGTCAGAGACTGAACTAGAATCCGGCCAAGATTTTTCCAGCCTCTGTGGCAGGCTTGGTTCAGGTCCGGGTCTTGTGGTCCACTTGAGTCCTTTTTCAGGTAACTTTAAATGACCAGAAAGAGAGCACAGCAGTGCTCTGGCCTGAGACTCAGAAGGGAATCTGAGAAAAAGGAGCCCTGTTTGTTTGGATTAAAAAACAAAGGTTTGCTTTACCTCATGTTTTGCGGGTGACGGGGACCAGCCCCACACCGTATAGAGAGCAGCGTACTGTTTAGTTTAGCGCTGGACGGCAAGGATTTGTTTTACTGTTTTGTTTATTTTTATGACTTTGCAAACCACCTGTAAATAAAGCTGGCAACCCGCCAGATTTTAAAGAAACTGCCTGTACGCTGACCTTCATTTCAAGAAAAGGTGATCCCCAGGAGCTAATCTCCCCACACGTGGTGGAGAATGCGGGCAATTTCTGAAGATGGAGGAAATGATAAAGGCCCTGCTACAGGCCAATATAGCTCAGCGGGAAACCAGCCGCCAAGTCGCAGAGGACGCTGCAGCACAACAGGCGGCCCAGCAGGAGATGAACTGGCAGTTCATAGAGGCTCTAGTGGAACTGAAAAAGGGGTCCCCCACCTCCTATGCCAGTGGAACCAAAGATGGTACGTGCCTCTTACCACCTACAGAAATTGACACCTGCTGATGATGTCGAGGCATACTTTGCAACTTTTTAGAGAGTTGCTGTCCACGAAGGATGTCCAAAAGAACAGTAGGCATGTCTGTTGGCCCCATTTCTGACAGGAGAATCTCAAAAGGCCTATTTTGATCTGGAATCAGATAAGGCCCAGGACTTTGAGACTCTGAAGACAGAGATACTCGCACGCTTGGGTGTCACTATGGCATTCCAGGCCCAGCGCGTGCATCAGTGGACCTACTCCAGCAACCAGCCAGCCCGTTCTCAAATGTTCGACCTGGTCCACCTCACCAGGAAGTGGTTGCAGCCGGAGACCTTGACAGGCCCTCAGATCGTGGAGCATGTGGTGATGAATCGGTACCTGCGTGCGCTCTCTGCTGCTCTGAGGAAGTGGGTCAGACAGGGGGATCTCAAAACTGCAACCCAGTTGGTGGACCTAGTGGAGAGGTACATTGCTACTGAGGACTTGGTGAACCCATCTACGCCCCACTTCGGGGTGTCTAGGGGTACAAGATCGCCCAGCCGTTCTAGTAAGACTGTTCCGGGGGTTCAAGAGCATGGGTAGGTTAGATAAGACTGTTGTTACAGCTGATGAGACTGTGGGTCCTAGACCTGGAGACTGGCCAAAGAAAGGCCAGGAAGGTCTTTGGGACTGTTAAGAGGACTGGGGGTAGAGCATATACAGTGTTTTCGTTGCCATGCATTAGGGCATATTGCTGCAAACTGTCCTAAAAATGATGAACCTATGCAATGCGATTATGCTTATATGAAAAGACGCATGTCTCTGTTTGCACAGGTAGCATGTACTGCATCATGTCAAACTCGCATTGAAAAACAAATGTGTGGTATTTCAGTGGATGGGAAGCCACTCACAGCCCTGCTAGACTCTGGTAGTGTGGTGACCCTAGTCAGGGATGATTGTGTAAACCCCACAAAACTACATACCAGTACTGTTGGGGTAATTTGCATCCATGGGGACACTCAGGACTACCAGACAGCGGTGGTTGAGGTTGATACCCCCTGGGGCAGTGTAATACATTCAGTGGGGGTGGTACCTTCGCTGCTTCATGAAGCTTTAGTGGGGAGAGATTTTCCCCATTTTTGGAATTTATGGGAGAGCAGAGGGAGGCTGGTAGGCAGAGCTCCCCCTGCTGGGGAAGCATGGGAACTCTCACCAGACCCTTTTTGCCAAAAGGAAGTGGATGCTGTTGGTGGGATCAAGGAAGCCGGAGATCCTCTTCCTTTCCCTGTCATGGCTGGGGAGCCGGAGGACCTGGAAGCTAGCTCCCAGCCTGAGGGTAATCAACAGGAGAACACCTCTGACCCTGACAATGAGAGTAGCCAGAATCTGGTACCCAACTTAGAGGTCAGGAGAGAGGATTTCTGTACCGAGCAACTCAGAGATGCCATCCTCATGAGAGCCAGAGAAAACGTTAAGATGGTGGATGGGGAACTGGTGGATCCTAATTGGGGGGTGTCCCTCCCCTACATGGCCCTTAAAAACCACTTACTGTGTCAGGTGGTAAAATGGGGAGAGGACGTGGTAGAACAGCTACTGGTTCCCAAACCCTTCCGTAGGGTGGTGCTAGACCTGGTACATGGTCATGTAATGGGGTGACATCTCGGTATCAAAAAGACCAAGGAGAGAATCGCCCATAGTTTTTCCTGGCCTGGGTTGTATGCAGATGTCAGGGAGTACTGTGAATTGTGAGCCGAGTGCCAAATGTCGGCACCGTCGCCACATTTTCGCAGTCCCCTTGTTCCTCTACCAATAATCGAGGTCCCGTTTGAGAGAATTGGCATGGAACTGGTGGGGCCGGTAGTGAAGTCTGCCCGGGGTCACCAGCATATTTTGGTAATCCTGGACTATGCAACGCGCTATCCTGAGGCCATTCCCTTGAGTAACACCTTGGCTAAAGCTATCGCCAAGGAGCTAGTCCAGGTGTTTAGTCGAGTGGGGATCCCAAAAGAGATCTTAACCGATCAGGGCACCCCATTTATGTCCAGGGTTACCAAGGAACTGTGTAAGCTATACAAAATCTCCCATCTCCGTAACGTATCACCCCTAATTTAGCTGTATACAGCAAGCTGTATATAGCAAGCTTCTGCTGTATACAGCTAAATTAGGGCTGCCTGGGCTTACTTGTTGCTGCTTCTGAAATGAGTGGATGAAGACAGATGGATCTTAAAGAGACAGTGTACCTCTTTTTTGGTGAGAGGTTGCTGATATTGCTGGTTCCTACGTGGATCTGAGGGATACGATTTATGGGCGCTGGATTTCACATCTTCTGACCCGATCACGCTTGGAGAACACAGCTATGTGGTAGCCATTCCACCAACTTTGCCCGTCCGGACCTACTTCAACCCAGCACCACCTAAGCCTGATTGACTCCACCTGGCGTATGCCTTGTTGGGTCCACCGAGTCCGGTAAGCCTCTTCACTTCTATTTGGTGGTGTGTGGACCTTTGTTACGGGTGATTCATTTTCTTGTGGAGATTTGTTCCAGAGGACTTTTATATTTCCCTTCAGTGATGGTCTCTGATAACTTATGACTTTTGAATTGTTAATCCATAGACTTTATTTTGGGACCTTTTCTAGCGCTACACTTTTCTTGTTATTTGGACATTATTTACACTTGCTGGTTGTGTTAGCTGCTGTGTCCTTCTTTGTGGGAGCGCAGAATTATTGTGTATTTATTCACGGTGGAAAGCAAGTTCCTAGCCAAGTGGCAGGGTCCCTTTTGAGGTTGTCGAAAGGGTGGGGGAGGTAAACTACAAAGTCTACCAGTCAGGGAAAAGGAAATCACACCATATTTATCATGTGAATCTCTTAAAGCCCTGGAAGGACAGAGAGACTTTACTGGCTGCATCCCCGCCTCTCACAGACTGGGTACCGGTGACACCTGACGTCCCCATAGCAGATCCCCTTTCCGTGGCACAACAAAGTGACGTTAGGGAGTTTGTGTACAAAAATAGAGACTTTTTCTCCCCCTTACCCAGACTGACCAATGTGATCCAGCATGACATAGTGACGGAACCCGGGGTTCGCGTGAATGTAAAGCCATATAGAATCCCACAAGCTAGGCGAGAGGCAGTCACAAAGGAAATCAAAAATATGTTATAACAGATACAAATCCTGCCGTAATATCGCCATTTGTATGTATTAAATGGCAGTCTGCTTAGTTTGCCCTGACCTGTGCTGAGGCTGTCAATCACTCAAATCCCCTCCCCGTATGTTAATGTACCAGAAATATTTAAGTTCCATCTCCATAGTGACCAAGTACGCTTCCTGAAGACGCGTTTAACGAAACGTACGTCGAGGCGGTACTTGGTCACGCTACTACACTACATCCGGTCCTTATGGTTGCCTGCCGCATGCCGGCTTCCAGCGCTTCACTGCGGGACATCCATCCATCCATCCATCCACCTTGACATGCTATCCAGCCTCAGTGCCGGGCGATGGCACCACCGATGTAAGCTGCCATTTGGCTATGTTTTTTTTAAATATTTTTAATGAAACGGAATTACACTATTTGGTTCCTTCTACATTTATTTCATATCCCTATCGTGAGCTCCATATTTTGTGAGGGAACTAATCCAGTCCGCAGTCCTCTCCATTGCAGCAAGCATCAACTTGCTAAAGCTCATTTGACCTTTTTTTCACTAATTAGGTCAACTCTATCTGGTAAGCTAAAACCCATCCCTTGAGCACTTTGGGTGATATCTACAGACGGTGAAGGGGTTCTACTGTCATATTACAGTACCATTAACACCAAGATTTTATCACTAGAGTCATCACCATATGGACTTATTTTCACTTTATGAACTTTTTATCTCACTTGGATTTACGCATATTATGTATTTCATATGATTTAGTCATCTGTGTTTTCTACAAGTTGTTTTCTTTTTTTAAATTATCACGTTTATTTATTGTTTGGTTAATCACAATTGGTGATGTCACTATAGTTTATATATAGACATTGTATCATATGGCCTTCACTTGCATAGTACACCTCTAGGAACTATTTCTGGGTTCACTTTTTATTTATGGCTTTTTAATTTTATCCAATTAGGCAGGCTGGTGTTTATATATTTTTTTCAATTTTTGCATTTTTATTTTTTTATATTTTTTTCTCTAATTTATTAATTTTCTAGTCGAATTAGCTCACAATAGCGCTTCCCATTATTCTCCTTTTTCAATTTGCACTAGTGATTATGTCATTTCGTTTTTGGGATTAGCAGCTCACTATATATATATTTTTTTATTCATTGCTATTTATTTTTTCATTACTATTCATTCATAATATTAGGCAAGACTTCTCTCAGTGGCACGTATTGACACTAACCTAGTTTGGGCATTGCAGCTCCTTAAAAATGGCATTCCTTCCTTGGATCCTCTTTCTTCTTACCAATACTACCCCCATTTTCATTTTTCCAATACATTCGCTCCCATTTCAGGACATATTTGTGGTCCCAGAGGGTGCCCAGTTTGAACCAAAAGCTATTATCAAGACCTAAGGACAGAGAAGGCATTGGCCTCCCAGATATAGTTCATTATTGTTGAGAAGACCATGTTTCACATATTATCAATTGGCACTTTAACGGGAAGGCTAAACAGTGGGTGTCCATGGAGATCGAAAATTCCTCTATTCCACTTGGTGAAGTGCCCTGGCTGTTGTCCAGGGTTCCCCCCGGAAGTTCGGAACCAACTACTGATTGGTAGCACCCTACAGATAGCAAGAACAGCCTTAGGACACTGGGATTTCCCCCAGCCATTGCCTATGAATCCTGTTGTTGGATTTTTCTTCCAACCTGAATAACAGGAATATCCGGTGACTATTGCAGGAGGGCAAGATTTTCAGTTGCTAGATTTTTGGCCGCATAGCAACCTACCATCTCAAGCGACACATTCTGCCACCTTGGACACGCTACTGGATTTTTTGAGCATTTTACAGCTTAGGCACATTCTGTAGACATTTAATAAAGCCTCCTTCTCTCCACGTAAACTACACAATTCAAACCTATGTGTCAGAAGGGAGAACCTACTAGGCTTCTATGCCACTATGCCATGATTCCAAAATATGTTTCTCAGTGGAAATCCAATTACCTCATAAATCCTCAATAGCAAATAGTTACCAAGAAACAGGTTACAAGATCTTAGCTAGATGGTATCGGGTCCCTAGCCTACTCCATAAGATCGATCCTAGCATTTCAGACCTATGTTGGCGATGGCTCGAGGGGTTGGCTCGATAGCTCATATCTTCTGGTATTGCCTTAAATAATGTATTTTTGGAAGGACGTGACATCCACAATTAAGCACTAGATCAGAGCGGGAACCCAGCTGCCTGTCTTTTCCACCTGACAGAGAGACTTTTCCAGAAATACAAAGCCACTCTAATAGTTCATTTACTGAATGGGGAAAGAGTCTGCATCCCTTCATTATGTACCACAATACCACAAGTCGTTGTGGTATTCTAAAGTTAAAGACATCCTCCATATGGAGGAACTGTCCACCTCCTTACATAATACTGAGCAGAAATTCAGAGAGAAATGGAGGCCCTGGAGGTAGTATGTATACACAGGCATCTAGCTGCAGGCGGTGGCTGATTCACGGTGGGCTCCACCTTAGCCTTCGCCTTGCCATCTTCTCATTTAGAAGGCTCAGAGTTGAGATCCCTGGAAATGGATGAAGTTCTCCCCACACCCCCGTCCACTTTAAAAACAATTTTATATATATATATATATATATATATATAGATATAGATATATACATATATTTATATATATACCATTCCCCTTTCCTTATTCAGTTTCCACCTTGAATTATTAGGTTCCCCTATCTTCCACTTGAAGCTGCCCTTGCCCATCCACCATTCCCCTGTCCTTTTTTGTCAGCATCCATTACACAATAGTCATGCAGTCCCCATCAGGTTCCAGTCAGCTGTTGCAATAGCAGAGCCACTGTCAGAGGTGACCTTTTGGAATATGTTCGGGTGGGTTGTAGTGCAACAGTTTTGATTCAACATGGGTATGCTCTCTCTTTCTTTTTCCATATATGGTTTCATTCTCCTATTGAAAGCCCCACTGCCCCCACAAGTCCATGGAAGTGACCTAAAGCCTTTTCATCTCTGTATTTTGGTTTCAATATTGTATGTGAGACCGAAAGTTGCAATGTTCGGAATACTTCTTGCTTCTTACCTTCCATTGTTCTGTTATCCTTTCTGGATTGTAAGAAGTCTCTGACTTAAATAAATAATTACAAAAAAGAAAAATAAGCACTCCTTACTAAACCCCTTAAGCTGCTGTGCTATTGAGATATCAATAAATATGTAATATACACTACACTCCCTAAATAAATTAAAATACATGATCTACCTTGGTAAGCAGATAAAAACTCTAGTACAATCAAAATGTTAATATGTGCAAATCGTGCTGAAGTAATTTATCAAAATGTGTAAACATGTACAAAACTTAATACAAGCTGTAAAATCTTCAGTCCTAAAACATACTGTCCATACACCTACAGTAAGGAACTGCATGTGAATCGCACATGCTCTGTGCACAATGCTTGAATATTGTGCAATGCGCTCAATTTCTTCCAAAAGCGCTTCAACACACTGGTACAGTGAAGTTCACGAACAAAATGCTCCTTCACTAAATGGATCAGACCACTTATATTAATAGTCATCATGCGATCAATAGTACCAATCCACAACATTTCTCCTGCTGGACTCTCTCTCTCTCCATAACAACCCCATTTGGAATCCCCCCTCTGTTTTGGCAATAATGCAGATAAAGCATAACTCCCACATTATATATGTTTTATTAATAAAAAAACAAGCAAGTAAAACTCACAACATAAAGTTCTCCCAGAGCACAAAGTTATGCATTTCAGTAACCCTTATTCACTGCTCAATCTTTGTGTGCATGGGACTTGCGTGCATGATTGTGCCACAGCAGGCTTTAAATATTAGGCATGCATTTCTGGCAGTCTCCATGTATGTTTGTTTCATCCTATGTGCCAACTTGTTTTACGTTCTTTGAGATCTATATTGATTGAAACTATTACATTTTTTTGTAAAAAATAAAATAAATGTAAAACATTTTTAATTGAGCGACAACTTGCCCTATAAAAAAATCCCCATAATTATGGCGGTTCATGTACTTGTCTAACACCATTTTTTGCCTCTAAGTTGTTATGTCACAGTAGATGCTGATCTCAGGATAACTTTTGTATGGCTGCAGTACGATTCTGATTTTGACTGGGATGACATTGTTACATGCATTTGTGGTATAGTGCCTTGAAAAAGTATTCCTACCCGTGATATTTTCCACATTTTGTCATGTTACAACTAAAAACGTAAATGTATTTTATTGGGCTTTTATGTTATGATAGACCAACACAAAGTGGCACATAATTGTGACGTGAATAAATGTTTTTCACATTTTTTTTACAAATAAATATTTCAAAAGTGTGGCGTACATTTGTATTCAGCCCCCTTTACTCTGATACCCCTAACTAAAATCTAGTGGAACCAATTGCCTTCAGAAGTCACCTAATTATTAAATACAGTCCATCTGTGTGTAATTTAATCTCAGTAAAAATACAGCTGTTCTGTAAAGCCCTCAGAGGTTTGTTAGAGAACCTTAATGAAGAAACAGCATCATGAAGGCCAAGGAACACACCAGACAGGTCAGAAATAAAGTGGAGAAGTTTAAAGCAGGGTTAGGTTATAAAATATTATCCCAAGCTTTGAACATCTCACGAAGCACTGTTCAATCCATCATCCGAAAATGGAAAGAGTATGGCACAACTGCAAACCTACCAAGACATGACTGCTCACCTAAACTGACAGGCCTGGCAAGGAGAGCATTAATCAGAGAAGCAGTCAAGAGGCCCATGGTAACTCTGGAGGAGCTGCAGAGATCCACAGCTCAGGTGGGGGAATCTGTCCACAGGACAACTATTAGTCATGCACTCCACAAATCTGGCCTTCATGGAAGAGTGGCAGAAGAAAGCCATTGTTGAAAGAAAGCCATAGGAAGTCCCTTTTGCAGTTTGTGAGAAGCCATGTGGGGAACACAGCAACCATGTGAAAGAAGGTGCTCTCTGTCAGATGAGACAAAAATTGAACTTTTTGGCCTAAAAGCAAACTGCTATGTGTGGTGGAAATCTAACACTGCACATCACCCTAAACACCCCATCCCCACCGTGAAATATGGTGGTGGCAGCATCATGTTGTGGGGATGCTTTTCTTCAACAGGCACAAGGAAGCTGGTCAGAGTTAATGGGAAGAGGGATGGAGCTAAATATAGTGAAATCTTAGAAGAAAACCTGTTAGAATCTGCAAAAAACTTGAGACTGGGGCGGAGGTTCACCTTTCAGCAGGACAACCTTTAGCGCAGGGCAAACGGGGCACTTGCCCTGGGCCCAATCTTTGTTGGGGGGCCCGCGCTAGCCGTGAATTGGGGCCCCGAAGACACGGGAGGATGTATTCCGCACTAGCCAGCTGAGAGGGGGCGGGGCCGGGAGCTCCACTGATGCTCTGACCCCTCCCACGTGCAGCCTGTATACTCGGAAAAGAGCGTCTGTAGTGAGAGCCAGTGATCGGAGTTGGAGTGTCAGTGGAGCTCCCGGCCCCGCCCCCTCTATACTGGCTGGTGAATACAGAGGTCCGGGGGTGGGGCCGGGAGCTCCAATGACACTCCCACTCCGATCACTGGCTCTCACTACAGACGCTCTATTCCGAGTACACAGGCTGCACGTGGGCGGGGTCAGAGCATCAGTGGAGCTCCCAGCCCCGCCCCCCTCAACTGGCTAGCGTGGAAATACTTCCTCCCGTGTCCTCTGTGCGCTCTGCAAAGCTGTCATCGGGGCCCCAATTCACAGGTGACGCGGGCCCCCCAACAAAGCATCAGTGGAACTCCCGGCTGTTGTAGTGAGAGCAAAGTGAAAGCCCCGCCCACACACCTGAATGTATGTAGTGAGTTTGGCTGGCCAGGTATGTCCTTACACCCATAAAATGCCTGAGTGCTTAAACCCTGAGCTGTGTTATTCAACTGTAAAGCTGTGCATTGCTGAAAGTTCTCTGACCATCTCCTGTATAATGTGCGCAGTCTCTGATTGTCTCCTGCAGTATGTCCGTAGTCTTTAATTGTCTCCTGTAGTATGTCCGCAGTCTCTGATTGTCTCCTGCAGTATGTCCGTAGTCTTTAATTGTCTCCTGCAGTATGTCCGCAGTCTCTGGTAATCTCCTGCAGTATGTCCGCAGTCTCTGATTGTCTCCTGCAGTATGTCCGCAGTCTCTGGTAATCTCCTGCAGTATGTCCGCAGTCTCTGATTGTCTCCTGCAGTATGTCTGCAGTCTTTGGTAATCTCCTGCAGTATGTCCACAGTCTCTGGTAATCTCCTGCAGTATGTCCGCAGTCTCTGATTGTCTCCTGCAGTATGTCCGTAGTCTCTGATTGTCTCCTGCAGTATGTCCGTAGTCTTTAATTGTCTCCTGCAGTATGTCCGCAGTCTCTGGTAATCTCCTGCAGTATGTCCGCAGTCTCTGATTGTCTCCTGCAGTATGTCTGCACTCTCTGACACTCTCCTGTAGTATGTGTATTAATATGCCCCTTTACTTGCTCAATTATTTGGGATTGCTCCACTGCTCAGTGAGAGGTAATGATGTGCATTAACCTCTAGCAACCAATCAGCAAACAGAAGTGATCTGCTTTAATCTCCAGCAACCAATCAGTAAGTGGTAATGATGTGCTGTAACCCCTAGCAACCAATTAGTGAGCGCTAATAATGTACATTAACTTCTAGCAACCAATCGGCAAGCAGAAATTATGTGTTGTAACCTCTAGAAACCAGCCAATGAGCAGTAAGGATAGGCTGTAACCTCTGGCAAACAATTTCAATCACTGCGTGATCTGCTGCAGTAAACTGATTTTGAGTCTACCTGCTATTTTTTGTATGTCTCAGAATGGAGGGGGGCCCCCAAGAAAATGTTTGCCCACGGCCCAATCTAAATTAAAGACGGCCCTGAGGACAACGACCCTAAATATACAGCCAGCCAGCCAATATACAGCCAGAGCTACAATGTAATGGTTTTGATCAAAGCATATTCATGTGTTAGAATGGCGCAGTCAAAGTCCTGAACTAAATCCAATTGAGAATCTGTGCCAAGACTGGAAAATTGCTCTCCATCCAGTCTACAAAGTACTTTGTGGTTCTACAAAGTATTGATTCGGGGGGGGGGGAGTGAATACAAATGCACGCCACACTTTTAGATATTTATTTGTAAAAACAAATTAAAAACTATATAATGGTAAATAATAAAATACATTCATGTTTTTGGTTGTAACATGACAAAATGTGGAAATTTTCAAGGGGTGTGAATACTTTTGTATGTTCAGCCAGTTGCTCCTGTTTGTATATAGTGGGGTCATCAGAGGCCTCTAAACATAAATAATGTGCAGCAGGACTATTACACAGAGATGGGTATAATGGTACTGTTCACACAGGGCCAGGACAAAGGGTGGGCGGGAGAGCCGGTTGCCCTCGGTGCAATGGTTTACTGTAGGGATGGGGGGCACCTTCCTTCTGTTGCAAGGCTGACAGGAGTAAGCGGCAGTGATTTTAGCAAGTGAGTGTCTGCTGGGTGTAGGATCCCCTTAGCTTGCGTGTCATTAACGTGGGAGGGGGGCAACATTTAGCATCTTTTCCCTGGGTGCTGGATGACCTTGCATGGAACTGGGTTCCTTTCCTTTGATTTTGTTGTTAAGTTTTTTTTTTTCAGCACTAGCAACCCTAAAAAAATAATATATCTTCCTTTAAAAAAAATGAGAAATAATGTTTAATTCAATTTCTAAGTTGCACATGAAGTTATGAAAAAATAAGACTCTAAAATGCACACAGTAATATATTTTTTTGAAGTTTTAGCTTTTTTAGGCAGTTATATTACACAAATATAGGTAACTGTGAGCTAATAAACTGTGGTATAACTACACATATGATTATGCCCTGTTAATTTACTACAGTTTGTATCCTAATGTCAATTCATTATCATTTTTAAAGGCATGAGGAAATAAAAAAAGATGGCCTTCATGTAGATAGAGAATAAAGCTGCTGACATATCTTTGCTTCGCTCCCTTCACATCTTTTGCAGACACAGTCTGATTTTACTAGAGGCGGAACTTCTGATGCCCTTATGCCATGCAGCTGTGCCCAGCTACAAACCATGAGAAGGTCATGCAAAAGAGCCAGAACAAAACCAGATAAGCATATTCAAACCTGAAATGAATAAGATACGCAGCAGATGAACAATGTAATTCATTAGGAAGCAAAAATTTAATGGTTTACATATAGTTAACATGAGAAAAACAGCCTGCCTGTAAACAAGGTAAAAAAGAGTAACAACAAGATCACACACAGCATGATTCTCTTTTTATCATGTCGCAGTACACAGCTACCCTATAGAGCACTGTGTGGTGCAATTAAACCATTCCAGACATTGGCATCGCTATATATCTGTCAGTGTTACACCTGCAATTATTATTATTATTATTATTATACAGGATTTATATAGCGCCGACAGTTTACGCAGCGCTTTACAACATTAGGGCAGACAATACAAGTACAATACAATTCAATACAGGAGGAATCAGAGGGCCCTGCTTGTTAGAGCTTACAATTAGGGTATATATTTTAAAAACTGATTCTATAGTACTGGGGAAAGGAATGAGTTACATTTGGACAAATGTAATGTAGATAAGGCGAGGCTAGCAGATGTAAACTTAACCACGCGTCTACCAAGATACGTTTATGAAAGTCCTGGTATTCAAGGGGTTTAAGCAAAATTTTTACAGCCAGCAATGGCTTTTCAGGTAAAAGTAATTCGGATGGCTTTTAGAAGGTGTGCTGTGGTCTCTGATTAGCTGCAATAGAGGGCAGGGAAGACATTGGGAAAATCTATCACCTTCTCATGCTATCACATAAGGGCTTCTTAGCCCCCTTGTGATAACAATAAAGTTAAATGAGTCAAAAAAAGTATTAAAAAATAAATTGTACTAAAATATAAGATAATAATAAAAAAACACTGCTATCTCCACCCCAATGTTTATGTAAGCATAAATTGTTCCACACATGTGAGGAATTGCCAGGAACCTCACATTAAGAGCAATAATTCAGAGTTAACTGTAGACGAATAAACTGTAAAGACTTTTGGTTTGCCACCTATGGAGACTTTTGGGTACCATCATTTTTGTGCACAGGCTGTACATTTTTAAAGCTTTACATGTTTGGTGTCTATTTACTGTACTTGATGCACCCTATCTTTTATATCTTACCCAAAAATTATGTATAATATTGTGTGTGTTTAACCAAAATTAATTTTAATGTATTTCGTCCTGAAAAATATGCATTTGATAAACAGCTGTGCACATATCATGCAACATAAAATATTGCAATTGACACTATTTTATTCTACAGGGTCTCTGCTTTCATAAAACATATAATTGTGTGGAAGTTTACCCTTTTGCTGCCAAGTCTGTACATTGTACAGACCTGACAGCTAGGAAGGTTTTACACACACTCCTGGCGGCTGCACCCTCTTGTCAGTTTTCCCGGATGTCTCATTAAAGAGAACCTGTCACAAAAAAAACAGCACATAAGGGGCTTTTTGTCCCTTATGTGTTAAAATAAAAAGTTAAGTAAAAGTTTTTAAATCATAAAAAATTAAAGTTACCCCTAAGCACATAAACAAACCCCTCCACCCCAAAAAAAGGCCCCTTACCCACACTTATATGCACGTACAAACGTAAAAGCACATAACGGAGCACCTACGCATGAAAACGTTGATTGTGATACACGTTACATATTGCCCTGCATGCCAGAGTGAGAGCAATATTTCTCGCATCAGACCTCCTCTGTAATGTTAAACTGATGACCTGTAGGAAGCTCTTAAAGGGTAGCCTATGGAAAATATAGGGTGCTGAAGTTTGTCGCCATTTCACATTCTCACGCAAATTTATGGTTTGATATGGTGTATATTCATTTACTCTAAACAAACAATGTAATAAAATGACCACCGCGCAAGTCTCCCTAGTATTTTAACGAATGAATGTTTGCCAGCATTAGAATGTGTCCCTACACCCAATAAAATAACACACAGAGGGAAAATGCAGTGCTACTCCAATGTAGTAAAGATAATAATGAAAGTGCTGAACAACCCCCACTATAAAAGTCTAAATTAAGTATCCAAATGATTACTCAAATGCAATATCTGTGTAAAATAAAACAAACAAGGGAGATAAAACCCTCATCAATGTGCACACAATGAAATGGTAAATCTAACCATAAATGTCCTCAAAGTGCAAAGATTACTTCAATGTGGTTGCCACCCATAACTATGTGTGACCACAGGTAATACCATCAGTAAGGCTGGGTTCACACTGGAGAACGCAGTGGCTCACAGCAGGAGTCCAGTGCGTCTACATTCACTGTTTCAGGTACAATTTCAGCCTGAATTTTGGGCTGAATTCGGACCTGAAATGGACCAAAAGACACACAGGACTCCTGTGCAATTTGTACTGGAGCCACTGCGGAGATGTGTGAACAGGCTCTATAGAGATCTGGTCACAATCTCCTGCTATGCAAATTGAATGTGGGGAAACCCGCATTTAATTCGCAATAGTGTGAACCCAGCCTAATGGTGGCAATGTATAAACTGTCGTGTGACATAACTTTCATAAACGTATCTTGGTAGACGCGTGGTTAAGCATCACTGGTCCAAAAAAATAAAGTTTACATTTGCTAGCCTCACCATATCTACATTTGCTTGCCGACCAGCCGCCGCAGTTGTACTCGCGCGAATCGCCGTTATGTTACGTTACTTCCTTTTTTAGGCCACTAGGGGCCCCCGGAGCTGATGTGATCCCGCGATCGCTCGTGACACGGCGAGAACCGGGATCTCTGTGTGTAAACACAGAGATCCCAGTTCTCTGAGGGGAGAATAGACTGATCGTGTATTCATACAAAGTATGGACACCAATCTATCTCTTCCCCTAGCTAGTCCCATCCCCCCTTCAGTTAGAACACACACTAGGGAACACAGTTAACCCCTTGATCGCCCCCTAGTGTTAACCCCTTCATTGCCAGTGACATTTTTACAGTAATCAATGCATTTTTATAGCACTGATTGCTGTATAAATGCCATTGGTCCCAAAAATGTGTCAAAATTGACCGATGTGTCCGCCATAATGTCTCAGTCACAATAAAAAATGCAGATCGCCGCCATTACTAGTAAAAAAAAATAATAATAATAAAAAAGCTATAAATCTATCCCCTATTTGTAGACGCTATAACGTTTGCACAAACCAATCAATATACGCTTATTGCGATTTTTATTACCAAAAATATGTAGAAGAATACATATCGGCCTAAACTGAGAAAAAAAATTTGCTTTTGTTTAAAAAAATGGGGATATTTATTATAGCAAAAAGTACAAAATATTGAGTTTTTTTCAAAATTGTTGGTCTTTTTTTGTTTATAGCGCAAAAAATAAAAACCGCAGAGGTGATCAAATATCACCAAAAGAAAGCTCTATTTGTGGGAAAAAAAGGACCTCAATTTTGTTTGGGTACAGCGTTGCACGCCCGCGCAATTATCAGGTAGATTAAAAATGGGTGCAGCGCTAAAACTGATTGAGTAAAAAAACATATGCTATGAATCATAAATAAATGATTAACCCACCACACATTATAATATCAAACCAACAGATCTCCTATAGAAAATAGAGGCAAATGTCTCTGCACGTGTCATATGTGAAAAAAATCATATAACTTAAATTAAGTGATCCCAAAAAAAACCAAAAAAAATCAAAAAAAGTCCATAAGTGAAATAAGTGGATGATCAAAATTATATTCCAACGAAAGTTGTGACACAGGTGATTCCAGCATTCAAAGTGACTTGCACCCAAGTGAGGTATGAGGCTCCTTACCAGCTCAGGATGACCACCATAACAGTGGTCCCAGCAGGCGTTTGGGAACTTAACAGGTCACCCACAACCTATGCCGATCATTCCAGTATGTAGAACTCAAAAGACAAAAACCAAGAAAAGGCTCCCATAGCGTAAAATTGTAAAGCTGTAACACTTTAATAAGCCAAAAGATTGCACTTACAAGAAACTTGCATCAAGAAAGACAGCGTATGTTAGAACACTACGATCGCGGCGTCTCCACGAGTTTCCGCCTGCCTGCTGTGTATGTCCCATCAATCTCGGAAAAGAGAACGTAATGACGTCAGCGTCACTGGCTCCTCCCTACGCGTTTCGTCACTAGGGGACGTCGACTGGGGATTGGCCAAGTGACGCAGTCATCACGTTCATAGTTTAAATAGTCCCGCAGCGCCATATTGACTGCTGGCAACTCGGACCAAACAGAGGAAAACAAACACACGCCGCCATATTACATTCTGGCAGCCTATGTAGGTTCAAAGTGAGGGACATACAATGAGTGGAAATATAAAAATTCCCCCATCTAGTGGTGGCCCATGATAATGCCAATAACACTTATTTAAAAGACATGGGAAAAAGGGAGCAATGGACTAAGGATCTCGCCATCTAGTGGATAGAAACCATACCAATTAAAATCCGATAGGTCATACACATCAGCAGGCAAAAAACCCATGAAGAGTATGTAACTATACCGCATAATAAATATTTAATCATTATATAAACAATTCAAAATTTACAATCCTGAATTGGTGCAGAGTCACTATAAATCTAAATGGTCATTAAAAAATTGAAATTAAAATTATAAAGAATAAATACAATAATATAAAAATATAAAATGATGGAAACAGATAACAGATGAAACGAATAGAATAATATTAGGAGTTGTTAATGAAGCAATTTATGTCCCAGTCAACATTAAGGCCTAGGGGTGCATAAGATTTCATCAGAAAAATCCATTTCGTTTCACACCTAGAAATGGCTCTCACTTTATTAACTCCCCTCCAGTGGGGCTGAAGCTTGTCGAGAGCCATAAATAGGGTCCCTTTAAGTTGTTTGTTATGATGTTTCGCATAATGTCTGGAAAGGTTATGCTTACTGAAGCCACGTTTGATATTCCCTATATGCTCAGATAGGCGTACCTGCAGGGCTCTCTTGGTACGTCCTATGTATTGTTTGGAGCATGGGCACTGGATCATATAAACTACACACTCCGTTGAGCATGTAATAAAGGACTCTATGTTGTACGATTTACCGGTTTGGGTAGACTGAAACGATTCACACCTGCGTCCTCGGAAGGAGTTAATATGACATATTTCACACTTCCTACAGGGATAGAAGCCTTTCATGCTCTGGAAAAAGGAAATGGTTCTAGGGGGATTTACGACATTGGGGGCTACCTTGTGACGTAAGGAGGGTGCTCCTCTGAAAATAACAACAGGGTGATCAGGAAGAACTGGGCCCAATACTTTATCACTTTTCAGCAAACTCCAGTATCTCTTGAAGATTTTACTGACCGAGAAATGCTGGTTGGAGTAACTTGTCACTAGGGAGCAGGCAAATTTATTATTATCTCCCTGATTGTTCCTCCTAGGTTCTTGGAGCATAATGTCCCTGCTCATATTCCCCACATTAATGATAGTTTCCTCAATCTCCCTCTCGTTATATCCTTTATCAAGAAATCTCATTTTGAGGATCTGAGCCTGTTGCTGATAATCTGATAAGTTGGTACAGTTACGTCTAATCCGCTGGAATTGCCCCTTAGGAACTGCCCTAAGCCAAGAAGCATGATGGCAGCTGTTAAGCGGAATATAGGCATTACGGTCCGTTTCTTTGAAGTGAGTGGTGGTAATCAATTTATCATCCTGGACACATATATTTAGGTCTAGGAAGTGGATTTGAGTTTGGCTAGTCTCATATTGTAGGGAGATCCCTCTGTCATTCGAATTGAGCTTATGGAAAAACGCCTCTAGAGAAGGCAAATCGCCCTCCCACAAGAGAAGGACATCGTCGCCCCACTCTATCGGGAAGATAATTATGGCTCAGCACCTGCCATTTTGAGACATCCTAATGATCGTCACTTGGAACATAGGAATGAACAGCAGGAATCCCCTTATGAGCCTGACCGGATGGAACAAAATCGTTTTTTTCCCATGGGCAACATCAGGCCAAAAAGGGGGTTCGAAGAAAGAGAGGCACTAGAGGGGGGAGGAGAGTCAGGTCCAAAGAAAAGAAGATACTAGATATTACTGGCGTCTTCAACCTGAGCTCAGCCCAACTCTCCCAAGGGGAACAAGCTGTCCTTAGTCGAGGACTTAAGTTTGCGCCCCCTCGTGCACTAAACAAATTCGAGACCTTTATAGATGTCCACAAGTTCATTCGTAAAATGAACATTAAGAGACATTTTTTACTTAACCCGATTGGCAATAGGAGTCAGGTGGTTTCCACTAATGTATATCAAAATGCGGGTGTGGATCCAACTAATCCTACCTCTGATACCAACCAAGAAGCTAACCTTACATCTAATGGTAGACCGGTAGTAGATAGCATCGTCCAGATTAGACACACTAATCTGGCGAATGCCTCATTGTTCAATCCTCCTGGATTTGCAGCTCCCTCTGTCCAAATCTTTAAAGAGATGGTGATTAAGGACTTGATAGCTCTCAAGATACCAAGAACTAGTAATAATTATGATCTCCAACATAATATCAAACAAATCTGTGCACGCAATGATATTATTATACGCCCCGCTGACAAGGGGGGTGGGGTGGTCGTTTTGAACAAAACAGACTACCTAGATGAAATGAATAGACTCTTATCTGACAGTATAACTTATACCAAATTAGAGACGAATCCGACCTTTAAATATAAGAAAGCACTTCTATCATTGGTTGATTCCGGATTTCAGATGGGTATTTTGAGCAAGAAAGAAAAATTACACCTGGTGCCCTCAGCGCCAAGGGTACCAGTAATGTATTATCTACCCAAAATCCATAAAAACCTAATAAAGCCACCCGGTCGCCCCATCATTAGCGGCATAGATTCGGTTACATCCAGAATAGGCCGTTATGTCGATAATTTTTTGCAACCCCTCGTGGTTAAAACGCCAGCCTACCTTAGGGATACTACTCAAGTTATTAAACTTATAGCTGAATGCGACTGGAGGGAGGGTTGCATTCTAGCTACTGCAGACGTAGCCTCCCTCTATACTATCATATCCCACGAACATGGCTTTGAAGCTGCTAAATTTTATTTGGAACAGGATCACTCTTTGCCGGCCATCCAGAGGGAATTTGTTTTAAATCTTTTGACCTTTGCTACCAGTCATAATTACTTTTGGTTTGGGGGGGATTTTTTCTTACAGACAGTCGGTGTGGCCATGGGGGCAAAGTTCGCGCCTAGCTTAGCGAACCTCTTCATGGCTCGTTGGGAGAGTGAAGAAATTGATGCCAATCCCCCTAAGGAGCTACGCCTCTGGAGAAGGTACATCGACGATGTCCTTCTCTTGTGGGAGGGCGATTTGCCTTCTCTAGAGGCGTTTTTCCATAAGCTCAATTCGAATGACAGAGGGATCTCCCTACAATATGAGACTAGCCAAACTCAAATCCACTTCCTAGACCTAAATATATGTGTCCAGGATGATAAATTGATTACCACCACTCACTTCAAAGAAACGGACCGTAATGCCTATATTCCGCTTAACAGCTGCCATCATGCTTCTTGGCTTAGGGCAGTTCCTAAGGGGCAATTCCAGCGGATTAGACGTAACTGTACCAACTTATCAGATTATCAGCAACAGGCTCAGATCCTCAAAATGAGATTTCTTGATAAAGGATATAACGAGAGGGAGATTGAGGAAACTATCATTAATGTGGGGAATATGAGCAGGGACATTATGCTCCAAGAACCTAGGAGGAACAATCAGGGAGATAATAATAAATTTGCCTGCTCCCTAGTGACAAGTTACTCCAACCAGCATTTCTCGGTCAGTAAAATCTTCAAGAGATACTGGAGTTTGCTGAAAAGTGATAAAGTATTGGGCCCAGTTCTTCCTGATCACCCTGTTGTTATTTTCAGAGGAGCACCCTCCTTACGTCACAAGGTAGCCCCCAATGTCGTAAATCCCCCTAGAACCATTTCCTTTTTCCAGAGCATGAAAGGCTTCTATCCCTGTAGGAAGTGTGAAATATGTCATATTAACTCCTTCCGAGGACGCAGGTGTGAATCGTTTCAGTCTACCCAAACCGGTAAATCGTACAACATAGAGTCCTTTATTACATGCTCAACGGAGTGTGTAGTTTATATGATCCAGTGCCCATGCTCCAAACAATACATAGGACGTACCAAGAGAGCCCTGCAGGTACGCCTATCTGAGCATATAGGGAATATCAAACGTGGCTTCAGTAAGCATAACCTTTCCAGACATTATGCGAAACATCATAACAAACAACTTAAAGGGACCCTATTTATGGCTCTCGACAAGCTTCAGCCCCACTGGAGGGGAGTTAATAAAGTGAGAGCCATTTCTAGGTGTGAAACGAAATGGATTTTTCTGATGAAATCTTATGCACCCCTAGGCCTTAATGTTGACTGGGACATAAATTGCTTCATTAACAACTCCTAATATTATTCTATTCGTTTCATCTGTTATCTGTTTCCATCATTTTATATTTTTATATTATTGTATTTATTCTTTATAATTTTAATTTCAATTTTTTAATGACCATTTAGATTTATAGTGACTCTGCACCAATTCAGGATTGTAAATTTTGAATTGTTTATATAATGATTAAATATTTATTATGCGGTATAGTTACATACTCTTCATGGGTTTTTTGCCTGCTGATGTGTATGACCTATCGGATTTTAATTGGTATGGTTTCTATCCACTAGATGGCGAGATCCTTAGTCCATTGCTCCCTTTTTCCCATGTCTTTTAAATAAGTGTTATTGGCATTATCATGGGCCACCACTAGATGGGGGAATTTTTATATTTCCACTCATTGTATGTCCCTCACTTTGAACCTACATAGGCTGCCAGAATGTAATATGGCGGCGTGTGTTTGTTTTCCTCTGTTTGGTCCGAGTTGCCAGCAGTCAATATGGCGCTGCGGGACTATTTAAACTATGAACGTGATGACTGCGTCACTTGGCCAATCCCCAGTCGACGTCCCCTAGTGACGAAACGCGTAGGGAGGAGCCAGTGACGCTGACGTCATTACGTTCTCTTTTCCGAGATTGATGGGACATACACAGCAGGCAGGCGGAAACTCGTGGAGACGCCGCGATCGTAGTGTTCTAACATACGCTGTCTTTCTTGATGCAAGTTTCTTGTAAGTGCAATCTTTTGGCTTATTAAAGTGTTACAGCTTTACAATTTTACGCTATGGGAGCCTTTTCTTGGTTTTTGTCTTTTGAGTTCTACATACTGGAATGATCGGCATAGGTTGTGGGTGACCTGTTAAGTTCCCAAACGCCTGCTGGGACCACTGTTATGGTGGTCATCCTGAGCTGGTAAGGAGCCTCATACCTCACTTGGGTGCAAGTCACTTTGAATGCTGGAATCACCTGTGTCACAACTTTCGTTGGAATATAATTTTGATCATCCACTTATTTCACTTATGGACTTTTTTTGATTTTTTTTGGTTTTTTTTGGGATCACTTAATTTAAGTTATATGATTTTTTTCACATATGACACGTGCAGAGACATTTGCCTCTATTTTCTATAGGAGATCTGTTGGTTTGATATTATAATGTGTGGTGGGTTAATCATTTATTTATGATTCATAGCATATGTTTTTTTACTCAATCAGTTTTAGCGCTGCACCCATTTTTAATTTAATTGATGTTTTGGAGTTTAGTATTGGACTTTTAGTGCTGGCAGCTCTTACAATTCACATATCACTTTTTTCATTTTTCTAGCGCAGCGTTTAACCCTCTCCTTGGGTTTTTTATTTTAATTGTGCTTTTCTGATACTGCAACGTTGCTGCTGAACTATCGTTATGGATATTTTTGATTTTAGATCTCAACACAATATTAATACTGAGGGTGTGTTCAATGGTAAAGGGGAGCAGAATGATGAAATAGGGGGCCTTTTTGTGAGACTTAAGAACCTTTTAGTCTCAGAGTTACATACAAATTGGGATATAGCATACCTTGAGCAGTATGTGACGCAGAAAATGGTACCCCGTAGCCTAAGATGGGAGGTGAGCCCGCAAAAGGGCGAGACAGATCTAGAGGGTTGGTTCGTCTATTTTAACGACATGGGTATTCGGTTCCTCCAGTTTTTGGTGGGGAAGAAACGAGATAAACTCAAAACCCTCAATGATGAAATCTGCTCTGTCAGAGACAAACTGTCTCCTCTCAAAGATCAAGACCTGTATAAACAAAAATCTGACCATCTGAAACTCTTTCTTGAGAAAGAAGATGCGGAACAAAAGGCTAGGAAAAAGAAAAAATATAACCGTGACCTAGCGGATTATTCCAATCGGATTGTCTTTAAGTGGCAGATTAAAATAGATGAACCTAGGGAAGGTGTAAATGTGGATCCACCTATTATACCAACACACCCCCCCCCTCCCTTGCCTAATACTGTGATACCTCTGAGGCAAGGTGATGAAGGTAATCTGAGGGGTTTTAGAGGATATCCCTCCCAGGATCACTATGATGGTTATGGTTTCACTAGATCGAAACATAACAATAGAAATAAGAAAAATAACCACAACCAGTACAGGCAAATCGGAGGTTCACGATTGCCTCATCAATATGGTAATGGCCCTGGGAGATATGAGCTGTACTCTCAGAGGACTCCCTATGGAAATAATTTTCCAGTACAGGGGACATCCTATAGGAATGACCCCCCCAGTTTAAGGACCCCACACAGAAATGTTCATAAACATCAAGGGCCCAGGGAAGATCCTAGGGATTTTGCTAATCCCCATAGGGGGAGGCTAAATAGGGGTACCCCTAGCGATAGGGGCATTCCCCTACGCAATAGGTTCACCCCACTCTATCGGGAAGATAATTATGGCTCAGCACCTGCCATTTTGAGACATCCTAATGATCGTCACTTGGAACATAGGAATGAACAGCAGGAATCCCCTTATGAGCCTGACCGGATGGAACAAAATCGTTTTTTTCCCATGGGCAACATCAGGCCAAAAAGGGGGTTCGAAGAAAGAGAGGCACTAGAGGGGGGAGGAGAGTCAGGTCCAAAGAAAAGAAGATACTAGATATTACTGGCGTCTTCAACCTGAGCTCAGCCCAACTCTCCCAAGGGGAACAAGCTGTCCTTAGTCGAGGACTTAAGTTTGCGCCCCCTCGTGCACTAAACAAATTCGAGACCTTTATAGATGTCCACAAGTTCATTCGTAAAATGAACATTAAGAGACATTTTTTACTTAACCCGATTGGCAATAGGAGTCAGGTGGTTTCCACTAATGTATATCAAAATGCGGGTGTGGATCCAACTAATCCTACCTCTGATACCAACCAAGAAGCTAACCTTACATCTAATGGTAGACCGGTAGTAGATAGCATCGTCCAGATTAGACACACTAATCTGGCGAATGCCTCATTGTTCAATCCTCCTGGATTTGCAGCTCCCTCTGTCCAAATCTTTAAAGAGATGGTGATTAAGGACTTGATAGCTCTCAAGATACCAAGAACTAGTAATAATTATGATCTCCAACATAATATCAAACAAATCTGTGCACGCAATGATATTATTATACGCCCCGCTGACAAGGGGGGTGGGGTGGTCGTTTTGAACAAAACAGACTACCTAGATGAAATGAATAGACTCTTATCTGACAGTATAACTTATACCAAATTAGAGACGAATCCGACCTTTAAATATAAGAAAGCACTTCTATCATTGGTTGATTCCGGATTTCAGATGGGTATTTTGAGCAAGAAAGAAAAATTACACCTGGTGCCCTCAGCGCCAAGGGTACCAGTAATGTATTATCTACCCAAAATCCATAAAAACCTAATAAAGCCACCCGGTCGCCCCATCATTAGCGGCATAGATTCGGTTACATCCAGAATAGGCCGTTATGTCGATAATTTTTTGCAACCCCTCGTGGTTAAAACGCCAGCCTACCTTAGGGATACTACTCAAGTTATTAAACTTATAGCTGAATGCGACTGGAGGGAGGGTTGCATTCTAGCTACTGCAGACGTAGCCTCCCTCTATACTATCATATCCCACGAACATGGCTTTGAAGCTGCTAAATTTTATTTGGAACAGGATCACTCTTTGCCGGCCATCCAGAGGGAATTTGTTTTAAATCTTTTGACCTTTGCTACCAGTCATAATTACTTTTGGTTTGGGGGGGATTTTTTCTTACAGACAGTCGGTGTGGCCATGGGGGCAAAGTTCGCGCCTAGCTTAGCGAACCTCTTCATGGCTCGTTGGGAGAGTGAAGAAATTGATGCCAATCCCCCTAAGGAGCTACGCCTCTGGAGAAGGTACATCGACGATGTCCTTCTCTTGTGGGAGGGCGATTTGCCTTCTCTAGAGGCGTTTTTCCATAAGCTCAATTCGAATGACAGAGGGATCTCCCTACAATATGAGACTAGCCAAACTCAAATCCACTTCCTAGACCTAAATATATGTGTCCAGGATGATAAATTGATTACCACCACTCACTTCAAAGAAACGGACCGTAATGCCTATATTCCGCTTAACAGCTGCCATCATGCTTCTTGGCTTAGGGCAGTTCCTAAGGGGCAATTCCAGCGGATTAGACGTAACTGTACCAACTTATCAGATTATCAGCAACAGGCTCAGATCCTCAAAATGAGATTTCTTGATAAAGGATATAACGAGAGGGAGATTGAGGAAACTATCATTAATGTGGGGAATATGAGCAGGGACATTATGCTCCAAGAACCTAGGAGGAACAATCAGGGAGATAATAATAAATTTGCCTGCTCCCTAGTGACAAGTTACTCCAACCAGCATTTCTCGGTCAGTAAAATCTTCAAGAGATACTGGAGTTTGCTGAAAAGTGATAAAGTATTGGGCCCAGTTCTTCCTGATCACCCTGTTGTTATTTTCAGAGGAGCACCCTCCTTACGTCACAAGGTAGCCCCCAATGTCGTAAATCCCCCTAGAACCATTTCCTTTTTCCAGAGCATGAAAGGCTTCTATCCCTGTAGGAAGTGTGAAATATGTCATATTAACTCCTTCCGAGGACGCAGGTGTGAATCGTTTCAGTCTACCCAAACCGGTAAATCGTACAACATAGAGTCCTTTATTACATGCTCAACGGAGTGTGTAGTTTATATGATCCAGTGCCCATGCTCCAAACAATACATAGGACGTACCAAGAGAGCCCTGCAGGTACGCCTATCTGAGCATATAGGGAATATCAAACGTGGCTTCAGTAAGCATAACCTTTCCAGACATTATGCGAAACATCATAACAAACAACTTAAAGGGACCCTATTTATGGCTCTCGACAAGCTTCAGCCCCACTGGAGGGGAGTTAATAAAGTGAGAGCCATTTCTAGGTGTGAAACGAAATGGATTTTTCTGATGAAATCTTATGCACCCCTAGGCCTTAATGTTGACTGGGACATAAATTGCTTCATTAACAACTCCTAATATTATTCTATTCGTTTCATCTGTTATCTGTTTCCATCATTTTATATTTTTATATTATTGTATTTATTCTTTATAATTTTAATTTCAATTTTTTAATGACCATTTAGATTTATAGTGACTCTGCACCAATTCAGGATTGTAAATTTTGAATTGTTTATATAATGATTAAATATTTATTATGCGGTATAGTTACATACTCTTCATGGGTTTTTTGCCTGCTGATGTGTATGACCTATCGGATTTTAATTGGTATGGTTTCTATCCACTAGATGGCGAGATCCTTAGTCCATTGCTCCCTTTTTCCCATGTCTTTTAAATAAGTGTTATTGGCATTATCATGGGCCACCACTAGATGGGGGAATTTTTATATTTCCACTCATTGTATGTCCCTCACTTTGAACCTACATAGGCTGCCAGAATGTAATATGGCGGCGTGTGTTTGTTTTCCTCTGTTTGGTCCGAGTTGCCAGCAGTCAATATGGCGCTGCGGGACTATTTAAACTATGAACGTGATGACTGCGTCACTTGGCCAATCCCCAGTCGACGTCCCCTAGTGACGAAACGCGTAGGGAGGAGCCAGTGACGCTGACGTCATTACGTTCTCTTTTCCGAGATTGATGGGACATACACAGCAGGCAGGCGGAAACTCGTGGAGACGCCGCGATCGTAGTGTTCTAACATACGCTGTCTTTCTTGATGCAAGTTTCTTGTAAGTGCAATCTTTTGGCTTATTAAAGTGTTACAGCTTTACAATTTTACGCTATGGGAGCCTTTTCTTGGTTTTTGTCTTTTGAGTTCTACATACTGGAATGATCGGCATAGGTTGTGGGTGACCTGTTAAGTTCCCAAACGCCTGCTGGGACCACTGTTATGGTGGTCATCCTGAGCTGGTAAGGAGCCTCATACCTCACTTGGGTGCAAGTCACTTTGAATGCTGGAATCACCTGTGTCACAACTTTCGTTGGAATATAATTTTGATCATCCACTTATTTCACTTATGGACTTTTTTTGATTTTTTTTGGTTTTTTTTGGGATCACTTAATTTAAGTTATATGATTTTTTTCACATATGACACGTGCAGAGACATTTGCCTCTATTTTCTATAGGAGATCTGTTGGTTTGATATTATAATGTGTGGTGGGTTAATCATTTATTTATGATTCATAGCATATGTTTTTTTACTCAATCAGTTTTAGCGCTGCACCCATTTTTAATTTAATTGATGTTTTGGAGTTTAGTATTGGACTTTTAGTGCTGGCAGCTCTTACAATTCACATATCACTTTTTTCATTTTTCTAGCGCAGCGTTTAACCCTCTCCTTGGGTTTTTTATTTTAATTATCAGGTAGCCTCCCTGACGGTATTCCAGAGTGTGGCTCGGGGTTAAATTTCAGCACCATTAGCGGTAACCCCAAGCCACACTCGGGATTACATCTCAGGATCCTGGTGCGGTATACTTACCTTGTCCCCAGGATCCTGCGATGTCCCCCCCGTGCTGTCTGCGGGCTCCGTCCTCTGCCTGAAGCCTCTCTGTACCAGGCACCGTTCCCTGTGAGCGCCGCGACGCATGGGGGCGGAGCCTGGGGGCAAATTAAAAAAAATGTCAAAATCATAACACTTACAGATTACAGTACTGTATGAAATAATTTCACTTCCCTTTTGTCCCCAGTGCTTTGGCCCATGCCCTGCATGCAGTTTTATATTATATATACTGTTCTTTCTGCCTGGAAACTTGAGATTGTCCATAGCAACCAAAAAGTGTCCCTTTACGTCAAAAGTGGCTTTAGACCAGCTAGAAAACAGCGATAATAAATTAGAACACTTGCAGAATTGAGCGATAGTGAATAGTGGGTAAATTTATTTTTATTATTATTATATTATTATTTTTTCAATTATTTATATTTATTTATTATATTATAATTTATGATTTTGTGTTTCAAACTTCATCATACCTGGGATATCTACTAGACTCTTGGTGGACAGATATAAGTGTGTTATTGCTAAGAATTACAGACCTACAATATAAAACGCCAAATTTCTATGTAAAATAATTGTACCGCTTTGAGACGCAAAAATCTGGAATAATCATACCGTCAGGGAGGTTAAAGCGACACGGTGCCGAATCGCCAAAAAAGGTCTGGTCATTCAGCAGCCATATCTTCCGGGGCTGAAGTGGTTAAACATTTATCCCAAGTTGCCCAGTTATTCCTCTTTGGGGTGTAAAACCACTGTCCACCCTTCCAGTGACATGGTGCAGGGTTCCAGGATGATCAGGGTTTATGGCCATTTGGGGCCATTTAGTTGTCTTACAGGAAGGCACCTGGTGTGACACTGTTGCACCATACAATCCCCTGAGTGACTCAGTACTACATCTGTGTGAAGGGGTGCAAGCGCGCCTAAGCAGCCAGAAGAGTGTTTTACACGTGTCACCTTGTACTTGGGAGGATACCATGCTTGTTTACCCTGCCCCTTCCTCTTTGTAATCGGAATGCCGGCTAAGCAACATTGTCTCCTTGTTCCCCTATCAGAGGGCACACTAACAGCGGTCTACACTTTCAGATTTTGGCTTACAGTGGCCTATGGGTACATGCATTGGGGCATGCCATCTCCTGCTCCACTGCTGTGAAAGCAAGTATACTCCTCTAAGGACATTTTATTCATTGGCATGGCAGAGATAAGGGGTCAAATTGGCTCAATAGTTCAGGCTTGGGGGTTGTTGTGGATGTTGGGATCTGTGCAGAACCCTAGTACCCATTCCTCTGATGGTTGTCCCGTTAAAACTCATTTCCATCTTCTGGTAATTCAGCTGGACCATCAGCCTCATCTTTCCTTTCTAGAAAGGAATTTTCTGCTATCATGTGAGACTCTATGGGTAGAGTTTCTCACCTTGTTGAGGCCCTGGACAGAAGGGGTCATGGATATCCCCCTTCGACCTTCCCGCCTGCATTTGTTTTTGTCTTTTGCCCTAGCCCTTGAGCCAGAGACAGTGCAGGAGATGTCAGCAGATGAGGATTCCCCACCCTCTGAGGCATCAGATCAGGATGTTATGTCTGCTGCCGACGTTTTCCCTAAGCTCAAGGAGACTATGGCTACTCTTATTGAACCTGCTGACCCAAGAGTTTCCAGTTTCGTTGTAGAGTTCGTGATGTGCAGGGGCTTGGTGTTGGAGTTCTTGCTTTAACCCAAGTCCAGTCCATGAACAGGGAGAGGAGGAGTTCATGGACGAAGAATTGGTTACTCAAGCGTGACCAGCATATGCTTTTGTTGCGGGAGATCCGTGAGAATAATCCTGATGATTTCAGGGGTTATCTCCGGATGATGGACCCCGTTTTTCACCTTTTGTTGGCTTTGCTGTCTCCTTATATTATGAAGCAGGACACCTGCATGTGGCAGGCCATCACTGCAGAACAAAGGCTAGTCGCCACCTTGGGGTACTTGGCGATGGGGAGAAGTCTGCAGGACATAAAGTTCTCGACAGGCATCTCCCCTCCCAGGCTCTGGGTATCATTATTCCAGAGATCTGTTCTGCCATTATACAGGTCCTGCAGAAGGACTATATTAAGGTAAGTTTTCTCCTTTAATATCACATTCTATGTATTTAATGTTTGCTAATGTTTAATTATATTCCTTAATTACCATGATTGTAATATGCTGTGAATGTCCTCTTTGTCCTCATGAATGCTGTAAGCTTTTAATGCTTCTTTTTTATCCTTCATGCATATTTCCCTTCACTAACCTCCCCAGCTTGCTATCCTGGGCCCATACACACCTAGCCTAGTCACTTAACAATGTTTTTTGTCAGCTCCATTGTAGTGCTTACCCTAAAAAACCCCTAAAATGTGTCCAAATGTTATTGCTGTCCTTAAATTCAGGCAGAGTGCAAGAGGCTTTTTTTTTATTTGGGGGGCCCAAACTCATTTGGAACCCTCCCTCCCCCCCAACCGATCAAATGATACAAATCCTCTATCTGCTGACTTTGCCAAACCCATACACACTATACCTACCTCTTTTGTGGTCATATTTATGGATGAATTCACCAAAGCATGTAGTGCAAGGGCCTGCCTGAATACTTTCAAATAGTACTGTTTAAAGATTTGTTCTCCTATTATCTTGATAGGTAATTGCAGAATGTAAAAATGTGCTTCAATTTGTACAGTGTGTATTCATATTTTTGTATTATGACACTTCTTTCCTGTTCAGTGAGCTGCCAATAGTGTAAGTAAGGAGGGACTGGCCATTCAGCTCTCAATGAAGTGGAGAGGGTTACCTGTCCAAAACACCCCACCCCCCCCCCACCCTAAAATTTTTACAATGGGCCATCAGAGGGGGTGATGAATCTGATAAGTGGACCTTATACTTTTGTCTTTAAATACTCCTTAAAATAAATGTTATACTTATGTTGGCCAAGAATGTTTGTGTCTAATCTGCTTGCAATGTTATGTGCAAAAGTACTCATTTTTTTATTCTTGTTTGACTCAACAGTTTCCTTCAAACCCACAGGAATGGTAGACTGTGGCATCCTAGTTTGCCCAGCATTGGGACTTTCCCAAATGCGGAGGGACAATAGATGGGAAGCACGTCCACATCGTCCCACCCCCCAACTCAGGGTCGTACTATTATAATTATAAAGGGTTTAATAGTATAGTGTTGTTGGCGGAAAAATGGCCGGATGTCAGATGGTGGAGGAGTCATCACCCAGACGGAGTTCTTCTGACGTCTCCAGAATGGCAGCTTGGGCTTGCCACCTCCGGAAGACAACGTGGCTGGTCTCCCGTTTGTGATAGTCGCTGATGAAGCATTTGGGCTGGGTGACCATCTCATGAGGCCATTCCCGATCAGGACCCTCACCCCAGAGCAGAGGGTTTTTAACTACTGGCTGGCCAGAGCCAGAAGAGTCATGGAGAATGCATTTGGAATAATGGCCAGCCGGTTCCGCCTATTTCTGACAGTGATACACATGGCGGAGTATAAACTGAACTATATTGTATTTGCCTGCTGCATTCTCCACAATTACCTCAGAAAAAATGCAACAAACTATGTGGCCTCAGTTGGGACTGAGGCCGGATTTCAAAATACTAATCTGACGACACTTGAACCTGGTCGTCCTGGCTTGCCCCCCCCCCAGGCGCCCGCGAAAAAATAGACAAAGTTGTCTTGAGTACTTTGTGGGTAGGGGGGTCATTGATGTGCCAGAGATTCTTTAAAACATTTTTAAAATAAATATTTTTTATAAACTGAAATAATATTTCATTTGATTTACTGCTTGTGTTTCTTTTAGCTGTATCCTAGGTTCTCCAATGGCCTTTTTTTTGGCCATTTTCTTCAATAGTGCAAACTTAATTTATTTGATACATGAGGTGACAATCTCTTCTTCAGCTAACTATTATGTTGTGGGTCTGCTACACACACACATTGTTTTTGATGTTAATGTATGTACTGCATATAAAAATAATCATCCTTTTCAGCACCATGAATTAATTGCTTTGAATCTCTAAAATGGCCTGATTTGGGGCAAATTTTAGAGCACTGTGGGGGTTATTTAATAAAGGAAAATCCACTTTGTACTACAAGTGCACTGCAAGTGCACTTGAAATTGCACGGAAACTGCACTGAAAGTGCACTTGTAGTGCAAAGTGGATTTGCCTTTAGTAAATAGCCCCATTTTCACTGTTAAGACCAACTTACTCCAAAAACTGGTATTGAGCATTGAAAGAAAAAGCCACACATTGTTGAGTATAAAACATTTTACTCCCTGCACATTCACATGTGCGTTAGAAAAGGGTTTTTTAACAAACCAGGTGTATAACATTTTTATGTTTGACGGTAGAAATATCATTTATTTGGTTAAACAGACATGTTTAAAACCCATTACATACACAACTCAGGAACTTACAAAGTTCAACTTTGATAAAGTGAAGGCCATATCAGCCCTGTCGGCCATGTCACCCCTGTAAAAGCCGAATTTAGAAGATGCACACAAATTAGAAGTCAAAATGTGGATTTCCCTCCTGATCCCATGCCTAATGTCAACATGTGCTAGCTCCCATCATGGGGGATCAATGGACGTGTTTTGGGGGTGCAATCCCTTCCTCTCACCTACTTGAGTTGCGAGGAAAGGGTTGCACCCACAAAACGCGTACATTGATATCCTGTGATGGCAGATAGCACATGTTGACACACTGTGTGCATCATCAAAATTTGGCTTTCAAATTATTTTAAAATTTTTTGAAAAATATAACAACAAACTAAAATTTTTTGGGTGTTTTAGATTCTACCTAAAACATCATTGATGTTGTTGAGTCTTTTTTCAACATCATTGATGTTTTCCTTGATCTTCTCTAATTCCCTATTGCACACCATTATCTCCCCGATGAGGATCTGTGCACTTGCACTGTTGAAATGAGTTTCTTCTTCCAGAACATCCACATCACCTAAAAATAAAAAAAACACACCATGTATTATAAATATGCAGGCATACATCTATTAACTGAAGCTGTGGTCTCAGACACTGACCTGTTGTGGTCACTATTTCACCCAATTCATGAACCTCTCCTCCCACCACATCTTCATGGTGTGTGGGGATTTCCTCTTCTTTAGGAGCAGTGGTGATCTTGGTGTCCTCAGATGTCCCGAGTCTTTTCTCCCCTATGTAAATAAAAAAAAAGGTATACTTAGCACACAGATATTTGAGGCAAGAAATAGGAATATGAAACATTGCTTGGAAGTGTCGTACAATTGTCTTTTGGCAGAGTTCCAAGCTGAAGACATGATTTTTTCCCTTTCTTAAAGCTGGAATACTTACCTGTTTTGGTAAAGTTTAACACGTGGAGAGACCACTAGTATCCACTGGAGCACCTGTGTGGGACACCCAAAAAGGGTGTTCTGGTGTCCCACATTAGTGCTTCTGCGTCCAGATGTGTAAACAGCTGCTGAGTGTCCTCTCCTTACAATGAATCAAGTTTGCATTTCATTCTAGTTATAAACCCATCTAGACAACAGTGTAATAAACTTATTTTAATACAAATAGGCCTGAAAAAATGTAGTTAACCTGCATCTGCCATAAACATCATGTTAGTGGTCGAACGAACGATGTTTACTACGAACGATTACTGTGCCCACGAACCTGAAACTTGCCATTTGAACCGCCATTTAAACTGTCCAACAGTAAAGTAAAGCACATGGAGCAGCATTCAAAAAATAACAATAAAAGGAACACAGGACAAATACTTACTTTGTAGAAGCAGTTTCCTAATCCTTCTGTACTGATCGTGCTCCCTCAATTTAAGGTCTGACCTGAATCCTCAATTGCTCCTTGGATCGTCGTACCCCAAAATTCCTGTGCAGACTTCTCACAACTTTAGTCATGATCTTGGCTTTCTCACATTTGGGTTTGGGTACGGTCCATACTTCCCATCATAGTCGGCCCTCTTCAAGATGTCCACCATCTCTACAAAGGACATATTTGAGGCCTTATATCTTCTTCGGGATCGGGACGTTTCCGGGCTTTCCTCGTTGTTGCTGCTATTATCATGCACCTGTTGTCTCTCCGCCATGTGCTCTCCCACTGCGCCAAAAGAGAAGGGGCGGGGAATATACTAGAAAGAAGGTCAGGGAGCGGAGTTTCACACATGCGCAGTGTTGATAAAGCATAACACGCGTGCGTCGTACGTAAGATCTGTGAGCAGAGGAAGGAGTAGCATAAGCGCCAATTGTGCTAACAAAGGTACAATTTTAACTTGTGGCATCAGTGGTTAGTGGCCTATACTGATTATAGATTGAGGCCTATATTGGGAAAAGATTAGGAGAGTTTAGCCTTACATTAGGGTTTGTCTTATGTCGTGTCTTGCAGAGAATATGGATAAATTTAATGACCACGACTTCCTCCCTAACTTCATTGATAAGTACAGGGAGCTGTCCTGTCTGTGGTAAGTGAAATACTAATTTTACAATAAAAAAATAAAGAGGAAGGCAGCAATGGATCAACTGTTGGAATTGGTGAAGCCGGTGATCCCCACGGCAAACATCCCCTATTTGAAGTGCAAAGTTGGTGGCCTGAGGAACACATATAATAGGGAGCACAAAAAGGTCCAGGATTCCATAAGATCAGAAGCAGCAGATGACATTTATGTCCCCAGGCTCTGGTACTATGACAGACTGTGTTTTTTGTCAGACCAGAGTGAACCCAGGCAATCACTCTCAACCCTTCCTTCCACACTTCCTTCCACTCATCCTTCCACCTCAGCTGAGGCTTCCAATGTACAACCTGGGCCTTCCACCCAGGAAGAAGATGTGGAGGAGCCCAGCTTAAGCCAGGTATAGCATTGTTCAACATAT
Source organism: Lithobates clamitans (assembly GCA_037952925.1). Lineage (NCBI taxonomy): Eukaryota > Metazoa > Chordata > Amphibia > Anura > Ranidae > Lithobates > Lithobates clamitans. Next base: position 1,255,347 of record JBBGZY010001385.1, on the reverse strand, counting down.
TTCTTGTCCAAAAATTGAATGATGTTAACTAGATGCTATTATTGATCACTAATTTCTGATTTAACAAAGTGGTTTACATATCAATAGACAGTAGTAGCCAAAAATGATTGGGCAAAGTATTTACTCCACCATGCCACTGCTAGCCCAATACTCCCCTAGAGGCACATGGAATAAATATGGGGCGCTTCAAATATAAATAAGTGTAACCAAAAAACTGTGTATAGCACAATAGTGGTGGAACCCTCCTACTGTGTTTTGTGCTGCACGTAACAAGTGTAACCAAAAAACTGTATATAGCACAATAGTGGTGGAACCCACCGACTGTGTTTTGTGCTGCACGTAACAAGTGTAACCAAAAAACTGTGTATAGCACAATAGTGGTGGAACCCTCCTACTGTGTTTTGTGCTGCACGTAACAAGTGTAACCAAAAAACTGTATATAGCACAATAGTGGTGGAACCCTCCTACTGTGTTTTGTGCTGCACGTAACAAGTGTAACCAAAAAACTGTATATAGCACAATAGTGGTGGAACCCTCCTACTGTGTTTTGTGCTGCACGTAACAAGTGTAACCAAAAAACTGTGTATAGCACAATAGTGGTGGAACCCTCCTACTGTGTTTTGTGCTGCACGTAACAAGTGTAATCAAAAAACTGTATATAGCACAATAGTGGTGGAACCCTCCTACTGTGTTTAGTGCTGCACGTAACAAGTGTAACCAAAAAACTGTATATAGCACAATAGTGGTGGAACCCTCCTACTGTGTTTTGTGCTGCACGTAACAAGTGTAACCAAAAAACTGTATATAGCACAATAGTGGTGGAACCCTCCTACTGTGTTTTGTGCTGCACGTAACAAGTGTAACCAAAAAACTGTGTATAGCACAATAGTGGTGGAACCCTCCTACTGTGTTTTGTGCTGCACGTAACAAGTGTAATCAAAAAACTGTATATAGCACAATAGTGGTGGAACCCTCCTACTGTGTTTAGTGCTGCACGTAACAAGTGTAACCAAAAAACTGTGTATAGCACAATAGTGGTGGAACCCTCCTACTGTGTTTTGTGCTGCACGTAACAAATAACACACATTAAATGAATAATTGTGACATTCACGTGAAACACTCTGTGAAATCACTGCATTCCATGCTGTGACATCTCAAAACATTAAATGACAGTCCATATGAATCAGATCCATCCAAGAGGAACTGCTTGTGATCACATCCAGTGTAAATCAGCTGCATACATTTAAGTGTCTTCGTGTGTCTTCCACCTCACCCCTGTGCTCAGTGAATCACACCCTCCAGAAATGCACTCACCGAGTTACAATGCCAGCACTTTCATGCAAGGCAAAAAACGCAAGTTTTACCACACTCAGGTGTAAAAAATGGCAAGATACGTGTCCAGGAGGATAGTTGTTATATGGATCCACATGTAAGAAAATAAAATGCTCCAATAGTGTAAACCAGCAAAACTATTTATTAAAACCACTGCAACCTTCAACTGATGCACTCACATTGTACAAAAGATAAAACAGCAGAAATCATTTGTGGATCACATCAATCTTCAAGCAATCTTCAAACAGGTGTAACTCAAATAATAAACAACTAGTGGTCACGGCGGACCCGAGGTGTGCTGGACACGTATCTTGCCATTTTTTACACCTGAGTGTGGTAAAACTTGCGTTTTTTGCCTTGCATGAAAGTGCTGGCATTGTAACTCGGTGAGTGCATTTCTGGAGGGTGTGATTCACTGAGCACAGGGGTGAGGTGGAAGACACACGAAGACACTTAAATGTATGCAGCTGATTTACACTGGATGTGATCACAAGCAGTTCCTCTTGGATGGATCTGATTCATATGGACTGTCATTTAATGTTTTGAGATGTCACAGCATGGAATGCAGTGATTTCACAGAGTGTTTCACGTGAATGTCACAATTATTCATTTAATGTGTGTTATTTGTTACGTGCAGCACAAAACACAGTAGGAGGGTTCCACCACTATTGTGCTATACACAGTTTTTTGGTTACACTTGTTACGTGCAGCACTAAACACAGTAGGAGGGTTCCACCACTATTGTGCTATATACAGTTTTTTGATTACACTTGTTACGTGCAGCACAAAACACAGTAGGAGGGTTCCACCACTATTGTGCTATACACAGTTTTTTGGTTACACTTGTTACGTGCAGCACAAAACACAGTAGGTGGGTTCCACCACTATTGTGCTATATACAGTTTTTTGGTTACACTTGTTACGTGCAGCACAAAACACAGTAGGAGGGTTCCACCACTATTGTGCTATATACAGTTTTTTGGTTACACTTGTTACGTGCAGCACAAAACACAGTAGGAGGGTTCCACCACTATTGTGCTATACACAGTTTTTTTGGTTACACTTATTTATATTTGAAGCGCCCCATATTTATTCCATGTGCCTCTAGGGGAGTATTGGGCTAGCAGTGGCATGGTGGAGTAAATACTTTGCCTGTATACTTTATAATTTAAAGGGGCAGCTGTTCCTATTTTCGCTTGTTTTTATCGACTCTCACGTTTTCATTACATTTTATACACACCATTTAACACTGGTCAACACTATTTGTGAGAGTAAGGAATTGGATGTTTTGGGTGTTCACCACCTAATATTGGTTCACACCACTATTTGAGTTTATTTAGAGGCATTGGCGCGGTGGGGGTGTCTGTTTGGTGGAAGGGCGCTCTAGTGAGGATACCCAGTGTTTATCAAAAATGATTGGGACAAGAATGAAAAATGCTGGGTCAGAATGATAGTTATTTCTATTTGTTAACATTCAATTTGCAACAGTCATGAGCTCAAAATTGTGTGTGATTGATGACCAAAAAACGAAAACTATGTCCCATTTTCATACACGGGAAAGTCTCAGCCAGGAGGAGGTGGGGGAAAGTGGCAGCCAGGAGGAGGTGGGGGAAAGTGGCAGCCAGGAGGTGGAGGGGGGGGAAGTGGCAGCCAGGAGGTGGCCGGGCCCAGTAACCTGACCGAATCGCCCAGGAAGGGGAGGAACATGGAGGAGTCAGCACTTGGTTTGTGGCTACTGCGGTCCTCAGAACCACTCCCAGTGTTCAAGAGGCCTTTGGCTGTATGACGGCCAGTATGATGCAAAAAATGGAGGAGGGCCAACGCCTCATCTGTGAGGAGGTCAAATTTCAGGCCCTAAATAAGGGGGTTAGGGGCAAACTCACCAACAAAAGTCATGTATGTGAGTTGGACCATACTCCTCCTGCACCTCCTGCCACAACTCCAATACCAAAGCCACAGCCTGGAAGGAAGTGTGGAAGGAAGTCAAGAGAGTGATGGCCTGGGTTCGGTCTGGTCTGGCAAAAGACGCAGGCTGCGGTAAGACCACAGCCTGGGGACATATATGTCATCTGCTGCTGCTCCCGATCTCTTGGAGTCCTGGACCGGATTGTGCTCCCTATTAAATGCCTTCCTCTTTAGTTTGTTATGACCCCTAATAATACTTGCCTATGTGTATTACTTCAAAAGGACAGTTTGTTTGTGAGTAGGCAGGTACATTTCAAAAATACAATGTCAAAATAACAAGGGACACCAACACCAACCAACCTCTTTGAGGTTAAAAAATACAAGATAATAATGGCGTTGTGGTAACTTGACACACAAAACGACAAAAAATATTATGGAGATCACTATTAAAAAAAAAAAAAAAAACAGATCTTAAAAAAAAAAAGTAGATTACCTAAAAAAAAAAATAATAAACATTATTCTGGAAATCTGGTGAAAAAAAAAAAAGATTATTCAGGAGATCACGAGAAATAATAAAGAAATTTAGTTTGTCAGAACTGTGTGTGAATATCAGCAGCAAAGCAACTTCATTATTCTAGCATTATAAAGAAGAAGAGAATGCGCTGCATTGAAAGATTAAAAAATTTGCAGCGTGATGAATGTGCTATCTACATTACGAACTCTAGTTTTACAAGACCGAACGCTTCTGTCTCGTACTTGATTCAGAGCATGCGTGGAATTTTGTGCCTCGGACTTGTGTACACACGTTCTGCATTTCTGACAACAAAGTTTTTGGTCGGAAAATTTGAGAACCTGCTCTCAAACATTTGTTGTCGGAAATTCAAACAGCAAATGTCAGATGGAGCATACACACAATCGGAATTTCCAACAACAAGCTCACATCGAACAATTGTTGTCGGAAATTCCGACCGTGTGTACACGGCATTACAGTTTAAAATACCACTGAGACTTTCGGTTCCGTTGCCACATGTAGCGGCAGCAAGAGACAGCGGCTCCAGCGGGGACACTGACAAATATACTGGCTCTGTCTCTCAGGCACAGCCCCGATTCCTCTCCTGCTCCCCGCACGCTCCCCGCTCTCTCCCCACTCTCCCAGAGTATGGAGCAGTTCCTCATTACAAGCGGCTCCACCGTCACACGGCCTGTGGCTCCAGAGGCTCTGTCCCTCGGCTCTCAGCAACCTAAAATGGCCAATGGCATGGCAGTGTATAACAGCACATCTCTAGCCCAGCCAGTTCCCGCTGCCCCTGACCCTCTAGAAGAGCAATATGGAAGGATAGCACAGGCGGTGGCTGCCCTGCTCTCATCCATGATCACAGCAGCCATGGACAGGGCTGTCAATGCTGGTATTGATCAGCTCAGGAGGGAGATCAGAGAGCAGGCAGGCAGGATCTATGAGGCAGAGCATCGCATCTCTGAGCTGGAAGAGGAGAGTCAAACCCCGCAGACTGCAGCTCACCAAACCTCCCAAACACAGCAATACATCCTAGAAAAGTTGGACGATTTAGAAAATTGCTCTTGCAGAAATAACGTACGTATAATCGATCTACCTGTGTCCGTCAAACTCTGAATCTCTGGCTGACCTCTGCTCTAGGCGCATACCAACAGCCCTCGGGCTCACAAACCCATGCACAGTGGAAAGAGCACACCGCATAGGAGCCCCATCAAATGACAGGTGCTCCCCACACTCTATCATTGCACGCTACCTCAACTATTCGGATAGGGTAGCCATACTAAAATCTTTCCGCAATGCCAAATCATTTCAACTGAAGGGTCAAAAGCTATTAATCTTTGCGGATTACTCCCAAGAAGTATCACACAGAAGAAAGGTGTTTCAGACCATCTGTTCTGCCCTCCACCACGAAGGTGTGAAAGTTTTGCCTTTCTGCCAACCAGGAACCGATCAAACACCGTTGAAGCAGTTCCTTACCAGTCCTCTTCAGCTCAGCCACCTATGCATTTCAACCCAGCGAGAGCTCACGACCTCTAAATGTTTTAACTACCACGTCATTCTTTGTGATAAATATCACTGCTGCCTGGCTAGTGTTATGTTATACCTTTACCCGTTGGTTTATTCCTTTATTCTTATTATTGTTACAGCCTTCCGGAGACATGCAGCATGTTCAATTTATAGTTTTATGATACCTAACGGACCTCTCATAATCCTACCAATACTTCTGTCTACTCGCCTGGCAGACCTGCCCCAGCACAATTGATCACAGTCCCCTCTTCGGTTACACTGTCATTAGATTGGTGAGATACGTGTGGAAGAAAGTGAAGTCCATGCTTCACTCTGTGAGTTATCTGTTTTTCTGTTAAGCTTTTACTTTATACCAAGGTTCTACTACACCCCTGTACCTTTCTTTCTACCCATACCAGGGACCCCTCCCCCCCTCCCTCTGACACCAGCAGTCTGCTCTCATATTATAATCTAACATCACAGCAGAACAGGCTACTTTCTACAACTTTTAGCTTCTTCCCTACTTTAACAATAAGAATCACTTCTTGGAATGTTAAGGGACTACGTTCCCCCCATAAACGGATGGCAGTGCTCCGGCACTTAAAAAGACCAAAATCGGATAATGTCATCCTACAGGAGACGCATTTTTCTATCGAAGACTTCCAGCGCACTTGCAAACTCTGGGTGGGGAAAGTATATGGATCAGCATCAACTAAAGGCAAGATAGGGGTTCTAATCCTCATTCACAAAAACTTCCCCTGTGAGGTAGTGTCCTCAGTAAACGATGCAGAGGGACGTCTTCTGTCTCTCCATTTGCGTATCGCATCCAGAGATCTAATTGTGACAAATGTGTATGCCCCAAACTCCCCTACCAAGTCTTTCTTCCAGTCAGTCTCTACCCACTTGGCCCCCTTCCTGCACTTACTCCTTGTGATAGGTGGTGACTTTAATTCAGTTATAGAGCCACTAGAAGACAAATCCATAGTAAGACCCCTACCTTCCCCACACCTTCCCCCCCACAGCACTTTTCTCCTTTGCTACTGCTCTACAACTCATTGACCCATGGCGATTAACGCACCCCAAGGGCAAAGAGTTCACTTTTCACTCACCCCCACATCACACTTTATCGAGAATTGACTACCTACTAGTGAATGCAGCCATTTTACCATTCACTTCCGACACCCTTATCCACACAATTGCTATCTCCGACCATGCCCCCATCTCAGCACAAATTAGAGACGTTGGTCCCACGCCCCCTATGAAAATGTGGCGTTCCCACAATACCTAGCCCACAATCCTGATCTCCAAAAAGTGCTAAAACAGACCTGGTCAAAATACGAACTGACAAACAATGCCCACAACACAGATCCCAATCTGTACTGGGACACAGGCAAGGCAGTTCTGCAAGGCAAGATCATAGCCTTTGCCGTATCATACAAAAGAAAAGTTCTTAAACGCTACAGAGAAGCCAGCGTCAGGCTACGACACTCACAAACCCAGCTATCGCAAAACAATTCCCCGGAGCACCGCAAGTCCTGGCGTGAAGCCAAGGCTGAATTCGATCTGTGGCGGATGCCCAAGAACAAATCTACCAGTCACATACTGACTTACAATACCACAAATATGGTAACAAGTCCGGGAAACTGTTGGCAAGACTGTGTAAAGGCAATCACACGCCCACTCATATACCAGAGCTAAAAGATTCACAAGGTAATGTCATCTCCTCGGCGGACGGTATCAGTTCAATCCTAGAACAATTCTACACCAAGCTCTACAGACCAGACTCCATTGATCTGACCTCCGCCCAGGCCTTTCTAGCCCAACTCCCCCTTCAACAAATCGACCCAGCCTCACTGACCTACCTCAACTCGCCCATAACTGAACAGGAGATACACAAAACAATATTCTCTTTAGCAAATGGGAAAGCCCCGGGTCCAGACGGCTACATTCCCGAATTGTACAAACTAATGGCACACACTGTAATTCCCACACTAGCTTCAGTATATCAGGAAATATTAAAAGGGGGCAAATACCTACCTTCTGGTTACCAAGCCCACATAAAGTTGATTGCAAAAAAAAGCAAAGACCCCACTGAACCTGGCTCATATAGACCAATCTCTCTACTAAACTTGGACTTTAAAATCCTATCCAAAGTCATGGCAAATAGACTCGCTAAAATTATGCCCACTCTTATACATCCAGCACAGGCAGGCTTCACTCAAGGCCACTCCGTGGCTTCTAACACCCAAAAAGTTCTCACGGTCCTGGAATATGCAAAAACAAATCCCAATAGCTATATAGCTATAATTTCCCTCTACGATGAAAAGGCTTTTGATAACGTCAGTTTCTCCTGGTTATCAGTAGTTCTACAAAGTTTTGTTTTTTTTGGGCCCCTTTTTACACTTAATTACCACCATGTATGATTCACCCACAGCAAATATAGTAGCAGCAGGCCTTATTTCAAACCTGATCAACACTCATAAGGGTACCAGACAGGGGTGCCCCCCAGTGGTGTCACTAGGGTTGGTGTCACCCGGTGTGGAAAAAATTGGTGTCACCCCCCCTTCACCAACTATAGTCCCCCCTCAGTACAGACCCCCTCCACTAACTACAGACCCCCCTCCTGCAGTAGTAGATCCCCTCCCTCAGTATAGACCTCCCCCTCAGTACAGACCCCCCTCCCTCAGTATAGAGTCCCCTCACTAAGAAGAGACCCCCCTCCCTCAGTATAGATCCCCCTCACTAAGAACAGACCCCCCTTCCTCAGTATAGACCCCCCCACACTGAGTGGAGACACCCCTCCATCAATATAGACCTCCCTCCTCAGTACAGACCCCCTCTCTCAGTATAGACCTTCCCCCAGTGCAGACCCCCCTCAGTGCAGACCTTCCCATCAGTATAGACACCACCCTTAGTGCAGACCCCCCCATCAGTATAGAATCCCCCCCTTAGTGCAGACCCCCATCAGTATAGAATCCCCCATCAGTATAGACACCCCCCTTAGTACAGGCACCCCATCAGTATAGAATCCCCCCTCTTAGTGCAGACCCCCCAACAGTATAGAATCCCCCTTAGTGCAGACCCCCCCATCAGTATAGACACCCCCTTAGTGCAGACCCCCTTCAGTATAGACACCCCCCTTAGTGCAGACCCCCCATCAGTATAGACTATAGACACCCCCTCAGTGCAGACCCCCCATCAGTATAAACACCCCCCCTTAGTGCAGACCCCCCATCAGTATAGACACCCCCCTTAGTGCAGACCCCACCATCAGTATAGTCACCCCTCTCCCCTCCCATAGCGCCCCCCTGCACATGTCCATCTAATTATAATAGAGTGTACAGACCTCAGAACAGCATGGACGGACGTATACACACAGCAGTGTGTGTCCCTCGGGCTCCTCCTCCTCCTGTGTGGATGTAAACAGAGGAGGAGGTGGCTTAAGTCCACTCCACTGAGGGACACAGTGAGAGGCACAGATCATCATGGCAGCGGACGGTTTTAGTAGTGCCGCGGGGGTCACCCCTCTGTTGGGTGTCACCTGGGTGCAGCCCGCACGCCCCTGCCCCCCCAGTGACACCACTGATGCCCCCTATCCCCACTCCTCTTCAATTTGGCTCTAGAACCTTTTTCACGCTACATCCTCTCTCACCCCTCACTACACGGAATAGGCCACGACCTTCGTCTAGCGCTATTTGCGGACGACATTCTTTTTTTTCACTTCTGATCCCACTTCCGATATGGTGCTCATCCAGGACATCTTCACGAGCTTTAGAGACTATTCCGGCCTTCGCATCAATTTCTCCAAGAGTGGAATCCTTCCCCTTTTCCACTCTACGGACCCCTCTTGGCTTAACGCCTCAATTTTTTCAGTTGCTAAAAACCACATTACATACCTTGGTATCAAAATAGGCAAGTCACCGTCCTCCTTATATAATCTTAATTTTACCCCAGTTTTGTCAAAAGTCAAGGGTGAACTGGAAACATGGATGGATCTCCCCATCTCACTTCTCGGAGGTGCCACCTGTTTAAAATGGTCTGCTTCACCAGACTACTGTACCCTCTCGAAACCATTCCACTACTACTACAACAGAGTGATGTACAGAACCTACAAAAATCTTTGTTGAAATTTCTGTGGCACAGATGGTGCCCTTGAATCTCCCTACACAAACTTTCCCCCCCCAGAAGCTATGGGGAGCGAATCTCCCCAACATAAGTGTTTACAATTTGCCCTGCTTGTTAAGAATTCGTTTGGACTGGCTATCTATCGCACTCTTTGACCCATCCACGGGATCAGCACTTCCGACCCATCACTGGCTGTCACACTTTAAGCTACCGGAGTGCCATTTCCTATATATTCACCAAGCAGTCCAGCACATCTCAAGCCTGTGCCCAAATAAGTCACAAAGATTTCAGCACACTTTCCTGGACACTTTATTGGAGAAACAAAAATACAAAATATCTGCCGTTTACAAACCTTTAAATACACACCTCAGTAAACCAATCCAAGCCACATCTGCTGCAGCCTGGAACAAAGACCTAAACCTAAGGCTCTGGACTGTATCCTAGATGGTTTCAACACCACCTGTGCCCTGGTGGTTAACGAATTTTGGCATGAACAACAATTTAAAATACTACACCGGGCCTACATTCCATTTCTGTCTTCACCACAACAACATCAAAAATGCTTATGCCCCCTCTGTGGGGAGGACAAAGCCAACTTACTCCACAGACTATGGTCATGCCCACACATCGCTTCTTTCTAGTCCCAAATTAAAAAGTTTGCCGCTTCTGTCACAGGTCGCTCTCCGACAAAGGACATCTTCCCATTGCTATTTTGTGACTTTACCCCTGCCAATACGAGCATCTCAAAGGCTCAGCATAACGTTACCCAACAAAACAAGGCATGGCTGGTAACCTGTTTTATGGCGACCAGACGTGCCATTCTCAAAAACTGGGCCTCTACAAACCCCCCTAACATCCTGGAAGTCAAACAGGATCTCATAAGCCTTCTACAAAAGGAAAAACTTGACATCGATCTCTCCTCCACCGACTTGTCTCCATGTTTTCTTAACAAATGGCTACCTTTTGTCAACACTACTTCAACAAGCAACTCTTTGGCCACCTCTCTACAACCATTTTCAACAGCTCCATTCCGCCACAAAGTTTTCCTTTTGGATAATTAATAACTTCAACCAAGAATAACCTACTTTCGGGAACTTGGGGTGCTCCTATTTATATCCTGATGGAAAACAAGCAAAAGACTACAAGCTCACCCCAGACACACTACCTGTGATTTTGGGTTTAATTAAAGTTGACTTTATTCCCTCTCCCCAGGTACCCCCTTACCTACATGCCACTTTAACATATATATATCACTAAATTTTTAGTTCTAGGTTTTGATTTATATACCTCCTCACTATCCTATCCATCCAATGTCTCCCCTTACAGAGTTTTCAGGTTTTCATTGTCTACTCTACATTCATTGTTTCTAGGGCACACGTTATATGATTACAACGTCCCCCTCAGCTACCCCATGCCTATTGGTCTCCCCCCTTCGCTGCCCAATAGGGATGAATCGGGAGATGTCCAAGGGGTTGGAGAGTTATCCCTCCAGTTAACTCCTTGTTTCACTCAGGCACCCTCTTGTACTATTCTCATGGATACAAGGCATACCACCTTTCTTTCTTTTTTTTTCGCCACAGGGCGAGATACAACTCAGGTATTTTTTTTGTTTGACATAAATTCTTGTATGTTATCAGAGTAAGATCCACATTTTTTGGTTTACAAAACAGTGCCTTTGTAACCTGTGTTTTTCTCTTTTTGTATGATGAAAACACTCAAATAAAAAATGTATTTAAAAAAAAAATACCATTGTGCATCCAGCAACTGGGACCGCGGGGTCAAACAAAAGCAGGACGCTTACGAATCCGAACTTCTGGTCCCGGCCATGACCGAAAGTGACTTAACCCCGCTCCTCCTGACGTGTTGTGTCACTGATACGGAACTTTCTCAAAGAACCCTTGAGAAAGTCATGTGTCAGCGATGGAACGCTTCAGTATTTAGCGCCACTCCATCTATTATTTATTATATTGATTATGTATGTGGTGACACTTCAAGGGATGGCAGCTTGATCCACTTTATATTAGATTGATTGTTTACACATTTTTTTGATAATTTTTTCACTCATTTGAATTTTCTTACACACTGAGTAGCTCACAAGTTCATTCACTTTTTTGCACTTGCAGAGTGCAACTGCACTTTGCAAAGTGCACAGTCTCTTTGCCTTTAGTAAATCAACATCTCGGTGTGCCGTTCCAGATCATCCAGACCTCCTGTCCCTAAGGCCAATGTTTCATCCTGCTTCTTGGTGGCTAGGAAGTCAACTTCTTGTAAAGTCTACAATCCCACCTAGAAGGCTTACGTTTCTCAGTTCAAGGTGAGGAACTTTCATCCTAGAAAATACTCTGTGGAACATATCCTGTCTTTCTTTCAATCTGGTAATGACTAGCATTGAGAACCATTAGGGCTCTTTCACACGGGACGGATCCATGATGATCCTCCCCGTAAACATCCGCTTGCTCAGCGGGGATCGCTCTGTGGATCCTCGCTGCGCAGGCAGATGACAGGTCCGTCGCTGCACAGGTCAGAGCGCCGCTCTCCTCTATGGGGGATCGGATGATGACGGACCGTAAAGTCTGTCGTCACCCGATCTGAAAACGGATGGAAAAGTAGGTTTTTCCTCCGTTACACTTTTTCGGAGCGGGTCGGATGTCAGTGGCCATGTCACCGCTGACATCCGACGCTCCATAGAGGTCTAAAAAACTGACAGGCGAACCTGAACTGATCATTCGTCTGAAAGAGGCCTAAAGGGACAAATCTTGGTCTTGGGTAATCTGTTTGTTGCTAGATTAGTTCACATCTCTTCCACTACTCATTTCCCTATATCTCTTCTAGTTCTTAGTCTGGTTTTCTTGCCTCTTTAGAAGCCACCCTTTTATCCTATCAGAGATATTCCACAGTTTGATATTTCCAGTAAGGTGGAATGTTTGTGGCTATCACCTCTGTAAGAAGAGTCTCTGAGTTAGCGGCTTTATCCTGAAAGAAGCCTTTCTTTGTGTTGTACAAGGACAAGGTTGTCTTGAGGCCCAATACCTTTTTTTCTCCTGAAGGTGGTCTCTGTCTTCCACCTTCAATAGGACATTGTCCTTCTTTCTTCATGTTAGCTTCTGAAGCATCCTAGGGAAACTTTCTCTCCACTGGCCGGACGTGCTGCACCATGTGAGGGTTTACCTCTCGGCTACTGCTGCTATTTGAAATATGAATTCCCTCTTTGTACTTGCTGAGCATTCCCACAGGAGTCTTTCTGCCTCTCACTCCTCTATAGCTAAGTGATTCTGACAAGTTATCATTAGAGCCTGTATTCTGAAGAATAGTTCCTTATTCCCTAATAGAGCAAAGTCTACTAGATTTGTTAGTGCTTAATTGGCTTTTAAGCATCAGGCATTTGTGTCTCAGAATTGCAAGGCTGCCACTTGGGCTTCCTTCACACATTTGTTAAGTTCTACCAGGTGGATGTTCAGGCCTCCTATGATTCCAGTTTCAAGTGTAAGGTACTACAAGCTGTCAGAGCCTGTCGGGCCTTTGTTAATCTTTTTGTTTTGTGGGCCTGTTGGTGGTGTTTGCTGTGTTGCCCACCCCTCAGTTGGACTGCTTTTGGATGTCCCAGTGGTACCAGTAAAATCAGTTTCCTGGAGTACAGTACAGAACATTTAACCCTCCCCTTTGTTCTTCTTTTCTACCTATTGCTTGTTACAAAATTGAGGATAACTGGAAGTGGGAGGGATTATATAGAGGGATTTCCCTCAGCCTTTTTGCCAGTGTCCAATCACCTGAAGGTAGATGTATATAACTCATTTGTAATGATTTAGGGCTCATTGACATGTGTGCTGATTATGAAGAACGAAGCAATGCTCATTAACGCTCCTATAGCATGTATGATGTGTTTTCGTTGTGTTTATGAAGCATTGAAAAGGCTTCAAGAATGCTGGATTAATACCCATGGAAGTATTGATTTTCTAGTGGGAAGTGCTTAAAGGAGAATTGATGTAGAGCAAATGATCTACTTTGAGGTGTGGTTAGGTTGTGGTGTGATAGCAGACATTTTTGTGAATTTTCTGCAAGATGGATTTGTAGCCTTTGATCACTTTGACATTTGGTTTGGTCCAGGTCAGCTTGGCTGAAACAAAAAGCTTTGCCACTGACAATAATGCTCAATGCCTCAGCTCCTACCTGGCGCTGGCAGTGTTACTGGCTGGCTTAATGATTTTGCCTGCAGACGGAAGCAAATGGTGTTACCACACAGCTGCTCTGTACAACCAGGAAGTGACTGGAGCTGGTCTGTCCTAGTTCTCTATTATTTCCTAGTGTATTGTAGGATACCATAGCCACCACTGTCTCTCCTCCTATGCCCAGCTAACACTTCATAAATGCTTCACTAACATGCCATAAATGCCGTAGGTGCTGTTATTGAAATCAATTGCATGAAAAGCAGCGATGCCTCATGAAAGCAACATGCTGCTACATTTTTAACACAACATGACACAACACAAAGCTACCGCTCCTGTGTGCATAGCAATGTGTGGTACCATTATAATATCCACGGCAGTCATTGATGAGTGGTTATGAGGCTTTAAAAATGCTGAATAAATACCACAAAAACAAATGGTATTGACGCATGTGTGACCGAGCCCTTAAAGAAGCCCGTGTCCTGTACTGTACACAGACTTTACTGGTCAAAAATCCTATTTTCCCTCTATATTCTGAAGCTTTTTATTTCTTTGTATTTCTTCCTTTTTCACTCTGTTGTCCTCATATTATATTATATATCACAGCTCAGAGTGCTCTGCACCAACTGCATCAGCATATACTAGTTACAACTATTCCCCTAACAGACTGTTAACTATTTCCTGTTCATCATGTATCCAGTCTAAATGAAACTTTTGGACCAGGAACTTTTTGCTCAACAGGGCATCTCTTTAAAATGCCTTCTTGGGTGTCTATCCTGCACACATTGCAGGAGGTGAAATATGACTAGGAAAACACCAAAGAGAGCAAAAGTGTTCTCACCAGGCATGTATTCTGACTTTGATCTTCATTATGTAATAGTGTAGCTGCCAAAAATGGAGGGGTGCTCTTTCTTTCAGCACACAGTAACAACTTTATAAAAACAGACAGGCAATGTTTTAACCCTGGCCAAGGAATGTACAGGGCAGTCTAGAACCAGGAAAACTAAATATATCTTGTACGTGGACCCTACAACCTCTTTCTAAACATGTAGCAAGTGCACTCGCATGTTCCTGGTCAATAGTATTAACGTCAGTAGATCACCATGACAGCCAATTTACATTTTCATAAGAAAAAAGATAAGTGTTAATGTATATTTTACAGTATATATTCTTGCATATTTCACATATTTCACTCTGCACAGCGTTTAGTAGCAAATGTGTCATAAAATGGGGCATTTCAGATTGAGCTTATGAATAGCAATAGCAGAGGTTTGCCTAAAACTTAAAACCAAATGTCAAAATGATCAAAAGATTCAGATATCTAGGCAGCTAAGATTATTTGAAATCTCAAAATGTTCATATGTGTTGCATTCAGTGAAAACAATACAAGCCATATTGTCCCTGATCACCGCCACACAAGTCACAGTGTCCGTGATCAGTGCCACACCAGTTAGTGTCCCTGGTCACCGCTAAACCAGTTACAGTGTCCCTGAACACGGTCACACTAGGCACAATATCCCTGATCATCTCCACACCAGTTACAGTGTCCCTGATCACTGCCACACCAGCTATAGGGTCACCATAAGGACTTGCTCACATGTGTTCACTCCACGTTTGGATCGCTCTTTACAGAGCATTTCATAGGCAGTGAGAATGTGTTGTATCAACTATTCACCACCTGCTTTAACCCCTTGGTACATAATCAGTCCAAATATTGAAGTCTCAAAGGCGATATCACCACACTCAGAAGGAGTTCTGGAATGTATTTTGGGCGGTAATTCTAAGTATACCTATGCTGTGTGTTAGAGATATCTTATTAATTGACAACTTTGTGTTACAAAAATACATTTTCATTTTCCGAAAACTTGTGGCAAAAAAAATGAAATCTTCAAAAGACTCACCATGCCTCCTAGAAAATACCTTGGAGTTCCTGCTTTCCACAATGTGATCATTTTGTAGGTGTTTCCATTGTCCGGGTGTTCCAGGGCTAACAAAAACGTGATATGTAGTCAGGAAATTAAATGTGTAAATTTGCCCCTGGAACGCTTGAAGGTGCTCCTTCAATTTTGGGCCCCTCTGTGTGACTAAGCAGTAAAAAAAAGTCTCACACGGGTATCCCCATACTCAGGAGGTGTAGCAGAATGTGTTTTGGGTGTATTTGTAAGTATGCCTATGCTGTGTGTGAGAAATAACTTGGTGAAATCACAACTTTGTGATAAAAAAAACAAATGTTGTTTAATTTCTTAATTTCCCAAAAACTTTGACAAAAAAATTACCGATTTCAAAAAACTGACATGCTACATGCTAAATACCTTGAATTGTCTACCAAAAAGGGGCCGTTCGGAGGGGGCTCAAGAAATGAGATAGGCTGTCAGTACATCAAGTTTTATCAGTTTTCAAATATATATACTATAGTTTGAGGACTTTCAAACAGGTTTAATAATATGCAACGATCTGGATTATTTTTACCAAAGAAATGTAGCAAAATACATTTTAGCCTAAATGTATGAAGAAAGATTATTTATTTGCAAAATATTAAAGAAAAATGTTTTTTTTTGTTTTTTTCAAACTTATAATTTATATAGCAAAAAATAGAAAAACCCATGGGTGACAGTGTCAGGTCTTGGTGTGATTAACTCCTTCCCGCTGACTGTACGCACATATGCTACCTCGGCTTTCATTGGTTACAGCGGGATGATCCATGCAGCTGCAGGCATCATCCCAGTACTGTTTTTTTAGAGCAGGCGGTCGGCTCTTCAGAGATAACAACTGATGCGGCTAAAAGCCACTTGGCTATTATCCTGGAGGAGCGAGAGGAGACGTCCCGCCGCCTTCCGCCACTCTTCCCGGGTCCTCTCGTCCCACCAGGAGACCCGAGACACAATCCGGCACTTCCGCCGGCTAGAGGAGTACTGGAACAAAGCCAGAAACGGCTTAGTTCCAGTCTTAATTCTGTAAACACGGAAGCAACGTCACTTCCAGTATACTTAGCTGCCAGTGGCCCCCCGATCCCTCCATAAAGAGTACCTGTCACCACTTGATGTTTATATTCCTTGTGACAGCAATAAAAGTGATCAATTTTTTTTTTAAAGTGACAATGTAAAAAACTAAAAATAAATAAGAAAATAATTTTTTTTTTAAAGCGCCCCATCCTTGCGGCTTGCGCAGCAAAGAAAACACACACGTACAGTCAGGTCCATAACTATTGGGACATCGACACAATTCTAATCTTTTTGGCTCTATACACCACCACAATGGATTTGAAATGAAACGAACAAGATGTGCTTTAACTGCAGACTTTCAGCTTTAATTTGAGGGTATTTACATCCAAATCAGGTGAACGGTGTAGGAATTACAACAGTTTGTATATGTGCCTCCCACTTTTTAAGGGACCAAAAGTAATAGGACAATTGGCTGCTCAGCTGTTCCATGGCCAGGTGTGTGTTATTCCCTCATTTTCCCATTTACAAGGAGCAGATAAAAGGCCCAGAGTTAATTTTAAGTATGCTGTTTGCATTTGGAATCTGTTGCTGTCAACTGTCAATATGAGATCCAAAGAGCTGTCACTATTAGTGAAGCAAGCCATCATTAGGGTGAAAAAACAAAACAAACCCATCAGAGAGATAGCAAAAATATTAGATGTGGCCAAATCAACTGTTTGGAACATCCTTAAAAAGAAAGAACGCACAGTGAGCTCAGTAACACCAAAAGACTCGGAAGGCCACATTAAACAACTGTGGTGGATGACCGAAGAATTATTTTCCTGTTGAAGAAAACACCCTTCATAACAGTTGGCCAGATCAAGAACACTCTCCAGGAGGTAGGTGTATGTGTGTCAAAGTCAACAATCATGAGAAGACTTCACCACAGTGAAAACAGAGGGTTCACCACAAGATGTAAACCATTGGTGAGCCTCAAAAACAGGAAAGCCAGATTTGAGTTTGCCAAACAACATCTAAAAAAGCCTTCACAATTCTGAAACAACATCCAATGGACAGATGAGACCAAGATCAACTTGTACCAGAGTCATGGGAAGAGAAGAGTATGGAGAAGGAAAGGAACTGCTCATGATCCAAAGCATACCACCTCATCAGTGAAGCCTGGGGGTGGTAGTGTCATGGCGTGGGCATGTATGGCTGCCAATGGAACTGGTTCACTTGTATGTATTGATGATGTGACTGCTGACAAAAGCAGCAGGATGAATTCTGAAGTGTTTCGGGCAATATTATCTGCTCATATTCAGCAAAATGCTTCAGAACTCATTGGACGGCGCTTCGCAGTGCAGATGGACAATGACCCGAAGCATACTGCAAAAACAACCAAAGAGTTTTTTAAGGGAAAGAAGTGGAATGTTATGCAATGGCCAAGTCAATCACCTGACCTGAATCCGATTAAGCATGCATTTCACTTGCTGAAGACAAAACTGAAGGGAAAATGCCCCAAAAACAAGCAGGAACTGAAGACAGTTGCAGTAGAGGCCTGGCAGAGCATCACCAGGGATGAAACCCAGCGTCTGGTGATGTCTATGCGTTCTGGACTTCAGGCTGTAATTGACTGCAAAGGATTAACAACCAAGTATTAAAAAGTGAAAGTTTGATGGATGATTGTTAATCTGTCCCATTACTTTTGGTCCCTTAAAAAGTGGGAGGCACATATACAAACTGTTGTAATTCCTACTCCGTTCACCTAATTTGGATGTAAATACCATTTTATTAAAGAACAACTTGTGCAAAAGGTACAGCTATCCTGTAACTTATACCCACACTTAACAATTTACTCCGAAACTATTGCCTTTGCTTTTAACCTTCCCTCACGTAACCCCTAAATCATAAATTTAGGTCTTAATCACTCTAACATGTAACTCCTAAATCATGACCTTAGGTCTTACCCACTCCAACGCTTAACCCCTTAACTAACCTATAATCTTTTGAGCACATTAATAAATTAAGTCTTTTTAACAGTGAATACATATATTTCCAGTAGCAAAAGTATCCTACAATGGAAATGTTTGTTGTGGCAGCATGTGTTGCAGCCATTGTGTTTTGTGCAGAGTCCTTACCCTAGCAACACAATGTTTTTCTTTACATAAGGCTTTTTAATATGTCAGGGATAGCACAGAGCCGGCAGTATATGTAAAGTATTTGGGCGCATTACTGCAACACATATAGCATGGTACATTGCGGTGCAATTCATTTTAAACTCCACTCTAATATATTAGCACAGGAGCAGGCAAAGCTCCCACATGTTGTACCTTGCATTGTACTGTATTAAAAAAAAAAAAATGGATCATGTTCCTTTTTGGCTGCGTTATTGTGTGTTGACAGAGCATTTAAAATAGATGGACTTCCTTAATGCAATACATGTTAACACACGACATAAGGTACATTAACCCACATCCATTTTCACAATGCAGCACTAAAGGTGTGAGTGGGCCCATTGAGAATAGCTCTTTTGCATCACAAGCAGGAGTTTAAAGATAACCACATTATACACAGAAGGACAGGGGTGGATTGGTAAAGCAATGCCCAGATAAACTGAATAACATAGAAGCTCTTTTCTCTGTATAGGCATACTAAACATTTCCAGGCAAGATCTCATTGTAAAAGAAGAGTGTAAATATCTACTTCTCCTGCTGCCCACTTCACTGAACACTGCTCCATTCATAGGAAATGACCCCAGAAGTCTGCTAGAATTCCTACTAACTTCCACTCCACCGCTGTCTCCCGTTAATAAAAAAAGACTAACGCAAAATCATTATCATAGTCTGTCCCAATGAGTAGGTTATCACGTATACAATTTTTGAGCTTCACCATGTTTGGTACCAAACTAATGCCGCGTACATGAGCGGACTTCTTGTCGGACTGAACCTCGAAGGACTTTTCAACGGAGTTCCGACAAAACGGACTTGCCTACACACGATCCCACCAAAGTTTGATCGCTTCGAACATGATGACGTACGACCGGACTAGAAAAGGAAGTTCAATAGCCAGTAGCCAATAGCTGCCTTTGTGTCATTTTCGGTCCGTCGGACTAGCATACAGACGAACGTTTTTTTTCAATAGGAATCGAGTCCGATTGGTTTACTCAAAAGTTATAGCGTCTACAAAATAGGGAATAGATTTATGGCTTTTTTTTTTTTTTACTAGTAATATAGACAAGATATTGCATTTTGCCTAAGTTAAGTTTTGGTTATTGGGAATAGGCTCGCTCTGAGCGCTGTCTAGTTCCACAGTCCTGGGCAGGGTGGGCACCTCGGTGCCCGTTGGGGTATTGTTTTTGATTTTACATTTTAGTTATGTGTTGGTTTCTATGCTCTGTTTTCTTACCTATCTATGTTCTGGTGTTGGATCCCCTGGTCTTTGCTGCTCCCAAGATGCTCTAAGAGACCCCCGTTTATCCCATGTTATGCTTCTTATACCTGCTCCCAAGATGGCGCCACCAAATAACTCCACGTTCACCATCATATCCTGGAACGTACGTGGACTTAACTCCAAATTTAAATGGGCTCTGCTCTTCTGTTACCTCAAATCCTACTCCCCTAGCCTAATACTGTTACAAGAGACACATCTTGTGGGCAGCAAACTCATGACGCTTAAGAAACCGTGGCTGCATAGAACAATCCACGCCTCCTATTCTTCCTTTGCCCAGGGTGTATCCATGCTGATATCGAAGTCCTTCCCATGCGAGGCCGAACATGTCCACATGGACCCCCAGGTCAAGTATGTGGTAGTGGTATTGAAATTCTGGGGACAACGTTATATTGTGAGGAATGTATATTTACCCCCTTCTCTTCTATAATACTCTACACTATCATGGAAAAAATAGCCCAATACTGTCCTGCCAAACTGATCCTTATGGGCGACTTTAATGCCATCCTATCCCCAGACCTAGACAGGCCCAACCCCCTCAAATATTTCTTTATGAGGTTTTCTAGGCACTTGTTTGTTGCCACTCTCATTTTTTTAACGCGACTTTTTGAATTTTATTGGATTGTATGGTTTACCACTTTTTAGTCGCAGCTCATGCAAGTTTAATTAGTGTTAGCGCAGTATTTTTTTTTTACCTCAAATACTTGTCCACAGAGTTGAAGGGGTGGGCCCAAGTGGTTGGTGTAGACGAAGTGTGTAGATGGAAACATCCCACAGATAGATCGTTCTCCTGCTTCTCCACAACCCACAATACGGCCTCCCGTATAGATTTGGCCTTTGCCAATCCATCCTTCATGTCGGATGTGCTGGACGCCACATACCTGTCTAGTGGCCTCTCGGGCCACAACCCCCTGAAACTTACCATCCGCTCACCATGCTCCCGCACTTCTGCCCTGTGGAGACTTGGGCCTCAGTAGATTGCCCACCCAGAGATAGCAGACAAAATTCCCCTCCTTCTCACTAAATATTGGAACAGTAATTCAGGGTCCTCTTCACCAGGGATCACTTGGGACGCCTTCAAGGCGTTCACGCGTGCTCAATACATGTCCACTATCTCGGCGGTCTGAAAGGACCAGGAGGCGGCGGTGTCCACCTTACAGGAGACGGTTAACTCCTGCTCATCTGAATACGCTGCACCTCAGCAGTGGTGCAATCTCTGGAGGCCCTTACATTTTTGCTCTTCCGGGGCCCTCTTGCCCCCTATAACCTGAACCATCCACGTGCACTACCCTACAGGCGTGGAGAGCTGGTTTAAAACTCGAACATTATCCGAAAGAGGCACATTCCCCAAATGTCCCGCTGTGGTGCAACCCCAACTTGGCCCACTATTTTCTGGAAACAGTTAGTGAATCAGAACCTTCCCCTGTATAAAGACACTTACTTCAGTAGAGGTTGTCCTAAAAAATACCAGAAAGTATGGTCTAAATGGTTAGCAGAGCCATCCATAGCATAATATAAGCCTCCACAGGTGAGTGGACGGTGGTCCTTCGGGACTACACCCCCCATTACACAAAGCCTTCCCACTATCTAAAGACTGGAGGATAGGATCCACATATATCTGTGATGTGTGCTACCAGTTATCTGGTTTTAGATGGGAACAGAAATGCTGATACCCCAACGGACATTTATGACATTTGACCAGGGGTTCCCCACCTTCTATACCATAAAGGTGACACGCACATTATAAAACAGTTTCAATCCTGTCATAACGATATTTGTCCCGGGTACGGGCTGCCTTTCTAATGTTTTTACTTTTTTTTTTTTTTCCTGTTGCCTGTCTTTTCCATGTGTATGTTATAATACCAAAAAAAAAAAAAAAAAATATATATATATATATATATATATATATATATATATCATGCCTGGGGGTCCCCTTAGTCTGCCTGTAAAGTGGCGCATCTTTCCCATGTTTATAACAATACTGTAGCAAAAGAAAAAATGTCATTTAAAATTGCTCGTGGCTGTAATGTGTTGCTGGATCCTGGCAATATACATAAAAAATCATTGAAAAAAATGGTGTGGGTCCCCCCCCAGTCCATACCAGGCCCTTCAGGTCTGGTATGGATATTAAGGGGAACAATGCCAACATTTTTTTAAAAAGGGCGTTGGGGTCCCCCCCAAAATCCATACCAGGCCCTTCAGTTCTGGTATGGATTTTAAGGGGAACCCCGTGCCAATATGTAAAAAGATATGGCGTGGGGGTCCCCCCCAAAATCCATACCAGACCCTTATCTGAGCATGCAACCTGGCAGGCTGCAGGAAAAGGGGGGATGAGAGAGCACCCCCCCTCCTGAACCATACCAGTCCACATGCCCTCAACATGGGGAGGGTGCTTTGGAGTCCCCCCCAAAGCACCTTGTCCCCATGTTAATGGAGACAAGAGCCTCATGCCCACAACCCTGGCCATTGGTTTTGGGGGTCTGCGGGCAAGGGGCTTATCGGAATCTGGAAGCCCCCTTTAACAAGGGGGCCCCCAGATCCCGCCCCCCCATGTGAATGGGTATCGGGTACATTGTACCCCTAACCATTCACCAAAAATGTGTAAAAAAAGTAAAAATGACAGGAGACAGTTTTTGACAATTTCTTTATTAAAAAAAAGGTGTCCCGCCGTGTAAATCTATCGCCAATCATGCCATCCGACGGTCCCAGGAAAAAAAACAGAATAACTCTGCCATGAAGTCAGAAGGGGCGGGGTCATCCGGTTATAGTGGTGTACAGTATACGGATGTGTGTGTGTGTGTGTGGGGATGTACAGTATACAGGTGTGTGGAGAAGGGGGTGTACAGTATACAGGTGTGTGGGGGGGTGTACAGTATACAGGTGTGTGTGTGGGGAGGGGGGTGTACAGTATACAGTTGTGTGTGTGTGTGTGTGGAGGGGGGTGTACAGTATACAGGTGTGTGGGGAAGGGTGTTTAACAGTGTCATTGTGAAAAGACAGCAGTCAGCGGGACGCCTCCCATTGAGGCGGAGCTTCTTTTCTTTTTCTATTTTTTTGATCCGTCAGCACCTTGATTAAAGAAGGATGGACATCGCAGGACACTTTTTTAAAATTATTTTTTAATAAAGGAATTGTCAAAAACTGTCTCCTGTCGTTTTTACTTTTTTGACACTTTTTTGGTGAATGGGTAGGGGTACAATGTACCCCTACCCATTCACATGGGGGGCGGAATCTGGGGCCCCCTTGTTAAAGGGGGCTTCCAGATTTCGATAAGCCCCCCACCAACAGACCCTCACAACCACTGGGCAAGGGTTGTAGGGATGAGGCTCTTGTCCCCATCAACATGGGGACAAGGTGCTTTGGGGGGACCCCAAAACACCCTCCCCATGTTGAGGGCATGTGGCCTGGTACGATTCAGGGGGGGCGCTCTCTCGCCTCCCCTTTTCCTGAGGCCTGCCAGGTGGCATGCTCAGATAAGGGCCTGGTATGAATTTTGGGGGGACCTCCATGCCATTTTTTTTATTTTGGCGTGGGGTTCCCCTTCCCCTTAAAATCCATACCAGAGCTGAAGGGCCTGGTATGGATTTTGGGGGGACCCCCACGCAATTTTTTTTACATTTTGGCGCGGGGTTCCCCTTAAAATACACACCAGACCTGAAGGGCCTAGAATGGATTTTGGGGGGACCCCCACACCATTTGTTTTTTAAATTTTGGCGCAGGGTTCCCCTTAACCACTTCAATACACTGTGTTATATAAACTACACTGCCTGCATTAACTGAATATAGTCTGCACTGAATATATAGGCTACACTGAATGCAGAGTATATATGTGTGTATATATATATAATATATATATATATATACACACTAGACTGTATTTATATGACTGTACTGACTGAATATAGAGTATACACTGAATATCTAGTCTACCCTAAATGCAGAATATATATATATACATATATATATATATATCAAATACACTGCCACTAACTAACCTGCCTGCCTAATCTAGCTCAATCTATTCTCCATTCACACACTATACACAGCCGCTATGTAAGCAGCCTTATATAGTGTGGGGCGTGGACATAGTCCCCCTGAGCCATGATTGGCCAAAGGCACCCTGTCTTTGGCCAATTATGGCTCTCTCAGCAGAGTGCGCTGTGATTGGTCAAAGCATGCAGGTCAGGTGCATGCTTTTGGCAATCTTCATACAGCAATGCACTGCGATCTCGCAGTGCATTATGGGGCATTCCACAGCACTCAAATTTGCCCTGAACGCCCCATAATGTTAGGTTCGTCTTGGAACAAACGAACACCCAATGTTCGAGTCCAACTTACGTTCGACTCGAACCGCGGGCTCATCCCTAATATAAAACAAAATGACCGTGTCAGAAAAAGAAAAAACTTTTTCTGGACATATTTTGCGATGAACATACTGAATTAGTGGCAATCACTATCCATGTTACTTTACATGCTTGAAATGATTTTTGTTCTGTATCACTCTCTATGTCCAAACAGTTCTTGCATTAAACAGAGCATGCAGAGAACAGTAGATAGAGACATACTTTTTCCTATTCCCTGAGCTCAGCCTCCCTCCTTTTCCTTCACTACTTTCTTATTAAACACCGCCATAAGTTCCCTTCTTGCCTCTGGCTTATCTTCTGTAGAAATTTTAGCAGATTCTCAGATACCAGAAGGGTGCCTGGGAGGAGGGGGAGGGGATTCATGTTCTACTGGCTTGTTTTGTGCAGAAGTTGCTGTTCAGTTCAGTGGTGCTGAAAGACATCTGGAAGAAGCAGACAGAGCAGCTTCTGCAAAGTGAAATCCAGTAGGCAGAAAAAAAAATCCAAGAAGACTTGGCATGCTTCTGAAAGAACTCCTCTGTGTG
Source organism: Lithobates clamitans (assembly GCA_037952925.1). Classification (NCBI taxonomy): domain Eukaryota; kingdom Metazoa; phylum Chordata; class Amphibia; order Anura; family Ranidae; genus Lithobates; species Lithobates clamitans. Next base: position 1,230,546 of record JBBGZY010001385.1, on the reverse strand, counting down.
GCACTCTCATATTGCTATTCAGCTCAACAGTCACTGTGATAGCATTGCTAGAATATATGTAGTGCATGCACTTTATCCCCTTCTCCATTTTACAACTAAGATCAACTGTACTTCAGTTTACAGATTTATGGGTTTTTTTCTTTTGTGCATTGCTACCCAAGCAATTGTTTTTGGTGTATTTTCAATCTCTCATGCTGTTGTGTTGCTTTTGCATATCTAGTTTTGCATTGTACATTGATAAATGATCTGTATTATAGTTGTAACAGTGAGGTGCAAGTGGAGATCATAAATTGCATGTCAAGCGGCAGGGTAACAAGCCTGACAGGACAAAATAGAGAGTAGTCTATACATAATGACAGCTTGCAAACAGCATCTTGTATGTAATTTGTTCCTGTGATGGAGGTTTGTCAGTATTCCTTTTGGTAATATGCTAATGTTAGGGATTGTTGCAGGGGTAGGAATCAGAACAAAAGGAAATTTGCATGCTTAAAGAATAATGCACCTTTACTTTCCTAGTGCCAGTGTACCCTTTGCACTGCAGCAAGATAATTACATTTGGACATATATATTAAAGCTGAACTCCAGGCAGATATGAAAAATCAATAAACGCAGCTGTGTATTTAATAGGAAAAAAAATGTGTTTTTTTAAAAGTAATTACTGTAAATACTTGAATGTGTTTGATTTCAGACTCTTGTAATACCCTATATATCATTGCTTGGAGCCAGCCTTGTGTACTGCATACAAATGTGCTGATAAGAAACATACTGACAGAAGGAGAGAGCATGGGGATCCGACCATTGCTGTTTCTTCACTATTCCTTTACAGAGCGGGGGGCTGGGATGTGACCTAGCTGTGTTTCTTAATTACAACAGAGAACTGTCAGGTCTCAGATGGGTGGACAGTCATAGAAGTACAAATAAATGTATTGTATCTGCTTCAATGGTGTATTTAGCTTGTTCAGGACAGGAGGCTTATCAGCATCACAAGCTGTTAGGACATACCTTGTCTAGCCCCAGTACCCACTGGTTTAATGAGTTAAAGTGCTTTCCAGACAACACGTTTAACCACTTGCCTACTGGACACTTTTACCCCCTTCCTGCCCAGGCCAATTTTCCGCTTTCATCACTGTCACTCTTTAAATGACAATTGCACAGTCAAGCTATACTGTATCCATATGAAATTAGTATAATTTCAGCTTTCTTTTGACGGTATTTAATCACCACTAGTTTTTTTTTTTGCTAAATAAATACAAATACACCAAAATTTGTTTAAAAAAAAAAATTTTTCATAGTTTGTTATAAAATTTTGCAAAACAGGTAATTTTTCTCCTTCACTGATGTGCGCTGATGAGGCTGCACTTATGGGCACTGATAGGCTGCTCTGATGGACACTGATGAGGCAGCACTGATGGGCATTGATAGGCTGTACTGATGAGGCGGCACTGGTGGGCACTGATGAGGAGGCACTGATGAGGTTGCACTGATAGGCGGCACTGATGGGCACTGATAGGTGGCATTGATGGGCACTGATAGGCGGGACTGATGAGCACTGGTAAGCGGCACTGATGGGCACTGATAGGCAGCACTGATAGGTTTCACTGATGTGGAGGCACTGATTGACAGCACTGATTGACAGCACTGGTGGGCATTGTTGGGACTGCACTGATAATCAGGGCACTGATAATCAGTACCCTGATTATAGGTGTAGATGTCCCTTTCACACAAGCCAGTTATTGGCTCTTCACTCCTCATGCTGTTGGCTTGTGTTTACATCGTGATCAGCTGTTATTGGACACAGATGCTGTGATTGACCCTTTATCCCGATTTGGGATCAGCTGTGTCCTAAGGATACAGCGATCACAGAGCACACCACCTGCACACCACGGGAGGACGTCACATGACATCCTCCCAGAACTGGACGATGGCGCTGAGCCACCATTCAGCTATAGCGCAGTTGGGAAGTGGTTAATCAACGAGAGAGCTGCTAATAATGCTCAGATAACACTGCACATTTGCTTAAAGTGACACTAAACTCTGAGTTTAAATAAACCAATTTAAGTACCGTATATACTCGAGTATAAGTCGTTCCGAGTATAAGTCGAGGCCCTAATTTACTACAAAAAAAATGGGAAAAACTTATTGACCCGAGTATAAGACGAGGGTGAGAAATGCACAGCTACTGTAAGTGGAAAAGAGGGTCAACAATGCCCATTTTCAGCATCACTGTGCCCATTTGCATGCCTCACTGTGCCCATTTGCAGCCATAGGTCCCCTGAACTTCAAATTCGGTAGTTAAGGGTTCCTAGATGCCCCCTAGCTGCAGCCAAAATTTGGGGTCTCTGAACCCAAAGGGTCCTGAAATGACATTGCTGCAGATGGACACAGTTGACCAAATTTGGGGCCCTGTATCTCGGGGTCACTTAGTGCTAGGAACCCCAAATTTGGTGTGCAAACCCAGTGGAACTAGCACCATAAAATTTCCAAAGCTGGGGTTTCTAGCACCAAGTGGCCCCGAGATACAGGGCCCCAAAAATCAGTTCAGAAAATGTCAAGCACTTTTCTGCAGCAGAAAATGACATTTTCCGAATCGGTTTTGGGGCCCCGTATCTCAGGGCCACTTGGATATGTTATGGTACCAGTTCCAATGGGTTTGCACACCAAATTTGGGGTTCCTAGCACCAAGTGGCCCTGAGATATGGGGCCCCAAAGTCGGTTCAGAAAATGTCAAGCACTTTTCTTCAGCAGAGAATGACATTTTCTGAACCGATTTTGGGGCCCCGTATTTCGGGGCCACTTAGTGCTAGGAACTTCATCTTTGGATATGTTGTGGTACCAGTTCCAATGGGTTTGTACACCAAATTTGGGGTTCCTAGCACCAAGTGGCCCTGAGATATGGGGCCCCAAAATCGGTTCAGAAAATGTCAAGCACTTTTCTTCAGCAGAGAATGACATTTTCCGAACCGATTTTGGGGCCCCGTATCTTGGGGCCACTTAGTGCTAGGAACTTCATCTTTGGATATGTTGTGGTACCAGTTCCACTGTGTTTGCATACCAAATTTGGGGTTCCTAGCATCAAGTGGCCCTGAGATATGGGGCCCCAAAGTCGGTTCGGAAAATGAAATTTTTTGCTGCAGAAAAGTGCTTGACTCGAGTATAAGTCGAGGGGGGCACTTTCAGCACAAAAAAATGTGCTGAAAAATTCGACTTATACTCGAGTATATACGGTATGTATTCCTAACACAAAAAGTATCTCAACCTCCTCCAAATCTTTACATTCTAGTTTTGGATAGAGTAGAGGGGGGTTAAAACCCCTGTCAGTTTTTATCGCTGTCTCTGCTCCATTAGAGAGATTTGCCCTCTCTTTTTGTCCTGTTTACCATCATCATTGAAAGTGAAAGTAAAAGCAAATCTCAAATTTCAGATTATCCCCAAAAAAGTAATAGAATGGAAATCTTCCAATGGGGACACTAGTTCTGGTGACCTGGGGGTCCAAAAAGTGATTCCCTTAATTTGTAGGGATTTCCTCTCACTTCCTGTTTTGGCTATGGGACAGGAAGTGGGGGGAAATCTCCATAATGGGACACAGATGTAAAAAAAACAAAACCTACAGGGGTTATAATCCTCTCTTGCTCTATCTAGAATGAAAAAAAAAAAAAGTTTTGCCTTAGGTTCCAATTTAACTAGTGGATGTGTATTGATTTCTCTTGGAGATTAATTATATTGTTTACTGCTACTTTAAGTTAAAAAATTCCCTTCACTTCTCTATATTCTAAGTTCTGTACCAGGTACTGTAGCCAGTTTCTAGAGATTCTCACGTGCTATGCAACTTCCCCTCTGCTTGATGTATCACCAATCAGATTTTAACATGTAAGGCAGGTTTAAATCTGCTTGAAAGATGGCATTGAGGAAAGACACATTGGGGGTCATTTGCTATAGTGGTAATTAGCGCCCAAATGAAATTCACAATAGCGCTGGGGCAAAAATACTCCCAAAAACAAATTTACTATAGCTCCCAGACAACAGATAGTGCCCAAACTCTTACTTATGCTAGAATTGCACATGGAAATAAAGCTTAGAGCATGATATAATTACCGAAATAGTACTGAAATATGCGGTATGTTGTTTAAAGATAATCTGCTTTTAAACTGTGTTAAAAAGTGTTATATACACTTAAATATCTTTAAAAGTCTGAGAAGAGATACATTTCCTGTCTCTTTACAACTAGGTGCCGGCACAACTGAGCATGCTCAGACTACTCTCATTTTAACTCCCATGCCTTTTTTACCGAGTTATAGTAAATAACAAAATGAGCGCTGGGTTAAAAAGCGTTTTTTGAGAGTGAAAATGAGAGTTATGTAGCCCAATGCAAGTTTCAGCCACTGATTCCAATGGTACAATTGTAATTTCCCCAAATAAACACTTTTCATGTTGAGATGAAATGTATCTTTCTCTCAAAGAAATTGTCCTTTCAACAATGTTGTTTCTTCTTCATCTATTTTGTTTTTAAGAATGCTAGAATGTGGAATGTTTTAATTTTGTATTTTTGTTCAAATATATTTTTCTCTGCATCCCTCCATTGTTGCTGTCCATCTCACAAAAATCTTTACCCAAACTCACACAGGTGTCTTTACAAACCACAAACAATACCATTGCTGATGCAAATTCAAAATGAGTCACAGTTTTATTGTTTACAAATAATCATAATTTGAACCCAAAAAATGTGATATGTGTACCAACATCAGAAATCAAACTGTCATTCCCAAAAATCAGAGGGAAACATCACTATTCTACACTCACACACCAAGAACCACCAAATATCAGAATAAATCAAGAAGAATAACTCCTGACAAATGATATTCCACCACCTATATGTCCAAAGAAATGCAGTATATGTGTATATATGTGTAGGAGGGTTCCACATGCTGCAGCACAGTGGCTAACGGGTTAGCATTTCTGCTTAGCAACACTGGGGTTGCTGGTTTCAATCCCAAACGTACCACTTCATGCAGAGAAGTTGTCTGTTCTCCCTATGTTGTTAAACATAACTCCTGACTTAGGTCTTTACATAAATTGTGTCTAAATGTAGTATTTATGTGTAGGAGGGTTCCACCACCATTGCAAATCGTGTCATATGTTTTCCATGGGCAAGGACTATAATCAGCCCTAACATTTCACCACCAGCACTAATTGCAGCCACTTACCAAGCCAAAACCCACAAAAAGACAGCTGTCTATCTCTCAGCATCCTCACAGTAATCAGCCATAACCAGCCTTTAAAAAAGATGGCATATGCCAGAAACAGGTTGTTCAGTGTCTCTCTGGCCTTCCACAGTACATCTGCATTGATTAACTTCTTGCATCCCTCTGACTTAGAACTATTTGATAATGGAACCCCAAGAAATCACATTATAAATCAAGCAAGTGTGGGTTTGAACCAAATCTAGAACTGGGGTGTTTTGGGCCAGATATGGAAGTATAAGGCTGGTGTGATCCTGCACACATATTTTAATGTTGCATGCTTATGATAAATGACAAATCCGCTTTGTCACCAATTTGTGTGAAGCAGCCCTCACAAAGTTGTCATTTTCTGCTTTGGACCCTCCACATGCCCAACAACGTACAAGTTTGATGTGGAGATTTTTGGGATCACTGATCATGGCCAGAGCCTTGGACATTTGTTATTTTGAGGTTTACCCTGCACAGATATATATGCTGATGCATGTTTTCATTTGTAAAGAGTGTGTATTCCTAATGAACAGGTGTGAGCACGTGAGGCATACATGAAGAGGCAGAATCAATTACACTGGTGGGTGTGTCCTTTACTGGGTGGGTGAGCAATCCTAGCTAGGGAATTTAAAGGCCTGCATTTGTGGCAAGTGTTTGGCCTAAGAACAGGCCTGAATCTTTTTTTGCAGTGTGTATATTTGGTCACAAATAGATATGTTTTTGTTTTTTTGGAGGGGTGTGCATAATTCCTGACCCACACCCCACTAAGGCTGTTGTTTGGTGCTTGCTTCTAAATCTCACATATTAGACTTACAACTGCTATGTAATGGTTTAGATGAAAAGGAAGGTTCCTGCTAATTCATTCCTGCTGTGTGTGTCAATGTAGTTTGTGCGCTGCCTTTTTGGCTTTTGTATTAATTTTGTCTGTTTTTGCTTATGATAATCCTGCCATTTAACTTTTTTTGGGGTCTGGGGCGAGGGCTTCTGATCACCAAAAAGGTTTGTCATGGTGGTTATTAGCTCGATTTGTATCCCTGCTTTTCTAATGTGATTTATTTAATGTGTCTAATTTTTAGTGTCCTACCCTTGTAGATTGTAAGCTCATTTGAGCAGGGTCCTTCTAACTATATTGTCAAATGCTGGAGCATCATTTCCATGCCTTTTTTTTTTTTGCCCATGTACATTAATGTAACAAATGTTTATAATAATGTTGAAATAAAAAGTTGATTTGTTTTTTCCTTTATGTTTGACTTTTGCAGACTCAAAATACATATTTTATAAGTACAAACTATTCCTACCCCTTTAAATCTGTATTAAATCTAGTTACATACAAAAGTATTTGGTTGTGCACATATGCTGGACATTGGATGGAGGATATATAAAGTTGTAAGAGTGTTAAAATAAAAGTGGGTGCACTGATGGATGGCCAATGGGTGGATCTGGTTGGTGGGACGGCCAGTTGGACAATGCATGTACATTTTTCATAATGTTATTCATAACTACATCTCATCACTTTGCATACATGAATTGATTTTTGTGACCAAAGTCATTTGACAGCAACCTTCAGCATTCCCGGTTATTCCAATGACATGCTGAATTTTAGACTGATAAGCCTTTATTTTTTGAGGCAAAGCACATTTTGAATGTGAAATGAACCTCAAACGTTAATCTTAAATCAGCTTTCAAATCAAAAAAGGTCTTTGACTGGATGATATGGGCTACTGCACTTTGTTGTTAAATAAAGGTCACTGTAATACTGTACTGTAATGTGTATAAATTAGAAACAAACTTTCAGCAGATTAATGTATTTAAATGACCATTGCCCATTGTGCCATATAATTAAATAAACACGTAAAGAACCACTTCATTTACATATGCAAAACATCTGATTTAATCTCAGGCTCTGCAAACGATGGCCTGTCTGAACATGTAAGGAAATACAAATCTGAAAATCACTGTTCAGCTATGTAATGGGGTGATGGACTTTCTGTGATCTGTTTTGTTGTATTTACATATTTGCACAAGTCTGATGTTTTGGTTTTTTTGGCTAGTGTGGGGAAAATTTGGAAGACAGCATTTGGACAGGGTGTCAAGCAGATGTTAAAGCTCTGACATAGGCTGCTTTCTTATTTCTACAGTCAATTAGTATTAATTATGCAGATCGCTTTGAGCCCAAGAGCATCTTGAGGCCTGAGATTACTTACCCGCCTCCCTCATTCCAACCAGCTTTAAATCCCAAAGGAAATTGATGCACAAGCTACATGTTTCTAATGAACCACTTTGTATAAAATGGGCAGTGCAGAAATTCCCAGATTACAATGCATACAACATCCAACATTAGTACAAAATGCAAACTATGTTTTCTCTGTTTCTAGAGCAGAATGGGAGCTTTGGTTTTGGCATATGTTAAATATTAATTGCACACAAAAACATCACAAGAGCAGTTTCTTAGCTAACACTGACAACCAACAGAAGGGTCAGTGTTTTTCCAAGCTAGTTGCTGATGTGACTCTTTCCAACAGTGTCTGCTATGAATTTTAACATCTGGCTTGTTAATATTCAGATACGAAATTCTGCAGGGCTGGTGGGGACTTGTTTACCAAACTAAAGGGACCTTAATACACAAGCTTTAAATGCTTATTCAATAGGGCTGTTGAAAAGCAATGATGATATGTAAACTGTCGGTTCTTGTCATTCTTTGAACCAGCAAAAATACTGTGTCTGAGGAATAAATACCCTTGCCGGCTAGAGTTTCTTTAATTTAATATCTCCTTTGAACTATGCTGCTTTAAAATTTATAGACAAACTACCTTAAATATTTTTAAAGGCTCTACCGTTTTGGTTAATTGAGAATAAAACAAGATTTTAATTAGATCTTCTAAATCCTTGTGTATGGTACGAAAATAAGGATGAACCCAGCAACAGGGCAGATCATCTCTTGCAAACACTTAACCTGCATAACAACCTGTTCAGTTTAAAATAGAAATGAAAGGCGAAACATTTGTGTATAGCTATAAGAAAACATTCTGCAGTAAATACCTTTTTTCTCCTTTTTTCTAAACAATCACATTCCTTTGTTCTCAAGCTGTTTAAGAGCTGGGGAATAGAAACAGCAGCACACTGATCTTCCCAGTGATGGGATGTGTGGGGGTGGGGGAAGTGTGTCAGGACAAGCATGATCATTGGAGGAGAGCTCATGAAGTTCCCAGCACAGCTAGAGAACTGACAACGGTGTGTTCTCCTGCTTAGTGTGGTCAAGCAGAGGGACTGACAGGGATACCAGGGATTGCACACAAAGGAAGCAAAACAAAGAGAACAGGATACTTTCTCATAGAAGTGCATTTATCAGGAATATGATATGTTGGGTTTACATTATCTTTAATCTTTATTAAAACTTAATTCTGGGTATAGATTGTGCCCCCAATATGTCAGGACAGAGTTTTATATAGGCACTCTCCCTGCTACTAACATACTTGTTACTGGGCCTGTTTTTTGGTATAGAATAGTTACAAGGAGGCTTAAGACTATTTTGGCACAAGGACACGAATTAGTGTATCATTAAGCATAAACTTATACTGCACAAGGCTTGGGTATCATTTGAGTCACTAAGGCCTTGTTTATATATGGTTGCGCTGCATTTTTACCGCTGTCCCTTAAGCTGCAAAAGGGGGGTGTACACATACGGTAGGGTTGCACCAATGCCAATATTGGTACCATTTTCGATGCTGATACTAAGCATTTGCACAAGTACTTGTACTTGTGCAAATGCTCCGATACCTAAAACTGATACCTTCGTGGTGTGATTTGAGCCCATACAAAATGAATGGGCCCAAATCGCACAAAGAATCGCTTGTGATTCGAACAGGAATGGGGTGCAATTCCTGTCCAATCACATGTGGTTTCCCGCACTGCAAGAGAAGGGAGGGAGGGGGAGAGGGAGGCACCAAGATGCCAATAGTGTAGCAATGTTTATTCAATAAAAGGGTTAAAATGAAACAGTATTGCACTTACAGACATCACTGGTGACAGGCGTAAAACAAGCGCAGTGTGGATCCCCCAGTCCAAAGTTTAGTCCCCACTAGAACCACTGACGGAAGTGCTGTGAAGCCAAAGCAGGAATCCAGGCAAGCCAAGGAAAGATGCCATAGGAGACTCAGTCTGTCAAAGGAGTTGTCAGATGTCCAGAATGCAGTGGCCAATTTCATGACTGTTTCATTTTAACCATTTTATTGCTTGGCTTCTCTCTGTCCCCCTCCCTCTCCTCTCTTGCTATGCAGGAACACACATGTGATTCAGACAGGAATCGCACCACATTCCTGTTCAAATCACATGTGATTCTTTGCAGTGCGAATGATTGTACTATAGTTGCGTTGTGCTGGTGCGGGTTTAAAAGGGTTAAAACAGGCGGTGAGGAGATGATATAACAATTTCCTCAGTGCTTGTCAAATGCTCTCTGAAGAGCAATCCGAACATGGATCACTCATCAGTGGGCACTGCATGTGTAACTGAGACCTTGATCAAGACCAGGCACATGCACAGGTTAAAAAGGCAGTGGCCTAGGCCCTAGGGCACAATTTTTTTGTGGAATAGACTGGGCTGAACCTCCTCTATATCTGTGAACTTTAAACGTTCAAGCTGTCACTAATAAAAGCATTACCCCTGACTAGCAGAATGCCTAATTTCTTTGTTAGATGAGAACTGTGACAGTGATGTTGATGAAAACTTATGCCATGCTTTGAGGAGACCTTCTGATCTAAGAATTAGATCCACCAAGATACCCCCATTATCTAAGCACAAGTGGTTGCAGCTCTTCTTAGATCAAGTCAAATCTGACCTTATGAAGATCAATTGGAAATGGATCGGCCCTAACAACCTCACACACAAGGAAAGAAAAGCTCTATCTGAGTTGCAAAATGCACCAAACTTAGTGATTAAGAAGAGCGATAAGGGGGGAAACGTGGTACTTTTAAGTGAAAAAATGTATGAGGATGAAGCTTTAAGACTCCTTGGCGATGTCTCCACTTATCAGAGACTTACCAGTTCCCCCTTTCCCGCTCTTGTTGAGACACTGAATGAAAAACTCAAGTTGGGAATGGAGGCGGGCCTTCTAACGAAAAGGGAATTTTCTTTCCTTAGGGTAGATGAAATTACAATCCCTACCTTTTATATAATACCCAAACTCCATAAATCCCTCACATGTCCCCCTGGCAGGCCAATCGTCTCAGCTATAAAGGGCCCTTTAGAAAAAACAGGCAAATACATAGATTCTATGATTAAACATATGGTTAATCTACTTCCTTCTTTTGTCTGTGACAGCAGAGACGTTCTGGTTAGATTACGACATTTTGTCATACCCCCAGAGGCCCTTTTGGTGGGTATCGACGTGGAGAGCTTGTATACGTCGATACCACACCACTGTGGTATTGAGGCTACAATGCATTTTTTGGACTTTCACCATCCTCAACAGGGTGCCCAAAATGAATTTATTGGGGAACTTCTTGAATTCATGCTTAGTAACAATTTCTTCCAATTTCTTGGTCATTACTACCAGCAGATTAGAGGCACCAGTATGGGGGCACCTTGGGCTCCCTCATACGCATGCCTCCACCTGGGACTTTGGGAGGAAATGATGGTCTATCAGTCCCCTTTGTACCTCAGCCACTCCCTCCTGTGGCTGAGGTACATTGATGACGTCTTGATGGTGTGGACTGGTTCAGTCGAACAACTTGAGGACTTTATGTCCGAACTTAATAGGAATAACTATAACATACGGCTGACCTATTCACACCATCCTGACACACTCCCCTTTCTGGATTTATCTATACGGAGATCTGGGAGTGAAATTGTTACTAGCACTTACAGGAAGGAAACAGCAGCTAACACCCTGTTGTCTGCCCAGAGTCACCACCCCAAACCATTAATCCATGGGATACCCACAGGACAATTCCTGAGGATCAGACGGAATTGTTCTGTGGAGGAGGAATTCCATAAGGAGGCATACGAGATGTATCACAGATTCAGACAAAGGGGTTACTCCCACAGTTCCCTCAAAAAGGCAAAGAAAAAAGCTACCCTTAAAAATCGTGACGAACTCCTAACACCCCCTGCTAATTCTTCTCATGTTAAAAATAAAGATGATGAACCAAAAGGAAATGCGGAGGAGAATTTCCCAAGGATCATCACTAAATACGGATCCCAATGGAAAATGGTTCAAGGAGTCCTACAAAAACATTGGCATATTTTAACTTCAGCCCCCCTAATCTCCGAACTGGTGAGCCCAAGACCCCTCCTAACAGCAAAAAGAGCTAATAACCTTGGTGACCTGCTTGTCCACTCTGAATACACCCGTACCACTCAAAAGAACTGGCTTAGTGACTCCAGAATCTCCCCAGGCATGTTTAGATGCGGACACTGCAACATTTGCAAGTATGTCCACCAGACAAATATGTTCCCGAATCCCCGCGGAGGTGTAGACTATAGGATTAAACAGTTCATAAACTGCTCCACAACTCGAGTGGTCTATACACTTACCTGTCCGTGTAATAAAACCTATGTGGGCAAAACTAAAAGAGCCCTAAGGGTTAGGATTCGGGAACATATTGCTGGTATTAAAAAACTGAATGATGAACGCCCCATTTCACTACACTTTGCCAAATTTCATAACCGGGACCCCAAGGGTCTAATAGTAAAAGGCATATATAGGTTGAATTTACCTACAAGACGTGGCGATTTCGACACCATTCTCCTTCAGAAGGAAAAGATGTGGACCTACTATTTGGAGGCGATGGCCCCCAATGGGTTAAATACCGAATGTAGCCTCCAGTCCTTTTTGGAGAAATGATTTAATTGACCTCTCCTGTAGTAACCATCTATATTAGTACCTTTTCCTGTTTTTTGTCTCTAAGCGACTCTCTAGCGTTATACTGGTGCTTTAATTCGTTATGCTTTACCTGTGTTTTTGTCTTTATTTCTTGTTTTTCGCTTCATTTGGTCTCCATGTAAAAGTACATACCCACCACCATCAAAGGATCTCTTGTATCACGATATATCATAGTTTAATGTGTATGTTTTTTGATCAAGTGATTACAGTCATATTTGTGAAGCCACCTGCGAGTTTTTTGCTTTTGCTGAAATGTCTGTGATGAGTGGTGACTGTGTGCGACATCTGGTGGACACTTGATGTAATTACACCCTATATTGGTTAGTCTATTTAACCCTCGCCCACGGAACCCCTCCTTTGCTCTGAGGAAACCAGCGGTGATTGGCTGGTGAAACGCGTCAGCACGTGACGTCAGCACGTCATCTCGGAGCACAGGGCGTTTGAATGCTTTACCGGGAACCAACAGCTGACGACCGGCTTATACCATTTGATAGAAGGTACTAACACAGCGGGACTTTCTCTACCTGACGGCACAAGCAAACGCAACAGTCTTTGTCTACAAGTGACCACTCGGGGTAGAGCCTGCGATTCTGTGAGCTGCTGATTTACCTGGTGAGAGATGTATTACTCCAATCTATGATGTCAGTGCAGCCTTGCCGTACATGCTCCCCCTTTTGCTTGTTGTCCGTATGAACTGCTCTGCTTGAAAGTCCATAGTTATCACTACCATCAATAGGTTTTACCGGTCATTGCGGTCAGCCTATATATACCATCGTTCAGTTCCCGGACTGGTACTAAATTTTCAATTGTGTTCAAACCACTGAACCTCCCTGCAATATTACCAAATCAAATTTACATTCATCCACCCCACCCCCACACCGCCACACCGCCCGTACTTGGACTTATTTGAGGTCTTACATCATCCAATTACTAGCCGATCAAATTAGAATCTGCTGCTGTGATTGGTGTGTGTATGGGGTATGCTTGGCCGCGGCTCCGTTGTTTTTAATGATAACGTTATCAATTTTAATTAGTCATTTGATATCCTCCCTGATTTGCCCATAATTGCCAATTTTTGTATTTTTGTGTGGTGTTTATAGCCTAATAAATATATTGTTTTTTGACAGATTGTGTTTGGGTTTTGCCTTTCTTTGGGGAATCCCTTTTCCTTGTTATTTTTTTTCCCCTGACTAGCAGGCTTGGTCTATCCCACTGAATCACAAGTTAAATATCCATGGTTAAAGGCTATATGTTTTTTTCCACTTTCTGTTAAAAAAAACAGTTTTATTGTTTACATTAAAAACAGACACATATGTCAATAATTTGTGACAATACAATTAAAACAGCGTGGTCAATAATGGAGGATAACATGTAGGATATACGCTACAAATTCACAAATAGTCGTTTTTGCATACTAGCCCGACATGTTTCGCATTAGTCGCTTTATCAAGGGGTATGCAATTGAGTAGCGAGTCATCCAATACTTTTAAATTATTCTACAAAAGAAGAAAAAAGGTTTTACATATAGAAAAGTATATTTGGCAATAATAATACAACATAAGATAAAGGATGTGTTATCACTCTGAGGCACCCGTAGAGGCTTACCCCCAAAAATAATTGACCCTAGATGGACTCGTCAGAACCAGTATATGCAGGCACAGCCGAGCGGGATAGCAAGGGAGGCTAAATATGCAACCACAGGGAGCAGTCAGGAGAAGCTGTTGTGCAAAACAAAGGGGTATTCAATATAAGGGGATAAATATCATTGTATAAAGGGTTAATTGAATTTGTGAAGGATATAAAGTTAAGTGAATATCACTTACATCAGAGAGTTATTATAAGTTACATCTGCGATCCGAAAGATGCAGCTAAACGCCAGAAATGGCAATAGCCGGAAATAGATAACCGTTTGGAACTGAGAAACAGGACCTAAACATAATTTGCACAAGGATATGGTTAAAGTTTGGAATTAAGACTATGCTCCATAAAGAAAGTATTGAAAAATGATGTTGTCAATCAACATCATAAAGAGAGTTTGTTCAGAGTATAGAGTTTTCAATTAGCTTAAAAGGGAGAAAAGTTATAGATTAAAGACTCAACCAGAGTTCAATAGGTATAGCCATAAAAACATAACTCTAGAATATGGAGCAAGGTATGGTGATAAACACCAGTCACATTACCTAGCTTAAATTTTCGCTTGCAACCTCCGGCGCTGGCAGACATGGCTGTCAGATTAGCCGGTTTAAATACTGCTCCCCATCGAGACGGCGTGTGACGTTGCCGGCTCGATGCGGACGTGATGGCGCTACTGCGCATGCCCGGGAGGCCAAACCTCGTCGAACCTCAATCCCCACAAACCGCCGCGCCGGAGGAGACAGCCGACATGCGCACCAATGCGCATGGTAGCTCCTCCCGCACAGTGATCACGCGGGGACGGAGGGGGCGGGGAATGGTTGCGATGGAAACCAGCTCTGCTGAGGGCGACGAATGTCATCGCCTGTCGAAAAGCTGGCTTGGAGGGGATGCACGGCGCGGATTGGGCACATCAAAAGGTGTGCCCCGGGCGTCCGTGTGGATGCGGCAGCCCCTCTATACCATGCCCCAACAGGACCGGCCTGAAGTGGTCTAACTGTGAAGGGTCAAGGGGTAATCGATCGAAATTGGGGGACCACAGACCAGCCAATTTCGATCGGTGCTACTGAGGGACAACACATATTGTATCTATCAAATCATGAATACAATAAAGAACATGGTTAAACAGTGAGACATCATTTGGACAGCAATTACACATTTACACAAATATATCAATAAGAGGTAAATAAAATAAGCTAACGTGAATATTCACAAATAACAAATTATGAGAAAGGCATAGGGGAAAGGAGTAGGGGTGGGGAAGGAAAAAGGGAAAGGGATAGAGGGATAAGGGGGATGGTATCAGTTGGAAAGGACATCAATACCTATGACGTGAGCAGCTTAAGTCAGAGGAAGGGTCTGTAGCTAAGGCATTCATTGAAACCTGGGAAGTGAGTGGCTTGGAGACTGTAAATCCAACGGGCTTCAAGCTGGAGGAGTGTCCGATCGACACTTCCCCCTCTTTCATCTAGTGGTATATGTTCCAAAGCATAGAACTTTATGGTTCTGGGATTGAAGTTGTGATATAATCCTACATGTCTGGCAATGGCTGTGTCCATTTGTTTTTTCAAGATTGGCTTTATGTGATCTCTAATTCGTTTGTATAGTGGTCGTTTTGTTTTGCCCACATAGAATCCACCGCAGATACATTGAGCTAGATAGACTATGCCTGGGGTTTGACATGTAGCCTTAAATTTTATTAAATGCCATTGGCCATTGGGAAGTGAGAATTGTGATGTATTTTCCACATAAGGACATATGTCACATCTGCCACACGGGGAAATACCTGTGTGGGAAGAGGTATTGTTAATTGAGGTGTCTTGGAAATGACTATGGACTAGACGGTCCTTCAATGACGGGGCACGTCTGTAGGTTATTTCAGGAAGCGAGTTGATGTGTCTGCTGACAGCTGGGTCAGCAGACAAAAGAGGCCAGAATTTTGTTATAATATTTCTAATTTTTTTATGTTGACCAGAATAGCGAGTGATCAATCTGACCGTGTCCGATTTTTTTGAGTGTTTTTTTAAAAATAATAAGGGATCTCTATTCTGTATTTTTACCTTGTTGTAGGCCCTCTTGAGGCATGCATGGCTATATCCTCGGGACAATAGCCTTTTATATAGATCTTTTGCTGCTGTATGGAAATCAGTATCCCTACTACAGTTGCGTCTTAGACGCAAGTATTGACTGTAGGGGATACTTTTCAACAACGGGTCAGGGTGCGCACTAGTTGCGTGGAGAATAGTGTTTCCCGCCGAGGGTTTTCTGAAAAGTGACGAATTTAGTTTTCCATTGGTATCAATTGAAATGGTAAGGTCAAGAAAATTAATTGCAGTTATGCTGTATTCCATGGTGAAATGTAAGTTAAAATTATTAACAGAGATCAGTTTAAAGAATTCAACCAATTCTCTTTCTGACCCAGACCAAAATACCAGGACATCGTCTAGGTAGCGATACCAGGAGACGACCTTTTCCAGGAAAAAGGTCAGGTCGTCCCTGGAAAACAAATCTTTTTCCCACCCCCCCAGGTACAGGTTGGCATACGATGGGGCACATTTGGTCCCCATCGCAACCCCCTGCACCTGGAGGTAGTGGGAAGAGTTGAACATAAAGACATTGTGTCTTAGTATGTAGTTGAGAAGTTTTAGGACAAAGTCATTGTATTTCTCAAATGAGGGACCTCTCTCTTGTAGGTGGTTACTAACGATTTCAATACCCTTTTTGTGGGGGATCGTATTATAGAGGCTTTCGATATCCAGGGCAACCAAAATGGTGCCTGGTGGGAGAGATATATCTTCAATAGTTTTTAATAGATCTATAGTGTCTTTGATATAAGAAAAGAGGGAGGTAACGTGAGGATGTAAATAATTGTCAACTAGACAGCTAGCATTTTCCGTAAGACACATACAGCCCGAGATTATGGGGCGTCCTGGAGGGTCTGTAATGGATTTATGTACCTTTGGTAAGGCA
The DNA here is from genome assembly GCA_037952925.1 of Lithobates clamitans. NCBI lineage: Eukaryota > Metazoa > Chordata > Amphibia > Anura > Ranidae > Lithobates > Lithobates clamitans. The sequence continues at coordinate 1,213,839 of JBBGZY010001385.1, read as the reverse complement.
TAAAACGTAGGAATACGTGGGTCCTTCACATTGAGGTAATCCCACGTATTTTTATCTATGACACCCTCGTGAAATGCCTTAAAGATGATATTATAGTATTCAGCATGGAAATTTTGTATTAGACTTTTGGAAATAGGACGATACCATTCTTGATTACATAGAATTTTATTGCACATATTAATGTATTGGGGTATTTCCATGATAACCAAATTCCCGCCTTTATCGGCAGGTTTGATTATTATTTTTTGATTAGACTCAAGGGATTTAAGGGCAGCTTTTTGATTTGCATTTAGATTAAACGAACCAGAGGGACGAAGGTTAGACTCTTCAATTGCTTGTGAGGTCTGTGTAACGAACGCCCAAATATTGGGGTTCGTATTTAGAAGAGGGAAATTTTTTGACTTTGGTTTATAGGACTGTGGGGGGGGAAAGACACACCGGCGACCGACAGCTCCGGCAAGTGCAGACAACCGGAGGCGTCGTCATCCGTGTGTCCCTCCTCCCAGAGTGCCATCAAGTCCTCATAGGCTCTCTGTTCTTCTATATTAGTCCAAAGACTACTTGTTTTATCATTAGGACGAATGTCTGATTGAGGTTTGTCAAAGATAACTTTGTATAGGAGTCTGCGAGCGAATAGATGGAGATCTTTGATAAGGTGAAACTTATCAGGCTGAGAGTCAGGGCAAAAAGTAAGACCCAATTTAAGGACTTGTTCTTCGAACTCATTTAAGGCATACGAAGAAAGATTAATGATAGACAATTCAGATGGATTAGATGTGGGGTCAGAGGTACAGGTAATTAAACTGGAGTCTGGGTTTATACCATTTCCTGATCTTTCCCTAAAAAAATGGGAGCTAACTTCATATCTGCTGTTACAAGCGTACCTGAGGGAGAAATCACGGTGTTAGTGTTGCTTACCTTAGTGACCGTGTTAAGGTTAAGGGGAGGGGCAGTGACCGCCGTAGAAGGTGCTGTGGATACAATAGTATGAGTGGCCGATACCTGTGGACCACGTGAAGTTTGTGACGAAGGGTGAGGTACATTGGAGGTGCGAGATGGTGCCAGTTTGAGGTGATTGGACTGTGACCGACGAGGTGCAGGAGTGCCGGTTAGGTTCTTAAGGGACTCCAAGGAGGCCGTGTCTGAGTTGCTTTTGCGTCGCTTCGACAGTCTGTCTCCAGACAGATCTCGATAGACCGTTGATTGGCTAGATGATAGAGAAGAGGAAGGTGAAAGGTTAGTTGTATCATTACCATTTCTAGTATTACGTTGGCCGGAGGATCTATATGGTCTAGTGTTGGTATTATGTGTCCATTTGTAGGCTGACCCGTTTGAGTGGGCATTGGTATCACGTGCAAACTTGTTCTCCTTCGTTCGGATGATGTCCAAGGTATATTTTTCTACATGAACCTTGAGTTCATTTTCTTTTTTCTTAAATTTTGCATTATGTGATATATGTTTATGGTCATTGTACCATTGTGTAATGGATACATCTAAAGTGACAAGTTCTTGTTCGTATTGTTTGCACAATAGATCCATCATCCCAAAGGAACAAGTCTGCAGGTTTTCTTCCCACTGGACCTTCAAGGGGTCATCAACTTTACGTACATTAGGGAAGATTTGAATTCTTAGACCCCAAGGCACAATTTTGTGATCTATATATTTAATAAAATATTTTTTATGCCAATATATTCTTACTTTACGTTCCAAAAGACGTTGAAGTCTTATAAAGATATGTTCCAGATCCTTGTCACTCATTTCTCCCGTATTATGGGTTTGTTGGATCTTATCCATAAGGCCTAACCAGGCCTCACCACTGAAAGCCCCCATGGCAGCTTTCAGTGGTGAGGCCTGGTTAGGCCTTATGGATAAGATCCAACAAACCCATAATACGGGAGAAATGAGTGACAAGGATCTGGAACATATCTTTATAAGACTTCAACGTCTTTTGGAACGTAAAGTAAGAATATATTGGCATAAAAAATATTTTATTAAATATATAGATCACAAAATTGTGCCTTGGGGTCTAAGAATTCAAATCTTCCCTAATGTACGTAAAGTTGATGACCCCTTGAAGGTCCAGTGGGAAGAAAACCTGCAGACTTGTTCCTTTGGGATGATGGATCTATTGTGCAAACAATACGAACAAGAACTTGTCACTTTAGATGTATCCATTACACAATGGTACAATGACCATAAACATATATCACATAATGCAAAATTTAAGAAAAAAGAAAATGAACTCAAGGTTCATGTAGAAAAATATACCTTGGACATCATCCGAACGAAGGAGAACAAGTTTGCACGTGATACCAATGCCCACTCAAACGGGTCAGCCTACAAATGGACACATAATACCAACACTAGACCATATAGATCCTCCGGCCAACGTAATACTAGAAATGGTAATGATACAACTAACCTTTCACCTTCCTCTTCTCTATCATCTAGCCAATCAACGGTCTATCGAGATCTGTCTGGAGACAGACTGTCGAAGCGACGCAAAAGCAACTCAGACACGGCCTCCTTGGAGTCCCTTAAGAACCTAACCGGCACTCCTGCACCTCGTCGGTCACAGTCCAATCACCTCAAACTGGCACCATCTCGCACCTCCAATGTACCTCACCCTTCGTCACAAACTTCACGTGGTCCACAGGTATCGGCCACTCATACTATTGTATCCACAGCACCTTCTACGGCGGTCACTGCCCCTCCCCTTAACCTTAACACGGTCACTAAGGTAAGCAACACTAACACCGTGATTTCTCCCTCAGGTACGCTTGTAACAGCAGATATGAAGTTAGCTCCCATTTTTTTAGGGAAAGATCAGGAAATGGTATAAACCCAGACTCCAGTTTAATTACCTGTACCTCTGACCCCACATCTAATCCATCTGAATTGTCTATCATTAATCTTTCTTCGTATGCCTTAAATGAGTTCGAAGAACAAGTCCTTAAATTGGGTCTTACTTTTTGCCCTGACTCTCAGCCTGATAAGTTTCACCTTATCAAAGATCTCCATCTATTCGCTCGCAGACTCCTATACAAAGTTATCTTTGACAAACCTCAATCAGACATTCGTCCTAATGATAAAACAAGTAGTCTTTGGACTAATATAGAAGAACAGAGAGCCTATGAGGACTTGATGGCACTCTGGGAGGAGGGACACACGGATGACGACGCCTCCGGTTGTCTGCACTTGCCGGAGCTGTCGGTCGCCGGTGTGTCTTTCCCCCCCCCACAGTCCTATAAACCAAAGTCAAAAAATTTCCCTCTTCTAAATACGAACCCCAATATTTGGGCGTTCGTTACACAGACCTCACAAGCAATTGAAGAGTCTAACCTTCGTCCCTCTGGTTCGTTTAATCTAAATGCAAATCAAAAAGCTGCCCTTAAATCCCTTGAGTCTAATCAAAAAATAATAATCAAACCTGCCGATAAAGGCGGGAATTTGGTTATCATGGAAATACCCCAATACATTAATATGTGCAATAAAATTCTATGTAATCAAGAATGGTATCGTCCTATTTCCAAAAGTCTAATACAAAATTTCCATGCTGAATACTATAATATCATCTTTAAGGCATTTCACGAGGGTGTCATAGATAAAAATACGTGGGATTACCTCAATGTGAAGGACCCACGTATTCCTACGTTTTATGCCTTACCAAAGGTACATAAATCCATTACAGACCCTCCAGGACGCCCCATAATCTCGGGCTGTATGTGTCTTACGGAAAATGCTAGCTGTCTAGTTGACAATTATTTACATCCTCACGTTACCTCCCTCTTTTCTTATATCAAAGACACTATAGATCTATTAAAAACTATTGAAGATATATCTCTCCCACCAGGCACCATTTTGGTTGCCCTGGATATCGAAAGCCTCTATAATACGATCCCCCACAAAAAGGGTATTGAAATCGTTAGTAACCACCTACAAGAGAGAGGTCCCTCATTTGAGAAATACAATGACTTTGTCCTAAAACTTCTCAACTACATACTAAGACACAATGTCTTTATGTTCAACTCTTCCCACTACCTCCAGGTGCAGGGGGTTGCGATGGGGACCAAATGTGCCCCATCGTATGCCAACCTGTACCTGGGGGGGTGGGAAAAAGATTTGTTTTCCAGGGACGACCTGACCTTTTTCCTGGAAAAGGTCGTCTCCTGGTATCGCTACCTAGACGATGTCCTGGTATTTTGGTCTGGGTCAGAAAGAGAATTGGTTGAATTCTTTAAACTGATCTCTGTTAATAATTTTAACTTACATTTCACCATGGAATACAGCATAACTGCAATTAATTTTCTTGACCTTACCATTTCAATTGATACCAATGGAAAACTAAATTCGTCACTTTTCAGAAAACCCTCGGCGGGAAACACTATTCTCCACGCAACTAGTGCGCACCCTGACCCGTTGTTGAAAAGTATCCCCTACAGTCAATACTTGCGTCTAAGACGCAACTGTAGTAGGGATACTGATTTCCATACAGCAGCAAAAGATCTATATAAAAGGCTATTGTCCCGAGGATATAGCCATGCATGCCTCAAGAGGGCCTACAACAAGGTAAAAATACAGAATAGAGATCCCTTATTATTTTTAAAAAAACACTCAAAAAAATCGGACACGGTCAGATTGATCACTCGCTATTCTGGTCAACATAAAAAAATTAGAAATATTATAACAAAATTCTGGCCTCTTTTGTCTGCTGACCCAGCTGTCAGCAGACACATCAACTCGCTTCCTGAAATAACCTACAGACGTGCCCCGTCATTGAAGGACCGTCTAGTCCATAGTCATTTCCAAGACACCTCAATTAACAATACCTCTTCCCACACAGGTATTTCCCCGTGTGGCAGATGTGACATATGTCCTTATGTGGAAAATACATCACAATTCTCACTTCCCAATGGCCAATGGCATTTAATAAAATTTAAGGCTACATGTCAAACCCCAGGCATAGTCTATCTAGCTCAATGTATCTGCGGTGGATTCTATGTGGGCAAAACAAAACGACCACTATACAAACGAATTAGAGATCACATAAAGCCAATCTTGAAAAAACAAATGGACACAGCCATTGCCAGACATGTAGGATTATATCACAACTTCAATCCCAGAACCATAAAGTTCTATGCTTTGGAACATATACCACTAGATGAAAGAGGGGGAAGTGTCGATCGGACACTCCTCCAGCTTGAAGCCCGTTGGATTTACAGTCTCCAAGCCACTCACTTCCCAGGTTTCAATGAATGCCTTAGCTACAGACCCTTCCTCTGACTTAAGCTGCTCACGTCATAGGTATTGATGTCCTTTCCAACTGATACCATCCCCCTTATCCCTCTATCCCTTTCCCTTTTTCCTTCCCCACCCCTACTCCTTTCCCCTATGCCTTTCTCATAATTTGTTATTTGTGAATATTCACGTTAGCTTATTTTATTTACCTCTTATTGATATATTTGTGTAAATGTGTAATTGCTGTCCAAATGATGTCTCACTGTTTAACCATGTTCTTTATTGTATTCATGATTTGATAGATACAATATGTGTTGTCCCTCAGTAGCACCGATCGAAATTGGCTGGTCTGTGGTCCCCCAATTTCGATCGATTACCCCTTGACCCTTCACAGTTAGACCACTTCAGGCCGGTCCTGTTGGGGCATGGTATAGAGGGGCTGCCGCATCCACACGGACGCCCGGGGCACACCTTTTGATGTGCCCAATCCGCGCCGTGCATCCCCTCCAAGCCAGCTTTTCGACAGGCGATGACATTCGTCGCCCTCAGCAGAGCTGGTTTCCATCGCAACCATTCCCCGCCCCCTCCGTCCCCGCGTGATCACTGTGCGGGAGGAGCTACCATGCGCATTGGTGCGCATGTCGGCTGTCTCCTCCGGCGCGGCGGTTTGTGGGGATTGAGGTTCGACGAGGTTTGGCCTCCCGGGCATGCGCAGTAGCGCCATCACGTCCGCATCGAGCCGGCAACGTCACACGCCGTCTCGATGGGGAGCAGTATTTAAACCGGCTAATCTGACAGCCATGTCTGCCAGCGCCGGAGGTTGCAAGCGAAAATTTAAGCTAGGTAATGTGACTGGTGTTTATCACCATACCTTGCTCCATATTCTAGAGTTATGTTTTTATGGCTATACCTATTGAACTCTGGTTGAGTCTTTAATCTATAACTTTTCTCCCTTTTAAGCTAATTGAAAACTCTATACTCTGAACAAACTCTCTTTATGATGTTGATTGACAACATCATTTTTCAATACTTTCTTTATGGAGCATAGTCTTAATTCCAAACTTTAACCATATCCTTGTGCAAATTATGTTTAGGTCCTGTTTCTCAGTTCCAAACGGTTATCTATTTCCGGCTATTGCCATTTCTGGCGTTTAGCTGCATCTTTCGGATCGCAGATGTAACTTATAATAACTCTCTGATGTAAGTGATATTCACTTAACTTTATATCCTTCACAAATTCAATTAACCCTTTATACAATGATATTTATCCCCTTATATTGAATACCCCTTTGTTTTGCACAACAGCTTCTCCTGACTGCTCCCTGTGGTTGCATATTTAGCCTCCCTTGCTATCCCGCTCGGCTGTGCCTGCATATACTGGTTCTGACGAGTCCATCTAGGGTCAATTATTTTTGGGGGTAAGCCTCTACGGGTGCCTCAGAGTGATAACACATCCTTTATCTTATGTTGTATTATTATTGCCAAATATACTTTTCTATATGTAAAACCTTTTTTCTTCTTTTGTAGAATAATTTAAAAGTATTGGATGACTCGCTACTCAATTGCATACCCCTTGATAAAGCGACTAATGCGAAACATGTCGGGCTAGTATGCAAAAACGACTATTTGTGAATTTGTAGCGTATATCCTACATGTTATCCTCCATTATTGACCACGCTGTTTTAATTGTATTGTCACAAATTATTGACATATGTGTCTGTTTTTAATGTAAACAATAAAACTGTTTTTTTTTAACAGAAAGTGGAAAAAAACATATAGCCTTTTCTTTTATAATTTTATATTTGAATAAATTGCACCGTAAAAATCCCTTTTCTTCCCTTTTTCACTTATCTAATCTTTATCTGGGATGAGGTGCCTACTTTAAGGGTGTTTCCCTTTCCGAAACCACAAACCTGTATAATCCATGGTTAAACATGCAGCAGCTACAAGTTGGTCATGATGCAGTTTGGCAATATCCATGTTTTGATATATAGAAAGAATGTGATGGTTACTTTTAGGGAGATGTGTTCTAAATTTGCCTTAAAGCGTTTGTTAACCCAAGAAAAAAAATATGTGCAAACGAGAAGATCTGGACAGCCACACTCCAGGAAGTAATAATCCAAGTTTCTTTATTTTAAAATCAGGAACACATAAGATACAGGACATCATAGTCAGAGTGTACAGATCATAGGCTAACGCGTTTCACACTTGTCCAAGTGCTTACTCATAGCTATGCTAAACTTGGATTATTACTTCCTGGAGTGCGGCTGTCCAGATCTTCTCGTTTGTACCTAGTCTCTACTAGCATGAGCCAGCACTGGAACCTCTCATCTCTGGAGAGCAAGATCAGCTTTACATCTGGTGAGACCTAAACTAGTGCGGGGATAACTTTTGTATAAGAAAAAAAATATGCTGCTTCTGTCCCTTTAATGTTAAAGCTGCAGCTTGGTGCTTTTGTTTTTTGCAGTACTTCTCTGTATCTCTTACAATACCTGTTTGATCATGCCAGCTCCTGTCTTCTCCCCTGAGAACAGACCACGATTATCATGGCTGCTGAGCCAAGATATCGTGGTCTAAATGAGTGTCTGCGTCATCCACAGGTCTCCTCTCTCTTCTCTGCCTGTTTTCAGCTCCCCCTCCTTCTGCCTGTCAACATGTAGTCTAGAGTGAGAAAGGACTATCTCCTACAATCCCAGCCACGCCCCTCTCCGCCCCTCTCCTCTCCTCCCCCCTCGTACACACTGCATTGATGGCCAATGGAAGGAAGATAAGAGATTCCTCTTCTGACGTATCTTGCATACATCAGAAGGAATCTGTGTCCCTCCTACTCACCTCCCTCGGCTTGGATGTGGAGATGAAATAGGACAATTGACAGAGCTAAAAAATGCTAATAAAAGGCATTTACACAGAAAAAAAAGAAGAAGATGCTGCAATCATTGGGGAACCATGTACTGTGTGCCTGATCAATTGGGGCAAGTAAGTTAACAACCACTTTAAAGCAGAACTATGGCTTCCCATTAAAAAGTAATTAGGTGCTGCAGCACTTATGCATCTGCACTTACTGTACATTAAGTGTACTTGCAAAGTTCCACAAATACCTGTTGTTGAGCCTTCCTGTTAAGTCCAGCTATTGCAGCTTCCTGGGATTGTGTGGCAACAATGCTGCACTGCTCCTGAATTCAGAACAAGGTTGTCACTCATGCTGGCTGTACCTGCTTGCACTACAGTACGATGAAAATATTTTGAAGGGGGTGGCTATCAGCATTGTCAATAGTGATTCACAAACCTGTAGTCTGTCAGTCAGCACCTGGCCACACCAAATATTACCCACTGCTTTCTGGTTTGACAGCATTGACTCTATTGCTAAAACCTTCCTTTTTTGTACTGAGGTGTCTGGGAGAGGGAGTATGTGAGACACAAATGAAGGAGGATTTGGCTCAGTCAGTGAAGCTGACTGAGGCTTGCACATCACATAGTAACTGGATTTCGTACTTTTTTAAGGAGACTTTAGTTTTGCTTTAAATGCCCAATGTACTAGTACTGTCAGTGCTTACAATGCTTAAATTGTATATATTTAAATGATTTTCTATTTCTCTACCTGACATTTATCAAGACAGTGTATTTAATACACATTCAAGCCAGCAGGGTGGTGTTCAAAGGGGCATGCCCATGCACACTTACTTCCAGAATGGAATGGTGCAGAACTAATAAAGTGAATTCCTAACTCGCATCAATATTAGTCCAAACTTTAACTGAGATAGCTATTATTCACCAAATCAGACAAAGTAACTCAATAATAATGTTCTTGAGTGTGCTCTGTAGAGATACCCTAGATACTAGTATCTGTAAGTGTTCCTAAATGGGATACCCCTTAAAAGTGGTGGCAAAGTACCTGACACTTTAATGCTAGTGTAGGCCGGTTTGCGATGGGGCCCTTCTTTAAGAGGTACACTGTCCCTTATTAACAGAAACTAAACAACAAGTAGGAACAGTCTCCATTTAGGCTAACAGTGTGTGGCAGGTGTGAAAGATATGTAGTTCAGCTTACCACTTTTTGGCAGACAGCTAACCAGAGCCCAATTGCTTGGTGATCAGCAGCTCCAAGCATTCAGGTCTCATATTTTCACACTGGGAAAGACTGTGAAGCTCTCCTCCTCTATCAGCAAAGATCTGTAGGATTTGAAGTCCAGTAGCCATAAGTCTCTATAAACAAGTATGATGCAGTGCTTCTTTAGGAACTACAATTCGCATGATGTTCTGCAGCCCAGCCAGTTCTCTGTCCCATCCTCCAATTGGCTCAGACTCTCCTGCTCCTTGACGGGCTAAATCTCCTCTTCTCCCTAATTGGCTCAAGCTCTCTGCTGGGGGGGGGGGGGGGGGGGGCGGGATGACACGGCTTCCTGTCTATGCTCTGCTGGAAACCACTTCTGGGAGCAACAGGGGCCAACAGCTGCTTCATGAAACTTGTGTTCGTCCTTACAATCAAGGGACTTGACACAACGACCAATGTGTCAAAAGAGACAGATCATCCAACAGTTGGTGGGTTAAGTGACAACTTGATCTGAAGATAGCCATTAAAGGGGTACTTTTCTGCTCCAGTGCCATGGACATCTAAGTCTTCCAACTTTTGCAGAGGCATATACCTACAGTGCTTGTTGTAGACATTTCTGGTCATAAAGTCACATTAGGTGATAAAGTCACCTAAAGTCACCTAGATCACCCTTCCACTAGCACTGATACTACCTTAGAAGGGCCTGTCAACTTATCAGGAACTTGGATAACATCAACTGAAATAGCAGGCCTAGTTGACTGGACTAATTTCCTGCTTCCACGGTGCCCTGAGTGATGCCTCCGATGAGGTCTTGAAGACTGATAATCACCCCTCTCTAGAACTGCGTGACTCAGTACAGAAGCAGGCTGACACAAATATCTACCCCAACGCAGGTGGTCAGACACTATAGCTAACTACTGTGTGCTTCACCTATAGCAGCTCCCTTTCCCTTAAGACAAGCAGGCCTACTGGTACTTGGTTGCCCCCAGGACTCATACATAATGCTATAGTGTCTGGCCACCACGCCAAGGCAGATACGAACAGAGCAAACAGACTACTTGCAGTTAGCAGACAAATAACATGGTTCTATGACAGTCCAGGTAAAAGGCAGGCTGAGTTCAGGGAATAGTCCAATATCCAATCCAATAACAGTCCAGGTAAAAGGCAGGCAGAGTTCAGGGATTAGTCCAATATCCAATCCAGGTCATACACAGGAAAATCCAGACTAGCAAAGCAGGGCAGACAAATGGGAGGCTTGAACAGAAACAATGCAGGTATACTGTCTCTATCACAAGCAAGGGATAGAGTGTTTGGTTTGCTTATACCAGGTGACCATATCAATCACCTTGCAAGTGGACACAGACAGACAGGGAGAATTCAACAGCCAACACCCGGATGCTGGAATGGGGAGCAGGAGCACAAAAGTGATCCTGACACAGGCATCTCCAATTGTCTCTTTAGGGTTTCGGAAGGGGCATCTCTTAAAGACTCAGGCCTATTCCTCTTTCTTCTATCACAACACGTTCGGAAGCTGGCTGAAGTAGTCAGGTGCCTGGCTGACTCCCAGGAATTTATGACCTCTGTGGATACTCTTCTCCTTCCAGTGGGCGTGGACATTCATGTTTCTAGTAGGCTACACCTCCACAATTATGGCAGATCACTGAATCTATAGACTGCCCAGGAGGAATATCTTGTATCATCTTCCCAAGCTGCTCGCTGATTCTTCCTGCTAGCAGGGCCACCATTTCCTTCAGTTGGGACACTTCCACTCTCATTGCAGCAATTTCTGAGGTACTCTTCACTGAGGTAGCCACCCTGACCTCAGTGACAGATTCTGACTTCAGATTCTTCTTTTTATTTTCCAGCATGGTTTCTTCTTCTTGCATGGTCTTGTTTAATTCAGGGTACTTCAAGATTCCACCATATTCCCTAGACTTTAGCTGAAGCATATGATCTAAAAGACTGAGCTCCCCTCAAAACCTGTCTCGCGCAAACTTCATTAACTGTGCTAGGGTCTATACCTTTATCTTGTCAAGGCACCTCATATATTTGGACAGCTTCTCTCTCTCATGTCTGGTAAGTATATTCAAACTGGTACAAGGTCGGGGGCCCTCTCTGTTCTCCCAAACACATCTTGAAGGATACATAGGTAATCATAGGTGGTACAGTCTGGTTTGTTGAGCTTCAGGTTCCAAATGGCTTCTAAGACTTGGCATCAAGCAGTAATCAATTTAATGGTGCAGAACTAATCAAGTGAATTCTGGCCTAACACAGGGGGAAATACCCAATTTGCATCAATATTAGTCCAAACTTTAACTGAGATAACTATTATTCAGCAAATCAGACCCAAGTAACTCAATAATAATGTTCTTGAGTGCACTCTGTACAGAAACACCAGACAAGGTATCTGTTATAGGGCGTACACACGGTCGGACTTTGTTCGGACATTCCAACAACAAAATCCTAGGATTTTTTCCGACGGATGTTGGCTCAAACTTGTTTTGCCTACACACGGTCGCACAAAGTTGTCGGAATTTCCGATCGCCAACCACGCGGTCACGTACACCACGTACGACGAGACTAGAAAAGGCCGGTTAAGAACCAAGCGCGGCACCCTTTGGGCTCCTTTTGCTAATCTCGTGTTAGTAAAAGTTTGGTGAGAGACGATTCGCGCTTTTTCAGACTCGTGGCTTTCAGATCGTTTTCTGCCGTTCAGTTTGTGCTTGTGGGTTTGTATCTGCTCTTCAGTGTGTGCAAGCAAGTTCCGCGTGACTTCAGGTAGTCAGTGTATTCTTGTTCGTTCGTTACTGTTTTTCAGGTCGCTCTTCACAGGCCTTGCTGTTCTTCAGTGCGTTCTGTTACTTCGTTCTGAGCAGCCGACCGTTTTCTAGCCATGTTTCGTATACGTACTCCTCGTAGGGTTCTTGCTGTGCGGGGGCTTGGTGTTGGGGTCCTGACCTTGACACAAGTCCAGTCCATGAACAGGGTGGGGAGGAGTTCATGGACCAAGAATTGGTTGCTTCAGCGTGACCAGTTCTCTCATATGCCTTTGCTCTGTGAGATCCGTGAGAATAATCCTGATGATTTCAGGAACTTTCTCAGGATGACGGACCCCGTGTTTCACCGTTTGTTGGCTTCGCTGACCCCCTATATCAGCAGGCAGGATACCTGCATGAGGCAAGCCATCACTCCGGAGCAGAGGTTGGTCGCTACCCTGCGGTATTTGGCCACAGGGAGAAGTCTGCAGGACTTGAAGTTCTTGACAGGCATCTCCCCCCAGGCTCTGGGGATCATTATCCCAGAGACCTGTTCTGCCATCATACAGGTCCTGCAGAAGGGGTATATGAAGGTAAGATTTTTATGCTTTAATATCACATTTTATTGTATTGAATGTTTGATAATATATTGTATTTCTTTCCTCATTCCCTAATTACCATGATTGTAATATGCTGTGAATGTCCCCTTTGTTCTCATGCATGCTGGATTTTTATGTAATTATTATTTTATGTCCTTCATACATATTTGCCCTTCACTAACCTCCCCAGCATGGTGTCTCCTGCCCTATATTCACCTCATGTAGTCACTTAACAATGTATTTTATCAACTCCATAGTAGTGCTTTACCCCAAACACCCCCTAAAATGTTTGGAAATGTAATTTTTGATTTAAATTCAGGCAGAGTGCCAGAGGCTTTTTTTTGTGGTGTCCCCAAATAATTTTTAGTAACCCTCCCTCCCCCCAACTGCTAAGTCAGCTGATTCCAATTCTCTATCCTCAATCATCTATCTGCTGACTTTGCCATAACTATACACACTATACCCACCTCTTTACTGGTCAGATTTATGGATGAATTACCCAAAGCATGTAGTGCAAGGGCCTGCCTGTATACTTTCCAATGGTACTGTTTAAAGTTTTTGTATCCTATTATTATCTTGATAGGTAATAGCAGAATGTCCAAACGTCCTCAAATGTGTACAGTGTGTATTTTTATCTTTGTATTCAGACACTTCTTACCTGTCCAGTGGTCTGCCAATAGTTTAACTAAGGAGGGTCTGTTCAAAGTAATACCCATTATTTTGGCATTCATCTCTCAATGAAGTGAAGAGGGTTACCTGTCCAAGATTTACACACACCCCCTATAATGTTAGAAATGGCCCATGGGGGGGGGGGGGATATGATAGGTGTACCTTATACTTTGGCCTTGTTAAATTCCCCTTACTAAATGCTATCTGGAGGTTGCCCCATAATGTTTGTGTATAATCTGCTTGCCATGTTTCTGTGAAAAAATAGTAATGTTTATTCTTTTTTCCTCAACAGTTTCCTTCCACGACACAGGAATGGCAGACTGTGGCTTCCCACTTTGCCCAGCGGGCCCTAACTGCGGAGGGGCAATTGATGGGAAACACGTCCACATCGTCCCACCACCCAACTCGGGGTCATACTATTATAATTACAAGGGGTTTAATAGTATAGTGATGTTGGCGGTGGTGTCGGCTAATTACGACTTCTTGTATGTGGACGTGGGGAAGAATGGCCGGATGTCCGATGGTGGAGTCATCGCCCAGACGGAGTTCTACAGGCGTCTCCAGAATGGCAGCTTGGACTTGCCAGCTCCAGAGGACAATGTTGAAGGACTCCCATTCGTGTTCGTTGCTGATGAAGCGTTTGCGCTGGGGGACCACCTGATGCGGCCATTCCCGATGAGGACCCTCACCCCGGAACAGAGGGTTTTTAATTACTGGCTGGCCAGAGCCCGAAGAGTGGTGGAGAACACATTTGGAATCCTGGCCAGCCGGTTCCGACTATTTCTGACACCCATCCATATGGCGGAGTATAAACTGAACCATATTATACTGGCGTGCTGTGTTCTCCATAATTTTTTAAGGAAACATTCGGCCAACTATGCTGGCTCAGTTAGGCCTGAGGCCAGAATCCTACATCAAACCACACTGACGGCGCTTAAAAGTGGCCGTCCTGGCTTGCTCTCCCTGAGTGCCCGTGATGTCCGGTTACGCTACCTGGAGTTCTTTGCGGGTAGGGGGGCTATCAATATGCCAGACAATATGTGAAGCCTTTTTATAATAAAAAAAAAAAGAAATTCTTTGTGGACATTTACTGCTTGTGTTTGTTTTAGCTGACCCTGACATAAATGTTTTGAGTGCAGAAAATGTCGTGATTGGTTAACCTTATACAAAGCACTGTTGGCTGGTATTTCCTAAATGCAAAAACACATTTCACTACAAGTGCACTTGCAACTGCACTGAAACTGCACTTGTAGTGCAAAGAGGATTTGCCCTTAGGAAATAACCCCCATTTTTGCATAAAACAGCAATTACATCACCCCAAAAGTGTTGTAGTGTTGAGACAATAATCCACACATTCTTGAGTAAGCCACTTTTTTATACCTGCACAATCACATGTGCATTTACCAAAGGTTTTTAAAACAAACCAACATGTTTGTTGTATAATAATTTTTGCAGTAGCATTATCAAAAATTGAAATGTCCATTTCAGATAAAACAGGCCTGTGTAAAACCAACAAGAAAGCCAAAAAACTTGAACTTACAAAGTTCACATTAGGTAAAACCTGAAGGCTATATCAGACATCAGTATTTAGGAACTGTGTTTGATATAGCGTTCAGATGGGGGGAAATCACCCCAGGAAAAGCCAAATTTGAAAGATGCACCCCAATTTATGAATGTCAACATGTGCTATCTGCCATCAGGGGGGATCAAGGGACGTGTTTTGGGGGAGCAAGCCCTTCCTCAACGCTACTTTATAATTGAGGAAGGGGTTGCACCCCCAAAACGCGTCCATTGATCTCCCGTAATGGCAGATAGCACATGTTGACACACTGTGTGCATCCTCCAAATTTGGCTTTTCAAAACATTGAAAAAAAATTTTAAAAATTGGACCACAATCCCAAAAATATATTTTGTGGGGTTTTAAATTTGCCCCAAAACATCATTGATGTTATTATTTTTTTTAATAACATCATTGATTTTTTGCTGTATGTTGTGCAATTCGAGATTACACCCCATGATCTCCCCGATCAGGATCTGGGCACTTTCTGAAGTAAAGCGTTCTTGATCCACAACCTCACGATCACCTAAAAAGAGAGAAACAAAACAAAAACAGGTATCAAAAATCTGCCACCATCCATCTCGTTTACCTGAGCCTGTGTGTCAGAGTGCTGGGGCGCGTGTTCCTGGGGGCACCGGCGTGTCTGGGCTGACCGGCCGTGGCGTGCAGGGTGGCGTCCGGGCGTGCGTGCGTACGCGCCTTCGCGCTAGCGCGCGTCTGCCTATGGGCGTTACCGCTGGCATGCCCGGTAGTGTGGGCATGCACGCCGGTGTCGGGGGCGCGCTCAGAAGCGTGCGGGGGCGCGGGGCGCCTTGGCTAATCGGCGCGTGCAGGAGCGCGGCGTTTTGGCGCCAATTAGCCTATTTAAGCCTGCCTCTAGCCTGATTCGGTGCTGCCTGATCAAACAGCTCTGTGTCTTGTTCCGTGATCTTCCTGTGTTCCTGTATCTCCGTAGTTTAACCCGTTGTAAACCCAGCTTGCCTTTGGACCTCCCTTGATTGCTGCCTGAACCTGACCCCGGCTTGTTTGACCTTGTTTCTGCCTACTCCCTTGTACCGTTGCCGCCAGCCCGTTGCCGACCTCTGCCTGTGTGTGACCAGACTGATTAGCTCCTGCTCAGCATCTGCTCCATCAGTCTTGAAGCTCTAACGGTTGCTTGCCAGACCACCTTGCTCCAGGACCCTAACATCAGGCCCTCATACCATTACGCATTCGTGGGCCTCCTGTCTACTCTACCAGGGGCCCCGAATCGGATACGTAAGGGAGCCTACCCTCTACCCAAGCGGACTCACCTGTCTGGTAAGTGTGGGACCTGACACTGTGGTTGCAGACACTCACCTGTTGTGGTGCCAATCTCCACCACATCTTCTTCTTCCTCCTGCTCTTCTTCGTTTGGGGGTATTTCACCTTCTTCCATAGGTGGGGGGTCTCTGGTCTCCTCGGATGAGGGGTGTCCTCCGAGTCTTTTCTCCCCTATGTAAAACAAAAATGGTATACTTAGCACACAGATATTTGATGGCAGAACTAGAATTAGGAAACATTGCTTGGAAGTGGTGTACAATTGTCTATTTTAGCAGAGTTCCAAGATGTCTTTTTTTTATTGCCCTTTGTCAAGCTGCAATACTTTACCTGTTTAGTACAAGCTTCACAGATGTAGCCCCCCCTATAGTATCCACTGGAGCACCTGTGTGGCCCCGCTAATAAAAATGGTGTTCTGGGGTCCCACACTAGTGCTCCAGTGTCCAGATGTGAAAACAGCTGCTCAGTGTCCTCTCCTTACACTGAATCTAGTTTGCATTTCATTCTAGTAACAAACCCATCTAAACAAACAAATATTTGGCATCCAAGTAGGCCCAAAAAAATGTGGGAAAATGCATATGGCCTAAACAATGATGTTTTAGAGGCCGAAAGAAAAATGTTTGATACGAACGAATAATGGGCCCATGAACAATAAAGTTGCCCTTTTAAACGTTACAATTAATAAAAGCATATGGAGCAGAACGAATGGAATAAAGACAGAAAGAATAGGAACACAGCACAACTACTTACTTTTTTGCAGCACTCTCCGGATCTTTCGGTACTGCTCTGGCTCTCTCAATTTCAGGTCCGACCACCGCTTTCGGAGCTCATCTTTCGATCTTCGGACCCCGAAATTCCTCAGAAGACTCCTGATCACTTTCGCCATGATCTTGGCCTTTCGGATATTGGGGTTGGGGTAAGGCCCATACTTCCCGTCATAGTCGGACTTCCTCATGATGTCGACCATCTCCAACATCTCCCCAAAGGACATATTTGTGGCCTTAAAACGTCTCCTTCTGGATCGGGACGTGTCCGGATCCGGGCTTTCCTCCTCCTCCTCCTTGTTCCTGCAATTAGCACGCACCTGCTGTGACTCCGCCATGTGCTCTTCCCCCACTGCGCCGAACGAAAGGGGCGGGGAATAGAATAGAAAGAACGTCAGGGGCGGGCGGAGTTACACGCATGCGCAGTGTGTATAAAGCGTAACACGCGTGCGTATTACGTACAATCTGTGAGCGGAGGAAGGAGCATTGGACGCGCCGATCGTAAGAACGAAGGTAAGAGACAAACTTGTGCCTATACTGCTTCTAGATCGAGGCCTATATTGTAACAAGATTAGGAGAGTTTTGTCTGACATTAGGCTTTGTCTTGTGTTGTGTCTTGCAGTGAACATGGATATGCTACTCAAAGATAATGACTTCATGTCAGTATTCGTAGAGATGCTAAGGGAGCTGCCCTGTCTGTGGGAGATTAACCACCCCCATTTCAAGAACCAAGCAAAGAGATAGGCAGCACTGGTGCAATTGTGTGAAATTGTGAAGCAGGTGATCCCCATGGCAGACATTACCTATTTAAAGATATTAATTGGTTGCCTGAGGAGCACATATCTAAGGGAGCGCAAGAAAGTCCTGGATTCACAGAGATCCGGAGCAGCAGATGACATCTATGTCCCCAGGATGTTGTACTATGACAGGCTGCACTTTCTGGCAGGCCAGACTGAACCCAGGCCATCCCTCTCCAGTCTTCCTTCCACGCTTCCTTCCCCCCTGGCTGAGGCTTCTGACACCCAACCTGGGCCTTCCAGGCCACATGTGGAGGAGCCCAGATTGAGCCAGGTATAGCATTCCTCTAAATATTTCTGCTTGTCCAATCAATGATGTTAACTAGATGTTAGTTGGGAGTACTAATTTAGGATTGTGATTGATGATGCAACAACTAAAACCATGTCCCTTTTTCATACACAGGGAAGTCTCAGCCAGGAGGTAGCTGGGCCGAGCCGGTTGGCTGATCTGCAGGTCCCTCCACCCCCCCTGAAAAGAGAAAGTGGCAGTAGGAGGAGTGCCCTAGAGGAGGCTACCGGAGGACTCTTTTGGAGGGCTACAGAGGTCCTTGGAGCACGACAGACCGTGGAGGAGGACATTGCTGCCGTCATTGCATATAAAATGCAGAGGATGGAGGAGGGCCAACAAGTCTTGTGTGAGGCGCTCATATTGGAGGCTCTTGAGAAAGGTATGAGGGGCCAAATGATACCTCAGACATACCTTTGTGATGGTCCTCCTCCTCCTCCTGCAGGTCCTCCTCCTCCTCCCTCTCCTACAGGTCCCCCCAGTCCTCCTCCAGGTCCTCCCAGTCCTCCTCCTCCTCCAGGTCCTACTCCTCCTCCTGCCACATCTCCAACTGCACAGCCACAGCCTGGAAGGAAGCGTGGAAGGAAGACAAGACAGTGATTGCCCTGGGTTCAGTCTGGTCGGCCAAAAAATGCAGCCTCTTGTGGTACCACAGCCTGGGGACACACATGTCATCTGCTGCTACCCGGATCTCTGCGAATTGTGGACCAGACTGCCCTCCCTTACATAAGGACTCCTCAGGCCACCAATTTTGATGTTGAAGAATTGATGTCTGCCGTGGGGGTCCCAGGCTTTGCTAATTTCTCATGTTGATCCAGTGTTGCCTTCCTCTTTGTTTGGTTCTGATCCCTTAATAAAGGATTTTTGTTTTGAATAATACTCTCCTATGTGCTTTACTTCAAAAAGGACAGTTGGTTTGTGAGGATTCAGGTACATTTCAAATATACAATGTGAAATTAACAAGGGACACCAACAACAAACAATCTCCTGGAGATTAAATAATAAAACATATCAATGGTGTTGGGGTAACTTGACACACAAAACACAGACAAAAATATTCGGGAGTAAAAATAAAAATAACATTGAACAAAGATCAGCCTTTGAAAAAATCCAAACATTAAAGAAAAAAAAGGCTTAAAATCCAAAAAAAAAAAAAAAAAAATTAATATAAAACTGTCAGATGTGACAACTATTAACAATATATTCAGGGAATACCAATTAAAAAACACAAATAAAAGTTTGTGAGAAGTGTGTGTGAATATGAGCAGCAAAACTACTTAATTCTTGTCACATTATAAAGAAGAAGAGAGTGCGCTGTATTAAACCATTTTTAACATTGCAGCGTGACGAAAGTGCTGTATCCATTGCGAACGCTAAGTTTACCAGAATGAGCTGTCCCGTCTCGGAATTTCTTCTGAGCATGCGTGGCACTTTGTGCGTCGGAACAGGCCACACACGGTCGGAATTGACGCGATCGGATTTTGTTGTCGGAAAATTTTATCTCCTGCTGTCCAACTTTGTGTGTCGGAAAATCCGATGTAAAATGTCCGATGGAGCCCACACACGGTCGGAATTTCCGACAACACGCTCCGATCGGACATTTTCCATCGGAAAATCCGACCGTGTGTACGGGGCATTACTGTTCCTAAGCGGGATACAGCTTAAAAGTGGTGGCAAAGTACCTGGCACCCTAATACTAGCATTTGCCAGCTTGCAATGGGGCCCTGTCCTTTTAAGAGTGTCACTAAATACCAGAGACTAAGCGGCAAGTAGGAGCAGTCTCCGTTTGGGCTAACAGTGTGTGACAGGCGTAGAAGATATGTAATTCAGCAAATTCTGGATGGAGCCTCTGCACACTGCTACACCATTCCCAGTAAACTATGCAATGAAAAACAGGGATATTTAGTTCATATATTCACATATATTGCAATACATGTTTAAGCTAACCAACTGTGTCAAAGTAATTCCTCTTCTGGCCAGTCCTATACTGCCTTACCACTGCAAATCCTAAGGTGGACACCATACCAACATGAGGCATAAAGACCCAAGGTGGGGGAGAGCTACTAGGTACAGATTTGGCCACTGACCTGCGTTATAACAATGAAAAGATATACTTGTGCTCAAATCCTAATATCTTTTCTTTGGATATGTAATTGAGCTAACCACTCAGGTCCTAATGGCATTGTGATCAGCAACTCCCAGCGATCAGGTCAAAGATTGTCACTCAGGCTGCAGTCTCTAAGCTTGGACCCTGAATCTGCATTGATTCTCTCCCTCAACACAGTCTGAAGGCAGCTAAAACAGGCTCAGATGCAGGTCCGTTCCCTCTCCCTGATGCAGGGAAACAGGCACAGCAACAGGTCCTCTTATCTCCCCTTTAATGGCTCCAGTCTATCTGATGTGGGACACTGACCCTGGCTGCAGATCCATCTTTGTTGCCCAGCCAATTTTCTTACTCATCCTTCAATTGGCTCAGACTCTCCTGCTCCCTAACTGGCTCAAGCTCTCTGTCGGTGATGGGGGGTGGGGAAGAGGGGGTGGCAGAGCGAAGGGGATTTTACACAGATTCTCAACTGTCAGCTGCAGTAAGAGGGGAGAGAAAATGGCTGCAGCATTAAACTAAGTGTTTAAGTTGACTATTATTAGGTTTGCAGTGTGTAGACTAAGGCTGGCCATACTGTACATTATACAATTTTCTTGTACAATTTTCCTTTAGATTTACCAAACCATATAATATAAAGTCAAACCTAAACACTTTCAATTTGTATGCAATCAGACAGGCCCTTGCACTGCATAGTTGAAGGTAAATCTAAAAGAGATTTGTTTAATTTATGGCCAGCTTAATTTTTGCGCAGAGAGCCTGCTAATAGACCAGTAGATTGGGGGAAGGCATAAAAAAATGCTATGGGGTCCTCTATTATGTAGTTACACTTTCTGGTACCTTTGATTTTTGCAAAGAACAGGCAAAAATGTATATAGCATGATGTTGTATAATAACATCAATAGTGCATTTAGTATATTTTGCCATGATCCAGTGTATAAATTGTAGACAAGGAGTCAAGAGCCTGGCTACAGCCTATAGGTAACTCTGTTAAACGGCTATTCAGCAGCCACGTATCTGTTAGACTGACAACCAGAGAAGACATTTAACCCATACTAGAGAAATCTCCTCCAGAATATCCACTCTCAGTCAAGCTTTATTGAAACACACACCTGTACAAGCCCTGATGTAAGAGAATGGGTTAAGCCCCTGAAATGTGTTGGCTATCGTTGTTTCTCTCAACAATTATAATTTCACTGAACTCCCAAACATACCATTTGCAATTTCTTCACAAATGTAGCGCTTTCCTAGATAGGTGCTAGGCTTAGTAAGATTCAGTGCTGGCTCACTGTGTTCATTGGAGCTTTGTGTGTTTTTGTTAGGTAAACTTAGCTTGCCTCACTGTAACCACTGCATTTGTTGTGTCAGGCAAAAGTAGCTGTGCTCACTGTAACCAGTGCAGCTGATCAATTAGGTCAGATCAGTGTTCTCAGCTGCTACTAGTCTGATAGCTCCCTCTGCCTTCTAGAGAGCTGTAGAATTCTCTGGAACATAGGTGTAAAGTTATACAGATGGCAGTATGAATATTTATGCAGCCCTGGCCAATCCCAGGGAGCAGGGCCCTGAAGGCTGCTGGGAGCTTTCATAAATACTCTGAGCCACTGAGCTTCTGGGTCTTTTCCAGCTCTCCAGGGCAACGCTGCCATGTTCTTGCTGTTCATGAGGCCTATGTGAGTGACCTGAGGGCCTGGATTCTGAAGCTACAGAGAGCTGACTGAGTGGCTATCTGCTGAAGATCTGGTCTGATATCGCTAGAGCAGTGATAGCACACCTTGGCACGCCAGATGTTTTGGAACTTCATTTCCCATGATGCTCATGCAATCTGCAGTGTAGTTGAGCATCATGGGAAATGAAGATCCAAAACATCTGGGGTGCCAAGGTTCACCATCACTGCACTAGAGGAAGGTGTCGCATGGAAGTTGGAAGGAGGCAACCAACTGTCCTTGGACATTTTGTGAGTAAAGACTGCTGTGAGAGATATTAGAGACTTTTGGGCTGATGCCACCCCTCTGTTGCTAGAGAGTCAGCTGTTTGTTGGCTAAAGTGGATATCCTCTGGTGTTCTGAAGAGCTTAGTCTATCTGATTTCTTGTGAAGGTATTCTGCTCCTGTGACTCTAAAGAATGTACAAAAAGGGGCACACTATTTGGGCCCACTTTCTTGGGACTGTGGCCATCTGGCCCTGTTATTCAGTTATAAGTTAGTTATAGGTTCTGTTATGTAATGGGTGATTGGGGGTGCTGTCCCTTTAAATATGCAGAGAAGGGATCCTGAATTGTCCAGTGGAAATTCCTGGAAAATTCTGAAATTCCCTTGGGATTTTAGATAAGTGCTGCAGAGGGTTTTATGTCTTTCTTTGCAGCAGCCAGTACTACGGAAAGAAGAGCTCCCTCCCTTCCCATTGTGGCCATTTTGTGTGGTTGGGTCACCCCATAATCTGGGGGGGACATATTCTTTGTTTAATAAAGATTAATCTGCTCGAGTTCTGACAACTGAGCAAAGCCTGCTTGATACATATGTTATTCAAGTATTTGATTATAAAACAAATATATTTGTTGTTATGTGAATTGTAAACCAATAAAGTGCCAAAATACTATGTTGTGAGTTATTTTGTTACATGGTTGTATTTGGGTAATAATTTGGTGGGTGGGTGTGGCCTGCAGTCCCAAGAAGTTTTGCATTTAAAAGCAACTACAAAGCCAAGTCAGCACATAGCACAATGGCAGCAAAGGCAGCTTGGAAAAACAAAGTACTAAGATTAGTGATGACTGTGGGCGATATCTTTTGAGCGAAATAAAAAGACTGCAAAAGAAAATGTAAAAAAGTAAGAATACCATATTTTTCTTGACTTTACTATAGCTTACTAAAAAGGCAAAGAATGTGTTATATGTCATTGTAATTTGTGCTTTGTTGATGTTTTGGCAATAATTATCTTCTTCCTGTAATATCTATAACCAAAAGACACTTGAGCATTTCAGAATAAATCATGACATTATACGAAATCTCAATCCCAGCTATGTGCTGGGTGTCCAGTGTGCACCTGTCTCTTTAAGGAGGGGCTCCCTTCAGGCTCACCTGCCCTTGATCTATCCATTAGAATGCATGTGCTTCTACTATGAAGGCTCTCATAAATTTTGAGTTAGGACTGCAGATAATAATGGGGTGCTGTGGAGTGGCTCTGTAGCTTACGCATTTGTATTTGCAAATGTGTGCTAGCTAAAACCCTGTTTTGAACGCAAATTTTTGGACAGGAAAATGTTGGTTGCGGGCTGGCTGGTGAGTTGAGCTGGGAATTTTCTTTGGTTTTTGTTTCACTTGGAAAAACTTGGCTACATTTCTTGTACAGTAATATGGTGACCCAACAAAAACACATATCGACCACCCAATTTGGGTCCCAACCCCTAGTTTAAGAAACAGACCCCTAGTTACATTCGCTTGGGAGGAAGGCTGGAAATACCATTGTGTGTTTTTGTGCTGTGCCATTACGTCAGCAAGCAATAGCAGGAAAACACTTTCTTTTATGGTATTGATGCCTACAGTTTCCTGTCACAGTGTCTATGCAGCTGGATGAACTTTTAACAATACCTTTGGCTCCTATTGCTACTGCCGCTGTGTCACTGAGCTGTATGTCGGACACAGCTAAGAATAGTTTTATTTTGCCTTCAATTCTTTACCTTCTATGAAAATGAAAAAAGTATAAAGAAAAGGTAATTGAACTTTTTGCAGTCACCAACTCTTTGCCCATCTAACACAAAAGATTGTACTTTTTCTTTATTAACCTGACACTGTGCCAGTCTCCTTGGTCTTCCCTGTCCTTTATTGCCTCTTGTTATCCCTGGCTATATTCTATTCTTCTTAGTCTTCTTCTTTTTTTTTTTTTTCCACTGTCTTTCTTTTTCTCCTTTTAAAGATTCTTCCTGTCCCCTAGTAACGATGACTCTTCCTTGGCAACAGGAATCTTCCACGTAACACCTCCCTACAAACCATACAGGCAGAAAATAGCTTCAGTTTATGACGTAAGGAGCTACTGTGCTGTTTTGTATAATGTTTCTGCCATATGTGTGCTGGTTAACCCTTCTGCTAAAGGCATGCATTATCAGACAGCAACTGAATAGAATTATTTGACACACACAAATGTTAATTGACACAACCCTTAGTAAATTGAATAAATGCTTCTAAAAATGATTGAGGCTGGCTAGTCTATCATAGCACATCTACTTCTGAAACTAAAATGTAGTGACAGGTCAGATTTAGATGGATACTTATGAAGTTTGAACCTAACTTTTTTTAACCTGCAATAGGTAAGGTCTGCATTGCCCCACAGCAACCAATCAGATCCTAACTTTTTTCTCATTTCAGCTTACATTTGCATCTTGACCAGAGTAGGACGATCAGTTCTTGCTTCAAACGCTTTAGTAAATTAGGCTTATTGTGTTTTCTCATTTGCACATACAGGCGGTCCCCTAGTTACAAACATCCGACTTATAAACAACTCCTACTTGCAAACAGAAGGAGACAACAGGAAGTGAGAGGAAATCTACCCCATGGAAGGGAAATTCTCTCCTGTAAGAGTTATTATGGGAAAAAGGTACCTCCACTGATGCTTTATCACCAAGGCTTGTTTCCACAACAACCCAATTGTCATTGAGACAGAAAGTGAGATGAAATCTTCTGAACAGGGGCACAGGCAGCAAAACAAACGTTACAGGGGTGTTAACCCTTCCCTATGCTATCCAAAAAGCTTAAAAATATTTTTTTGGGCTGGAGCTACACTTAAAAAGTGTACCTATTCCAACTTACAGCAACAGATTGTGAAAAAGATAAACAAACAAATTCTGCGCTGCTCACAACATTAGCAGCTAACACACCACATGGAAAAAATGGTAAGCAAAGACTAGTAAATAAAAGTGTAGCGCTAAAGGTTTAAGATGCACAGTACAAACCATGCAAAAAATAAATTAAAAAATTTATCACTGATAGGGCCACATACATCTAATGAGTAGATTAATGTCCGCACTCAATATCAATAACACATAAATAACATGCCCAAACGTGATAGTGTGCATAAGTGAAAAACACAATCTATATTGTTGTGATGAAAAAAAGTTCCATAAATGATGAGATGATGAATCTGTACACCATGGGACACCAAAAAATCTTGAAAAAGTGAATATGTACTTGTGAAGAAACCACCACTGAATATAGGGAGGCTTACCAGATGGTTTGAACACACTAGGGCATACGCACTGTGTGTCAAACAGGCTTGCTTTTACATCAAATGGACCCTTGTATGGTACCATCAGGGTGATACATATAGAATCTTGGAAAATGTGATGCCAGGAGTGGACCCACGCTCAAAATTCCACGGGCAGTTGCAGAGTACCAAAGAGGAAACAGAAATGGACCATAGCGTAATTCCATAAAATAAACCACATTTGTTAAAAATATGAAACCACTCACATGGATATGTATATAACAGCGCTGATTAAAATCGAAAAAGGCAGCAGTGGGGATCGTCCTGACGCGTTTTGTCTGCAAAGGACATCATCGCGGTCAGATGATGTCCTTTGCAGACGAAACGCGTCTATCAAAAAATACTGGAGGAACATTTGCATTCATCAGCCAGGAAGCTCCGCATGGGACGTACTTGGACATACCAAAATGACAATGATGCAATGACACAAGGCCAAGTCGACCTGTCATTGGCTACAGCCAAATAAAGTGAAGCCTCTGGAGTGGCCATCTCAGTCTCCTGACCACAATATCATTGAGCCACCCTGGGGAGATCTCAAACATGCAGTTCATGCAAGACAGCCCAAGAATTTACAGAAATTGGAGGCTTTTTGCAAAGAGGAATGGGCAGCTTTACCATCTGAGAAGATAAAGAGCCTCATTCACAAATACCACAAAAGACTTCAAGCTGCCATTGATGTTAAAGTGGAAAATACACGGTATTAAGAACTGGGGTATGTAAACTTTTGATCAGGGTCATTTGGGCGGATTATGTTGCAATTATGATTTAAAAAGTGTAAACATAGTTGATTGATAATAAATGGCTTCAGCCAAACTAAGCATGAGTGAAAGAAATGTTTTTGTGTTATCATTCATATTCTTTGAAAAATGGCTAAGAAATCATAAATTCTGCCAGGGTATGTAAACTTATGAGCACAACTGTATATATACAGTATCTCACAAAAGTGAGTACACCCCTCACATTTTTGTAAATATTTTATTATATCTTTTCATGTGACAACAGTGAAGAAATTACACTTTGCCACAATGTAAAGTAACGAGTGTACAGCTTGTATAATAGTGTAAATTTACTGTCTCCTCAAAATAACTCACAGCCATTAATGTCTAAACCGCTGGCAACAAAGGTGAGTGCACCCCTAAGTGAAAATGTCCAAATTGGGCCCAATTAACCATTTCCCCTTCCGGGAACACTCGTTAGTGTTACAAGGTCTGGGGTGTGAGCAGGTGTGTTAAATCTGGTGTTATCGCTCTCACTCTCTCTGGTCACTGGAAGTTCAACATGGCACCTCATTGCAAAGAACTCTCTGAGGATCTGAAAAAAAGAATGGTTGCTCTACATAAAGATGGTCTAGGCTAAAAGAAAATTGCCAAGACCCTGAAACTGAGCTGCAGCATGAGTGCTGCTGGCACTGGGGAGTTACAGTTCATTGAGGGAACCATGAATGCCAACATGTACTGTGACATACTGAAGCAGAGCATGATCCCCTCCCTTCGGAGACTGGGCCTCAGGGCAGTATTCCAACATAATAATGACCCCAAACACACCTCCAAGATGACCACTGCCATGCTAAAGAAGCTGAGGGTAAAGGTGATGGACTGGCCAAGCATGTCTCCAGACCTAAACCCTATTAAGCATCTGTGGGGCATCCTCAAACGGAAGGTGGAGGAGTGCAAGTTCTCTAACATCCACTAGCTCTGTGATGTCGTTATGGAAGAGTGGAAGAAGACTCCAGTGGAAACCTGTGAAGCTCTGGTGAACTCCATGCCCAAAAGGTTTAAGGCAGTGCTGGAAAATAATGGTGACCATACAAAATATTGACACTTTGGGCCCAATTTGGCCATTTTCACTTAGGGTTGTAATTTATACAAGGGGACACTGTTATACAAGCTGTACACTCACTACTTTACATTGTAGCAAAGTGTCATTTCTTCAGTGTCGTCACATGAAAAGATAATAAAATATTTACAAAAATGTGAGGGGTGTACTCACTTTTGTGAGATACTGTATATATATATATATATATATATATATATATATATATATATATATATATATATAGCTTTAGAAATAATAGGAAACATGAAAAATTCCCAGGAAGATGAAATTATTTATTGGAATATAAGTAACCACTTGCAAAAATAAATGATCTTTCAGAGAATTAACATTTTTCTACTTTACAAAAGTAAAGTTAATCTGCACGATTTTATAAAAATTGCAGTAAAGTATGTAAGAAAGCATGTTATAAAACAGGTACATTCTAACTTTTCTGATCTTATAATATATAACTCACTAAGAAGATGATACAGGTGATATACCCAACCATGTAGAGTATTTGTAATTGAATTTATGGTACAGTGCTCCCATGTCTAATGAAAGAACAATAAGTAAACCCCAGGTTTTTACCCAAGCTTGACATGTAATATATAAAATGTAAACCAGATAAAATGGATTCTATGATGAACGATCTAAAGAAAATGGACTTAGAACTAACTGCAGAGTCTTTAAATGGAGCTTTAGTGAAAAGAACTAATTGTTTATTTTGTGCACTGGTTGCTGATTACAGAGTTCTCTTTCCTACTTTATCATAAATGTTAAAAGAGAAAAAATATGTAAGATAAGTAGGGTGGTGTAAGCAAATATATTTAATAACGAATAGAAATCCTTAGCTTACTGAAAATGCAGAACGTGTGTAGCATATTTCTCTAGGTACCACGGATGACTCACTAATCTCTGTAAATGCAGCTCATATAAGTAAGGTAAATGCTTCCTTATAGTGTGCAATGATTTCCTGTACCACAACAATAACTATAATCTCAGAGAGATCAATCACATTCTTTATTATCATTTACGAATAATGCAATGGCTTTCTCAGCCTAATCCCTTTATGAACCAACTCATGAAGGAACAATTGAAAGCCTTCCTCTACCTGGCTTTTGACATTTTGTTAATATTTTCACAAACTTACATTTTTTTGGTTACAGGGTAATGGCCAGCAAAGGACTGGTACACATAGGGGTTTTGATATCCTTAGCTATGGAGTAGGGCACCAGGGTAAATATGTTTTCTGTAAACTGACAACTTACGCGGTTCACACCAGTGTGGCTTTGAAATGTTGCTACATGGAACTTCATTTAACAGAAGTCTACGCAAGTTATAATGAAATCGGTAAAAAGTAGTGCAGGAAACTTTTTCATAATCGCTGTGACATGAGTCGCGGCGATATGAACGGTTCCATTGCCAGCAATGGGGTACGACTCGGAACTGTCAAATGGCATGACAAGTCGCACTGGTGTAAACGGGGTCTCAGAGATGTAAGCTGAAGGGCAGAAACCACAAGAATGGAGTAGGCATACCACGTTGTATACACAGTAGTATGGCCTGCAAAAAAGACACTTTTCTTGTGAACCTTTTATTATGATCCCTAAAATACAGCAAATTAGTATACAATAAAAGATAGCAAGCTGCTGGCAAAGATGGGGACGTATCACATGTTTGTGTTTTGGCCCAAGTGTGATTAAACTTCACCAGTATGTAGGCAGGTAGTGGTTACTACTGCCCCAGTGGGAAGGTAGGCGTCAGCTGTAATTCCTGTTTTTTTCTTGGTGGGTTTTGCTGAGTCTGCCCCCCGGTCCTGTGTGATATAAAAGGGATGGAGGTCCAGACCCAGAGAGAGAGATGGTGCAGAGAGAAGTAAAGGGAAAGAAAAGTTTGGTTCAGGCCTGGTCCACCTTGCCAGGCTCGTCTGATGCAAGTACCGGAATCTGGATGACCAGTGTCATGCCGAAGTCGAACTTAAATTCCAGACATGGACTCAACCAATCTTGGACTCTTGCTTGAACAAGTATGCTGGGGCACATGCCCTCAACATGAGGGGGTGGGGGGAGAGAAAAATGCAACAGAAGACCCCATAAAGCATAAGGAGAACAAGGAATGGATAACACTGGCTAGAGTGAAAGTCTAGGTGATAGAAGCTGTGCCAAATGTTAGCAAATGTTTGTGTTACAATTTTAATGTTGCATGAATTTAGTGGATAGCCGAATTCTCGCCATAAAAAAAAACAAGATAAAAATACCCCATTAAAAGACAAAATGAAAAAGCAGCTTTTGCTGCAATATTCACCCTCAGTCCACAGATGTCCTCTTAGTGCTTCTTTTTTTGCCACTAGATGTCAGCAGTCTGCAGTTTAACATCATATAACCCACTTCCCTTGAACCCAGGATGTCCTCTGTCTGTGACTAAACAGTAAAAAGAGAAGCAGCACATTAAGGAGCTCTGCTTTTTCATTCTGTCAGCACTTGAACTGCTGCTTCTGCTGCTTCTTCCATTCACACTCCAGCCATGCTGTAGAGGAACTGTTAGTGGCTGATACCAATTAAATGCAAGTACTTACACTGATTGCATTTAAAATATACATTTAAAATGTATTAATGATTACATAGCTGCATTAATGTGTCTCTTTTATATCTGCCCAGAGTCCAGCTTTAAAGGTGAAAGGAAGGCAAATGTTTATTTAATTACTATATAGCTTTTTTTCTACTTTTATTGCAGCATAGCCAGCTATAGATAGGCAGATGTCTTTCCAAAATGATGAATGGACAAAAACATCTGCACATTTTGAACAATGCAACTGTCTACCTGTTTTTTACCTATTTTCAAAAGGATCAGTGCAGCGAAAATTGTTCACCAACAGTTCCTAAGATCAAAAGCACCTATATCACCCACAGGGCAGCCCCTAAGCAGCCTGATTCTCACCCAATTGCTGCATTGATCTGTCCAAACAGTAGATGGCTTTGGGTTATTTATGGCCACCTCTAGGTTTGTAATTTGGTATTATCAGTATAGTAGTAACAGCACTGCATTGCTCTCAGTCTGCTGCCTGCATTCTCTGAGTGTTTTTCTGGGTATTCTTTGTATTCATATGTGGATCAATATCTATTTGTAAAGGATGGCCTTGGCTTTGGATGGTTTCCTATAAAGAGTGGATTTGTTTCTTTTGGTTTTCTGTGTCTGAAAAAATGTAGTTATAACATGAAGCAACTCTGTCCCTGCAAACAAGCAGACTGCAAAAGAAGCTTAGACATACTAACCATCTGGGGAGACAACTTCATTCTTCATTTCTGCATCCCATGCTACACACTGTTGTTCCACTTGCCAGCTGCTATGCCACTTCTGTGTTTATTAGGTGTCAGAAGTGAGCAGAGATTGGTGGTGCCACCCACAGGACTAGAAGATATTACTAACCTAAACATAGCTGCTAGACAAACGATAACGAAAGTGCAGAATCCGCAAAACGAAAGATCCGACATAAACAAATGCTTTATTTTCGTTTTCGTTGCTACAGTTCGATATAGATAGGAGATTCGACATGATGATGACAATAACAATCTGTGCCAATCAAACCTGTGGTCGAATGTGCCTAACCTTAACTCTATTAGTCCAAGATTATTCTACATAGAGAGAAAAGATTCAACATAGAGAGAAAAGATTCGACGTAGGGGAGAAAAGATTCGACGTAGGGGAGAAAAGATAAATAAAAATAATGATGATGATGAATGTTATTGACTGATTGTACTGAAGAGGAGGAGCAGTAAAATAGCTAGAACTAAGTACACACGTACTTTGGCTTATGGTGTTTGTTGAAAGTTCTAAGAAGATTCGACGGAGCAGATAAACTATACGGTGTTGTACAGTTTAGCTGCTCCGTCGAATCTTCTTTGAACATTCGATAGACACCATAAGCCTTCAATGACAGATTCCACCTTAATTTGGATTTTCGGACGAATGCAATTTTTAACGAAAAACGAAATAAATAAAAACGAATTTCGGGAGTAACTAAATAAATTTATTTTTCAGACGAAAACGAAATTCCGAAACGAAATATTTCAGTGTGCACATGTCTAGGGGGGACTCCCACGCAATTTTTTTTTTTACATTTTTGGTTCGGGGTTACCCTTAATATTCATACCAGACCCAAAGGGCCTGGTAATAGACTGGGGGGGAACCCATTCTGTTTTTTTTAATGAGTTTTATCTATATTGCCAAGACCCGACAATTCATTACAGCCACAATCAGTTTTAAATGACTTTTTTTCCTTTAGAAATGTCAGTTTGCTGTGGTACTGTTCTAAACACGGGAAAACTGCACCACTTTACAGGCATACTATAGACACACCCAGGCACGATATTAAAAGGAATATTTCATTTTTATTGTTTCACTTTAAGCATTATTAAAATCACTGCTCCCGAAAAAACTGCTATTTTTAAAACTGTTTTTTGCATTGCTACATCTCCCCAGGGGCAGGACCCAGGTCCCCAAACACTTTTTATGACAATAACTTGCATATAAGCTTTTAAAATGAGCACTTTTGATTTTTCATGTTTGTGTTCCATAGACTTTAACGGTGTTCGTGTGTTCTTCCAAATTGTTTGCCTGTTTTGGGTGTTTGGCTCATCCTTAGTACACATGTGTCTGTATATGTGTGTGTGTACACATGTGTCTGCATATGTCTCTGTGTGTGTACACATGTGTCTGTATGTGTACATGTGTGTGTGTACACATGTGTCTGTTTGTGTCTGTGTGTGTGTACACATGTGTATGTTTGTGTGTACACGTGTCTGTATGTGTACACACATGTAGGTACAGGATGTGTCTGTGTGTGTACACATCTGTCTGTAAATGTGTGTGCGCACATGTGTCTGTATGTGTACACACGTGTGTGTACACATGTGTCTGTTTGTGTGTCTGTGTGTATACATGTGTTTGTATGTGTATGTTTGTTTGTACATGTGTTTGTATGTGTGCGTTTTAGTGTGTGTGTACGTGTTTGTTTTTATATGTGTGTTTATACAGTCTGTGTGTATCTGTGTGTTTTATATATACAGTATGTGTGTGTTACCTTTAATCCTGACCCCTATTCCTGTACCATGCGAACTGCTTTTTTAGGGCTTGTTCGTAATAACAGCAAGGACTGCTGCTCCTCTGAAAAGCTGTCCATGCTCAGATGGCTTTACAGAGGCAGTTGACAGGCAATAAAGAGGCAATATGTCGCCTCTTCACCACCTGTTTTAACCCCATAAATGCAGCAGGTGGTTACAGTGCAGCCCTATTCAGCTGGATGTATACTCACAGCTGCAGCCACAGCATGTGTACACCCCCAGCTGCTGCCTCTGCAGCTAAAGTGGGAGCAGTTGGGGGTGGCAAAAACAGCTCAACCACATGGTTTTACTGCCCTCCAACCTCACATGTGAACAAGTGCTTGGTTCACATCTGTGTGGCTGTGTACTTGAAATGAATGGGCTGCCCTACTGGCAGAAATGCAGGG
Organism: Lithobates clamitans; assembly: GCA_037952925.1. Taxonomy (NCBI): domain Eukaryota; kingdom Metazoa; phylum Chordata; class Amphibia; order Anura; family Ranidae; genus Lithobates; species Lithobates clamitans. The sequence goes on along the minus strand of JBBGZY010001385.1, from coordinate 1,181,147 downwards.
AAAGTCATCCCTGACCCTTTTTTTAAATTTTCCCCCACGTTTGCCAATGTGTGGGGTAACATTAAGAATTAATGGCACCCCTAAAGAGCAGAGCATTTGTCTGTGTGTCAGGAATAAGTGCGATTTTGCGTGCATTCCGCGACACACAGTAACACGAACCATGCCTTGGCATGGCCTAGAGCGGGGGGGTCAAACCGGCATTTTTTCCCTTCTGGTTAGGGCTAGATATAAACATTTTTTAAAAGCATGAGATCAATGGTTTTAATTTTTTTTTATCTCATGCTTTCAAGGATAGAGGAGAGATCTGGGGTTTAGACCCCAGATGTCTCCATAAAGAGGATCTGTCATGCTTTATTGCTGTCACGAGGGATGTTTACATTTCGTTTGGCAGCAATAAAAGTGATAAAAAAATTATGTGGATGGTGTGGTCTCATTTCAGATGTTCCTCTGCTTTTGATTTCTTTCTTTCTGCGAAAACTTGAGGATCTGGCTGTTCTGAGGGCTTCCCATGTGTACTGGCTATCCTTGTTGTTTTAGCTATTATATTTATATATATATATATCTATATCTATATATATATATATATATATATATATATATATATATATAAATACAGTGGGGACGGAAAGTATTCAGACCCCCTTAAATTTTTGACTCTTTGTTATATTGCAGCCATTTGCTAAAATAATTTAAGTTAATTTTTTTCCACATTAATGTACACACAGCACCCCATATTGACAGAAAAACACAGAATTGTTGACATTTTTGCAGATTTATTAAAAAAGAAAAAACTTAAATATCACATGGTCCTAAGTATTCAGACCCTTTGCTTAGTATTTAGTAGAAGCACCCTTTTGATCTAATACAGCCATGAGTCTTTTTGGGAAAGATGCAACAAGTTTTTCATATCTGGATTTGGGGATCCTCTGCCATTCCTCCTTGCAGATCCTCTCCAGTTCTGTCAGGTTGGATGGTAAATGTTGGTGGACAGCCATTTTTACGTCTCTCCAGAGATGCTCAATTGGGTTTAAGTCAGGGCTCTGGCTGGGCCATTCAAGAACAGTGACGGAGTTGTTGTGAAGCCACTCCTTCATTATTTTAGCTGTGTGCTTAGGGTCATTGTCTTGTTGGAAGGTAAACCTTCGGCCCAGTCTGAGGTCCTGAGCACTTTGGAGAAAGTTTTCGTCCAGGATATCCCTGTACTTGGCCGCATTCATCTTTCCCTTGATTGCAACCAGTCGTCCTGTCCCTGCAGCTGAAAAACACCCCCACAGCATGATGCTGCCACCACCATGCTTCACTGTTGGGACTGTATTGGACAGGTGATGAGCAGTGCCTGGTTTTCTCCACACATACCGCTTATAATTAAGGCCAAAAAGTTCTATCTTGGTCTCATCAGATCAAAGAATCTTATTTCCCCCCTTTTTGGAGTACTTCAGGTGTTTTTTACCAAACTCCATTCAGGCTTTCATGTGTCTTGCACTGAGGAGAGGCTTCCATCGGGCCACTCTTCCATAAAGCCCAGACTGGTAGAGGGGTGCAGTGATGGTTGACTTTCTACAACTTTCTCCCATCTCCCGACTGCATCTCTGGAGCTCAGCCACAGTGATCTTTGGGTTCTTCTTTACCTCTCTCACCAAGGCTCTTCTCCCCGATAGCTAAGACAGCCAGCTCTAGGAAGGGTTCTGGTCGTCCCAAACATCTTCCATTTAAGGATTATGGAGGCCACTGTGCTCTTAGGAACCTTAAGTGCAGCAGAAATTTTTTTGTAACCTTGGCCAGATCTGTGCCTTGCCACAATTCTGTCTCTGAGCTCTTCAGGCAATTCCTTTGACCTCATGATTCTCATTTGCTCTGACATGCACTGTGAGCTGTAAGGTCTTATATAGATAGGTGTGTGGCTTTCCTAATCCAGTCCAATCAGTATAATCAAACACAGCTGGACACAAATGAAGGTGTAGAACCATCTCAAGGATGATCAGAAGAAATGGACAGCACATGAGTTAAATATGTGTCACAGCAAAGGGTCTGAATACTTAGGACCATGTGATATTTCAGTTTTTCTTTTTAACAAATCTGCAAAAATGTCAACAATTCTGTGTTTTTCTGTCAATATGGGGTGCTTTGTATACATTAATGAGGAAAAAAATGAACTTAAATGATTTTAGCAAATGGCTGCAATATAACAAAGAGTAAAAAATTTAAGGGGGTCTGAATACTTTCCGTCCCCACTGTATATATATATTATCGCTCTTCTTTTGTTTTCTATTTCCCACTTTCTCTCTTTTTCTTTTACTGTTCTCTTTGATATGCTTTTTTCTTTTCTCCACATTATTTTATATCAGGTATTAGAATGGTTTGCTTCCAACGATGTTAATGCAAGTGCATCTTTACATACTATGAATGTATCTTTTTGACCTTATGCCTACCGAATTCTTGGATCCTCCTATGGTTTCTTCCGCCATACTCCTCTAGAAATTATTCTATTTATTGCTTGTTTAGATAATGCACTTGACACGTATGCCTTCTAAGCAATGACCACTCTTACCTTAACGTCACGCCGTCCACTAAGTGTTTCACTATAGGTATATGTGTGTTTTGATTCTCTAAAAGGGACATCTAGTGTCCTGTTTTTCAGTGCAATCCTAACAGTGCTCATCAGTGCTGGCAATCTGTGCCCACAAGTGCTGCCAATCAGTGCCCACCAGTGCTGCCAATTAGTGCCCATCAGTGCCTCCTCATCACTGTCACTTATCAGTACTGTCTATCAGTGCCCATTAGTGATGCCTATCAGTGCTACCTATCAGTGTCTATCAATGCTGCCTTTTCAGTGTTGTCTAACAGTGCAGCCTCATCAGTGCTTCCTCATCAGTCCCCACCAGTGCCGTCTTATCAGTGCCCATCAGTGCAGTCTTTCAGTGCCCATCAATGCCCATCAGTGCCACCTCATAAGTGCAGCCCATCAGTGCAGCCTTATCAGCACACATGAGCGAAGGAGAAAAATTACCTGTTTGCAAAATTTTATAATAAACTATGAAAAAGTTTTGTTTCTTTTTTAAAATTTTCAGTCTTTAGTTGTCTATTTAGCAAAAAGTAAAAAACCCTAAGCTCTATTTGTGTAAAAAAAATGCTAAAAATTTTGTTTGGGTACAGTGTTGCATGACCGCGCAATTGTCATTCAAAGTGTGACAGTGCTGAAAGCTGAAAACTGGCCTGCGCAGGAAGGGGGTAAAAATGCCCAGTAGGCAAGTGGTTAAAGTGTGACATGTTAGGTATATATTTATTTGGCATGACATCATATTTTACATTTTACAAAAAATTGGGTTATATATTTTTTGCATTAAAATCCATTAAACTGTATTTTCCCCCAAAAAAATTTCTGCACAAATACCGTGTGATGTAAAAAATGTCAACAACCATCATTTTATTCTCTAGGGCCTCTGCTAAAAAGAATATATATATAATGTTTGGGGGCTTTAAGTAATTTTCTAGCAAAAAATACAGATTTCTACTAAACAAAAAGTGTGAGAAAATGCTGGGTCTTCAAGTGGTTAAAGAAAAAAATTTTAAATGCTAAATTTCCTTAAATAACATGCCTGGAGGAGGTGTGAGGTGGGTTTTTGCCCTTAACCAGCCTGTGAAGTAGTGCTTCTGTACGATGTTTACATCCAATTGCAGCAAAATTGACCTTTACAAGGAAAAGAAATTCCATTTAAACTGCCAGTAATTTAATTTTCCCTGCAAGCTTCCTTTATTTTGTAAAAAGTAGCACAGGGACCCCCAAAATATATACCAGACCCTCATAAAGGGGGATGAGGGTCTGGTACATATTCTGGGGGATCCCGTGTCTTTTTTTTTTTACAAAGAAAGCCAGGCGGGAAAAGTAATTTACCAACAAATGTATATTTTTTTAACTGTCAGTTTTGTTAAAAAAAAAAAGAAAACAATTGTGTGGGGTCCCCTTTAAAATCAATACGAGACCCTTCAGATGAATTTTAGGGAGGAGCCCCCACCAAAAAAAAAAGGGGGGGGAGTGAGAAATCTCCCCTCCTATCTGAACCTAACCAGGCCACATGTCCTCAAGTGTCCTCCACTTGTCATGGTGAGCTACCTTGCATGGGAGACCTTCCCTGGCAAAGCACCTTGCCCCATGTCTGCAAAGTAGTGGGGTTTTCAGAATCTGAAAGTCAGTCAGTTACTTTTTTTGGCAAATGAATAGGGTATTATGTTTCCCTTAATCATTTACACAGAGGGGGACTGACATCTGGGAGCCCCATATTTTTAAAGGGGTTTCCAGATTCTGATAAGCCTTCTGCCCGCAGACCCCCACACTCACCATCCAGGGTTGTGCAGAAGAGGCCCTTCTCCTCATCAACATATGGACAAGGTGCTTTGCCAGGGGTCTAGTAAGGTTCAATGGGTTAGGGCACACACTGTTCCTTGGCTGTGTGCTCAGGTTAAGGGTCCGGCATGGATTTTGGGGGGCCCCCCACATAATTTTTCCTTTTAGAGATATTTTAAATAATTGACAACTTTGTGTAAAAACAAAAATACATGTTCTTTCCACATTTTCCAAAACCTTGTGGCAAAAAAAAATGCAATTTCTATAGACTTGCTATGCCTGTTATAAAACATGTTGGGGTATTCTCTTTCCAAAATGTGGTAATTTTGTGAGTGTTTCCCCTATTCTGGTGCTCCAAAAATGTGATATAGTCAGGAACTTGGAGAAGTAATTTATGCTCCTAGAAAGCCTGAAGGTGCTCCTTGGATTTTAAGCCTCTCTATGTGGCTAGACTGTAAAAAGGTTTAACACATGTGGTATCACCATACTTAGGAGAAGTAGTACACTGTGTTTTGAGGTTTAATTCTAAGTATGCCTATGCAGTGTGTATCAAATATCTTCTTAATTGACAAATTTGGGTAAAAAAAAATATTTACTGTCATAATTTTCCAAATAATTTTGGCAAAAAAATACAACTTCAAAAAACTCATGCCCAGACTGTCTACTTTCCAAAAAGGTATATTTGTACTGACCTTACATATTGTTAGGGCCTCAAAAATTGAGAGGCAGTCAGAACATAAGGATTGATCAATTTTCAAATAGAATTTATAACTATTATACAGATTAAATATTATACATAGATTTGGGTTTTTTTTAACAAAAAACATTTTGGCCTAAATGTATGAAGAATTTTTATTTTTTGTAAAAATTTTATAACAAACGCTCAGAAAAACTGTATTTAAAAAAAAAAAAATCTGTATTCTTTCATTTATATAGCGAAATATAAGAAAACTCAGTGGCGAATAAATACCACCAAAAGAAAACTCTAGCTGTCTCAAAAAATCATATAGCAGTCGGTGTTGCATAGCTGCGTATTTGTCATTTAAAGTGGGACAGCACTAAAAACTGAAATATTCACTGGGTGAATCTGTATCGAATCTTAGGTATAGTTTCACTAATTTGGCTTGATACATAGGGTGAATGTATTCCATTGAATTTTGGGTGAATATTAGGGGGAATCTTTGAGAAATACACACCACAGAGTCAGTTTAGTATTTTAACAATGCTGCAATACCAGATTTCACCAAAAGATGAAACCTGCAAAGGCTTTGACACCACAGCTCTAGGAAACATTTTTTGTTAGCACTACCTGGCAGGGTAGGGTATGATTTCTAAATGGGACACACAATTTAGTTTAAAAGCTCTGCCTATTCCAACTTTCATTTGTAAATAGATGTTCAAATTTTAATTATGTATACAAACAGTATAGTACAACACAAGCCTGCTGGCATTGTCATTGTTTATTGATAAAAAAAGTAACGTTGATTTTATCATAAGATATTTCCTATGTTACCCACATGCGTTTCTTTATTTTTCTTTGTAATTAAAAAATTCAGCATCTCTGATTTCCCACATATATGTCTTATTGTGATAACACCCACACATCACATCATCTCTCCCACTGCACTTTACTTACTGAAATGCCATACACATCTGAGAAATATTTAATACTAGGTGTTAACCTCTTGTCGCCCTCTTAAAACATGAAGGATGGCAAAAGAGTGGGCCAAAGTTTCTGTGCTATGAGCACACTCACTATGCACTCTTAGCACAGAGACCAAGCTGTCAAAGAGAACCCTTGGTTTGCACTAACGATTGGTAGCTGATGGGACTGGCTCCCAATCATGTGATTACTGTGACTGCCAATCACAGTGGTCAGATCATTTCTGATGCTTCCTGCCCCATGGGCAATTAAGCCCTGATAAAGAGACAGTGGAGCTGGGCAGGGAGGGGTTAAAGAATATTGACAATCCAAAATCCGACCCACTGCCAGTTTACCAAATTGGCTCCATAAATGCTGTTTCATCAGGTTGAAGCTGCCAATACATAGTTTGCCTTATTCTACTTTTATTTTTTTTAAACTTACTAAAAAAAAGTATGTCCTCCTCTACAAGAGTATTCCAGGCATGCAAGCTGATATTTCCATCGTGAATGCAAGTATATGGGCCCAATGATATCAGTCCATAAATCTTTAAGCACGGTACTTATGGGCACTTGATGGGCATAGAGAGAGTGGGAATGGGGGACTTGTATAATGTACTGAGTTTCTACCTTAAACCTGGTAAATTGGTAGTAGAGTTAATTTGTCTGTTTAATGATTTACAGGGGTGAGCTGAGTGAGATTTTCTGTGGGAATTGCTTGCCAAGCATCCCAAAATGCACTGCCAAAGCCATCATTGGCCAAAGTCTATGACCTGATCTCTGCTCAGTTACAAGGCTTTGGTCAATGATGGCTTTGACCTAAGTTGCAACTTATGCCGTGTAAACACGGGCAGACTTTTCGACCGGACTGTTTCGATGGGACGAATCCGCCGGACAATCCAACCGTGTGTGGGCTTTATTGGACCTGCAGTGGACTTTTTTGGTAGAAAATCAGACGGACTTTAGATTTGGAACTGTTTTGCCGCGTACACAGGAGCAGACTTTTCGACCAGACTGGTCTGACGGACCAAGTCCGGCGGACAATTCGATCGTGTGTGGGCTTCATCGGACCTGCAGCGGACTTTTTCGGTCGAAAATCTGACGGACTTTAGATTTGGAACATGTTTCAAATCTTTACGTCGGAACTCCGCCGGACCCAGTTCCTATCGAAAAGTCCGCTCGTCTGTATGCTAGTCCGACGGATGAAAACCGACGCTAGGGCAGCTATTGGCTACTGGCTATCAACTTCCTTATTTTAGTCCGGTTGTACGTCATCACGTACGAATCCGTCGGATAGACCATTGAACCAGTCCGGTCGAAAAGTCCGCTCGTGTTTACACGACATTTCAAATCTTTCTGACGGACTCGAGTCCGGTCGAAAAATCCGCTCGTCTGTATGCTAGTCTGACGGATGAAAACCAACGCTAGGGCAGACGATTTGTTGTTCTCTATGTCTAATCCACACATTTCATTGCCTAACCTTATGAAGGAGTTTGAAGGCTATGGAGCTCTTTTAAATTTAAAAATAAATTTTACTAAATCGGAAGCTATGGGAGTGGCACTTCCTCAATCAGAGCGTGGTATTATACAACCCAATTTTAAATTCAAATGGGTGACTTCCACGTTAAGGTACTTGGGTACATATATACCATCAAACCTGGGCAATACTTTTGCGGTAAATTTTCCTCCATTATACAACGCAGTACGATCTTCATTGGATAAATGGAATCAGGGGCTACACTCGTGGTTTGGCCGATGTAATATTATCAAAATGAGTATCATGCCAAAATTTTTGTACCTTTTTCAGGCATTACCTATTGTTATACCGGCAGTTTTTTTTGTCAAATTCGCACTCTTTTTACTAAATTTATATGGGCGAATAAACGCCCCAGGATAAGTAGATGTCTTTTGACGCTACCCAAGTGCTTTGGCGATGTAGCTGCCCCAGACACATTTAAATATTATCAAGCGGCCCATCTGGGCAGAATGATCGACTGGAGCAGACATATGGAATTCAAACTTTGGATAGACATAGAACAACAATCTAGCCCGATACCTTTGGGTAGAGCGCCTTGGTGCTATGCAGCCCTACCCGTCCCTCTTAAAACACATCCTATTATAGGCCCTACACTGAGAATGGGATCTGGGCTCTGTCAGAACCCTAAATTTTCCACAACACAATCATCCTTGTTCCCAATATTGGGAAACCCTAGTTTCCCCCCAGGTATGGAATTAGGGGCGTTTAAGAATTTAATAGAGAGGGGCTGTTTTCAGGCATCGCACATTTTCTGGATCATGAGAATTGGCCCACGGTGGCCACATTGACGCACCCGGCGGGCCGGTATGAAATAAATCTCTGGCATGCGTTGCAGCTACGTCATTTCCTTAGGTCTCTGGGACCACCAATAAATTATCAGCGTCAATTAACTTTATTTGAGTCATATTGCGATGGAGACGAACCCCTCTCTCGGATGATTTCAAAGATATATGCCTTGCTTAGCATGCCCTCAGAAGATTTTGTGATGCCAGGCTTTGGTAAATGGGAGAGAGATCTGGATAGGACTTTAGCCCAGCCCAACGACAGAATATTATCTATCTTTCGTTGAACTCATCAATATGCTCAAGGATTCAGGAATCCAATTATAAATTACTGACACGATGGTATTACACCCCGGCAAGGCTAAGTAAATTTTCTCCAGAGGCCTCAGACCGTTGTTGCAGATGTAGAGAGGATCGGGGGGACACTATTTCACATATTTTGGTCCTGTCCTAAGATTAGACAATACTGGCTGGAGGTACAGAGGATATCTCAAAAATTCACAGTCCTTCCAATACCAGATGACCCCGCATTTTTTCTGCTTCATTGTTCACAAATCCCCCGGCAGGCATATAAAAAATCTGTGTTATGTCATATGGTCAATGCAGCTAAAGCCTGTATTACTCTTAGCTGGAGGGATCCCAAACCTCCTTCCATCGCTCAGTGGCTAAATAGGGTAAGAAACACCGGGATTATGGAGGATCTTGTAATGTCAGCACAAGACAGAAAAAAGCAATACACTAGAACATGGGCAGACTGGGATCAATTCATATATTCAGAAGAGGGTAGGAGACTGATGGGGAATGCGTCTGGGGAATGATGGGTCCCATGCTGGTGTGTTTTTACTTTGTACGCCCGTCTCCTCGGGGAGCAGAGGATGACCCCTTCCCCCCCTTTTTTTTTTTTCTTCTTTTCGTTTTTTGATTTGCTTTTTGGGTTTGTGGGTTTACTGATTTATTTACTTTTGAAGGTTTTTTTTTTTGGTAAAATATAAAAAGAAAGGGAGGATTTCTTTTTTCTTTTGAGTGGATACATACATATAAGTATAAGTAGATGAAGATGTATATATACATGCTTATATAACTATGGATTATTAGGTTGGTACAAAATGCATGGCAGTTAAAAGCAAATGTGTATATGGAAAGTGATATGATATTGGATTACCTGCCTCCTTTTGAATAAATAAAGAATATTAAAAAAAAGAAAACCAACGTTAGGGCAGCTATTGGCTACTGGCTATTAACTTCCTTATTTTAGTTATCACATACAAATCTGTCAGACTTTGGTGTGATCGTGTGTAGGCAAGTCCGTTTGTTCGCAAGTCCGTCGGAAGTCCATCAAAAGTCTGTCAAAAGTCCGTCAAAAGTCCATCGGTCCCTTTCAGGACGCCGGGCGCATGTATTCAACTATGGTCTGGGTGTTTTCTTGAAGCACCTGATTAAATCCAGAGGCTCTAATAGGCTTCAAAATAGGGTGCAGAGCATTGCACTACAAGCCCACCCAGGTCTGTGACACTAGCGAATGAATATTTGCTATTCTTCCTCATTTTCCTCCTAGCCAATCAGGAAGCCCCTATTGGCCAGGGAGTCTTAGGACTCCCTGACCAATCGTGAATCAGGAAACCATGCCTCCCTGCCTCCTCAAGGTAAGGCAGCCTCTCTTGTGACTGCCGCTGGGGGGGGGGTTACATGATCGCTGCTATCTGTGTCTCCTGCTGGGGTGGGGGGGTTGCTGCTTTGGATGACCCGCCGTCTGTTTTCCGCGTCGGGGGGGGTTTACATAATCACCGTCATCTGTGTCTTCCGGGAGGGGGGGTTGCTCTTTTGCTTTGGATGACCCGCTGTCCATCTTCTGCGCAGGGGGGGGGGATTGTGAGTGTTGGTTGTGCCACCCCCCCTCCCCCAAAATAGTGAGCACCAGCCGCCACTGGGAGGGAGAATTGGTTAGTAGAGTGTGGTTAATGTGATATTACTGCTTTTTGCTTTATACAGTACTCAGTCCTATATACAGTACTATGTTCAGTGTTGTATATTTGCTACTGATAATAACTTGCAGTGAACTGCTGTATGTGTGGCTAGTAGGGATGGGTGAACGGTTCGGCCTGAGCATAAGTTTGGGCAAAACTTTCGCTGTTCTGACGTTCGGCGAATAGCTGAATAAACGGGTCGTTCAACCGTTTGTTCGCCCCCCCCGAACCAACCACAATGTACTGTGGCGCTGAACAGTGCATTGCAAGCCCTGATTGGCTGAAACAGTGAAAGCTTCAGCCAATCAGGGCACAGAGCACTGTCAGAGTCACGATTGGACACTGTCATCATGACTTTATCCAATCATGGCTCATTCCCGCCCCTCTAGGGTTGCCATATCATCCCTTTAACCACTTGCCGACTGCCTCACGCTGATATACGTCAGCAGAATGGCACGGGCAGGCAGAATCACGTACCTGGTGCCCGAGGCGGTCGGCTTGTGTCTGGGAGCGATGAAAGGTGAGGGGGAGACCATCCATTCGTGGCCCCCCCCCCTCGCGATCGCTCCCAGCCAATGAGAATCTTCCTCTGCTAGGAAATGATGTCAGCTCTCCTCGGCTTGGTATTTTCCGTTCCGACGCTGAGGAGAGAAGACTGCAATGTGAGTGCACAACACTACACATCACAGTAGAACATGCCGCCACACTTTACACCCCCCATCACCCCCCGATCCCCACCCGATCACCCCCCAATCACCCCCCCCTGTCACACTGACACCAAGCAGTTTTTTTTTTCTGATTACTGCATGGTGTCAGTTTGTGACAGTTAGTGTGGTAGGGCAGTTAGTGTTAGCCCCTTTAGGTCTAGGGTACCCCCTAACCCCCCCCTAATAAAGTTTTAACCCCTTGATCACCCCCCGTCGCCAGTGTCACTAAGCGATCATTTTTCTGATGGCTGTATTAGTGTCACCAGTGACGCTAGTTAGGGAGGTAAATATTTAGGTTCGCCGTCAGCGTTTTATAGCGACAGGGACCCCCATATCCGTTTATTACCGAATAAAGGTTTAGCCCCCTGATCGCCCGGCGGTGATATGCGTCGCCCCAGGCAGCGTCAGGTTAGCGCCAGTACAGCCAACACCCACGCACGCACCGTACACCTCCCTTAGTGGTATAGTATCTGAACGAATCAATATCTGATCCGATCAGATCTATAATAGTGTCCCCAGCAGTTTAGGGTTCCCAAAAACGCAGTGTTAGCGGGATCAGCCCAGATACCTGCTAGTACCTGCGTTGTGCCCCTCTGCCCGGCCCAGCCCTGCCCACCCAAGTGTAGTATCGATTGATCACTGTCACTTACAAAACACTAAACGCATAACTACAGCGTTCACAGAGTCAGGCCTGATCCCTGCGATCGCTAACAGTTTTTTTGGTAGCATTTTGGTGAACTGGCAAGCACCAGCCTCAAGCAGCGTCAGGTTAGCGCCAGTACCGCTAACACCCACGCACGCACCGTACACCTCCCTTAGTGGTATAGTATCTGAACGGATCAATATCTGATCCGATTAGATCTATACTAGCGTCCCCAGCAGTTTAGGGTTCCCAAAAACGCAGCGTTAGCGGGATCAGCCCAGATACCTGCTAACACCTGCGTTTTGCCCCTCCGCCCGGCCCAGCCCACCCAAGTGCAGTATCGATCGATCACTGTCACTTACAAAACACTAATCACATAACTGCAGCGTTCGCAGAGTCAGGCCTGATCCCTGCGATCGCTAACAGTTTTTTTGGTAGCGTTTTGGTGAACTGGCAAGCACCAGCAGCCTAGTACACCCCGGTCGTAGTCAAACCAGCACTGCAGTAACACTTGGTGACGTGGCGAGTCCCATAAGTGCAGTTCAAGCTGGTGAGGTGGCAAGCACAAGTAGTGTCCCGCTGCCACCAAGAAAAAGACAAACAGGCCCGTCGTGCCCATAATGCCCTTCCTGCTGCATTCGCCAATCCTAATAATTGGGAACCCACCGCTTCTGCAGCGCCCGTACTTCCCCCATTCCCATCCCCATCCAAATGCAGTCGGCTGCATGAGAGGCATTTTTATGTCCTCCCGAGTACCCCTACCCAACGAACCCCCCCAAAAAGATGTCGTGTCTGCAGCAAGCGCGAATATAGGCGTGACGCCCGCTATTATTGTCCCTCCTGTCCTGACAATCGTGATCTTTGCATTGGTGAATGTTTTGAACGCTACCATGCACTAGTTGCGTATTAACGTAGGGTACAGCATTGCACAAACTAGGCACACTTTCACAGGGTCTCCCAAGATGCCATCGCATTTTGAGAGACCCAAACCTGGAACCGGTTACCGTTATAAAAGTTAGTTACAAAAAAAAGTGTAAAAAAAAAAAAAACACAAAAAAATATATATAATAAAAAAAAAATAGTTTTCTTTTTTGTTGTTCTCTCTCTCTCTATTCTCTCTTTATTGTTCTGCTCTTTTTTACTGTATTCTATTCTGCAATGTTTTATTGTTATTATGTTTTATCATGTTTGCTTTTCAGGTATGCAATTTTTTATACTTTACTGTTTACTGTGTTTTATTGTTAACCATTTTTTTGTCTTCAGGTACGCAATTCACGACTTTGAGTGGTTATACCAGAATGATGCCTGCAGGTTTAGGTATCATCTTGGTATCATTCTTTTCAGCCAGCGGTCGGCTTTCATGTAAAAGCAATCCTAGTGGCAAATTAGCCTCTAGGCTGCTTTTACAAGCAGTGGGAGGGAATGCCCCCCACCGTCTTCCGTGTTTTTCTCTGGCTCTCCTGTCTCAACAGGGAACCTGAGAATGCAGCCGGGGATTCAGCCAGCTGACCATAGAGCTGATCAGAGACCAGAGTGGCTTTAAACATCTCTATAGCCTAAGAAACCGGAAGCTACGAGCATTTAATGACTTAGATTTCGCCGGATGTAAACAGCGCCATTGGGAAATTGGGAAAGCATTTTATCACACCGATCTTGGTGTGGTCAGATGCTTTGAGGGCAGAGGAGAGATCTAGGGTCTAATAGACCCCAATTTTTTCAAAAAAAGAGTACCTGTCACTACCTATTGCTATCATAGGGGATATTTACAATAAAAATGATTAAAAAAAATGAAAGGAACAGTTTAAAAATAAGATAATAAAGCAAAAAAATAATAAAGGAAAAAAAAAGCACCCCTGTTCCCCCCTGCTCTCGTGCTAAGGCGAACAAAGCGTCGGTCTGGCGTCAAATGTAAACAGCAATTGCACCATGCATGTGAGGTATCACCGCGAAGGTCAGATCGAGGGTAGTAATTTTAGTAGTAGACCTCTGTAAATCTAAAGTGGTAACCTGTAAAGGCTTTTAAAGGCTTTTAAAAATGTATTTATTTTGTTGCCACTACACGTTTGTGCGCAATTTTAAAGCATGTCATGTTTGGTATCCATGTACTCGGCCTAAGATCATCTTTTTTATTTCATCAAACATTTGGGCAATATAGTGTGTTTTAGTGCATTAAAATTTAAAAAAGTGTGTTTTTTCCCCAAAAAATGCGTTTGAAAAATCGCTGCGCAAATACTGTGTGAAAAAAAAAATGAAACACTCACCATTTTAATCTGTAGGGCATTTGCTTTAAAAAAATATATAATGTTTGGGGGTTCAAAGTAATTTTCTTGCAAAAAAAAAAAAAATTTTCATGTAAACAAAAAGTGTCAGAAAGGGCTTTGTCTTCAAGTGGTTAGAAGAGTGGGTGATGTGTGACATAAGCTTCTAAATGTTGTGCATAAAATGCCAAGACAGTTCAAACCCCCCCAAATGACCCCATTTTGGAAAGTAGACACCCCAAGCTATTTGCTGAGAGGCATGTCGAGTCCATGGAATATTTTATATTGTGACACAAGTTGCGGGAAAAAGACACATTTTTTTTTTTTTTGCACAAAGTTGTCACTAAATGATATATTGCTCAAACATGCCATGGGAATATGTGAAATTACACCCCAAAATACATTCTGTTGCTTCTTCTGAGTAGGGGGATACCACATGTGTGAGACTTTTTGGGCCTCCGAAACTGTTATAGGCAGTGAAGAGTGAAATAAAAAATTTACACCCTTAGAAATCCTGAAGGCGGTGATTGGTTTTCGGGGCCCCGTACGCGGCTAGGCTCCCAAAAAGTCCCACACATGTGGTATCCCCATACTCAGGAGAAGCAGCTAAATGTATTTTGGGGTGCAATTTCACATATGCCCATGGCCTGTGTGAGCAATATATCATTTAGTGACAACTTTTTGTAATTTTTTTTTTTGTCATTATTCAATCACTTGGGACAAAAAAAAATTAATATTCAATGGGCTCAACATGCCTCTTAGCAATTTCCTTGGGGTGTCTACTTTCCAAAATGGGGTCATTTGGGGGGGGGGGGGGGGGGGTTGTACTGCCCTGCCATTTTAGCACCTCAAGAAATGACATAGGCAGTCATAAACTAAAATCTGTGTAAATTACAGAAAATGTACCCTAGTTTGTAGACGCTATAACTTTTGCGCAAACCAATAAATATAAATAGACATGTGGCCTAATACATTTTGGCCTAAATGTATGACTAAAACTGAGTTTATTGGATTTTTTTATAACAAAAAGTAGAAAATGTCATTTTTTTTCAAAATTTTCGGTCTTTTTCCATTTATAGCGCAAAAAATTAAAACCGCAGAGGTGATCAAACAACATCAAAAGAAAACTCTATTTGTGGGAAGAAAAGGGAGCAAATTTAGTTGGGGTACAGCATTGCATGACCGCGCAATTAGCAGTTAAAGCGACGCAGTGCCAAATTGTAAAAAGTGCTCTGGTCAGGAAGGGGGTAAATCCTTCCGGGGCTGAAGTGGTTAAGAGCACCTCTATAGGGTTATGGTGGGAAGGTGCCCCGACACCCAAAGAGTAATTTTTCTGCACCTAGTTGTTGAGCAAAATAAAGGCAGCTTGCAGGGAAAATTACTTTTTCTTTGGCTTTATAAATGCAATTATTGCTGCAACAGATTTTAGACATGGTACAGATCTGCCACTTTACAGGTAGACTAAGGGGACCCCCCAGGCACTATATTGGAAGGAATTTTTCATTCTTAGGCTTTCTCTTTAAAATCAAAAAATCACTGCTCATTTAAAAATGACATTTTTCACAAGCTATTTTTTTATTGTTACATGTCCTCCAGGGCAGTAGCCGGACCCCTATAACCACTGTATACCCAATTACTTGCATATAAGCCTTCAAAATGGATACTTTTGATTTTTGACGTTCGGGTCCTATTGACTTTAATGGGGTTTGTTATTCGGGTCCGAACTTTCGCAGTGTTCAGAAATTCTGGTGCGAACCAAACAGGGGCCCATCCCTAGTGGCTAGGGAGAGTGGATTGTAAGCCCACCTGCATTAGCAATGATTTCCTAAGACCCAACAGTCCATTTAGGACTACTACTACTCAGTGGTAGCTGGTGCTCAATATTTTTGGGGGTGACGGCAAACAAACCTGCCCCCCCTCACTCGCACAAACGAGACCCCACCACGGGAGACGGACGGGAAGGCGACGATCAGACAGGAGGGCGTTGATCAGTCAGGCCTTACCTTAGGAGGCTGCTCCTTGCTCCAGGTTCCTGGCGGAACAGACATTGCTTCTCCTCTCGGCTGAACAGAAAGTGAGTCTTGAGACCCGATTGGCCGGAGTCCTAAAACCCACTTCCTGATTGATTGAGGAGAAGCAGGAAGACATTAGTGAATATTAATTCGCTAATGACACACAAGTGGGTGGGCTCTGCACCCCGAGCCCATCCTTTTTTGAAGCTAATTAAAGCCTCAGGCTCTAATCATGTGCCAGACCTCATCCCTGGGATCTAAAAACACAGTTTACTATGCTTCAGTGGAGAATGAACACAGAAGCTATTGGTACCGATCGCTGTAGTCATTCAGGAAAGAAAAGGGGCTGGTAAACACATGTCTACCAACCCCCACCTCTCTCCATCCTGACACCGATCTCCTGGGTAGCAGTTGCAGCTAGCGGGAGAGGTGGAGGGAAAGGCGGCCAGCACAGCTGCATGGAGATCCGAGCTGCCAGGGAGGGAGGGGGGGTAGGCATTAGGCAGGCTGGCATTTTAGGTGAATTATCTTTGGTCAGCGACTTGTTAGTTGCTAGTCGGAGCTATTGATTTGTTCAGCAGAGTCTACTGAGTACAAGCAGAAAAAGCAGCAGTGTAGCTCTGTACCCCGTATTGACCTAGCAGTGAAAGGGTGAAGGCATCCCCCAAGCATGTAATTTAAAGGAATTGCATATTTTTTTATGTTGCCTTTTGAGCCACTCCAAAGTGACTTCTCCCCATTGATAATTTATTTTTTTCTTCTTTACTAAATGTTCATCAGATTAGCACCCAAACCCCATGCCCTTTCTTTGTCTTTTAGTTAAGAAAATGGCCATCACTAAAACCAAACATTTGACTCCCACCGATTTTAATGGGGTTTGGATTCTGGATCCGAACTCCGATAACATTTGTCCAAACTGAACTTGTGTACGTTCAGGTCATCACTACTTTTTACTATGCCACAAACACAGAAAACGTATTCAATAAGAACAAATTCTAGAGAATTTACAATTCGTCTTTCTTTCAAAACATATTGTCCATTGAATGAATAATTTTCCTGGAGAATCAAAAAAGTACTAGAGCATATGGATTTACTCACTCTGGTTTCAGTGCTCTGATTAATTCAATCAGCGATTAATATGAAACATTTACAACATTTTCTATGAATGAATTATCCAGTTGGACCATTGAAGCATATTTTCTGTGACTTAGTGAATGAATAAATGACTGAATGAATCAAAGTGTAAATACTGGAGCACTGGGTTTTCCATGCTTCAGAAACCTAGTATATTTCTGTGAGACTCAGCTATGCTAGCAGCAGGAGAAAAATAACAACCGTATTTTGGAGAGATAAAATTCAATAAAAATGTAAATATCTGCTGTGATAATCAGCCCCATCTTGGTGGGATCGTGATCTGTGTGGATTGACTTGTCATCTCCACTTGGTATAGTACATATATTTTGTTGTATTTGTAGAAGTTCCATTCTATAGATACACAACACAGCTTATTTCATTGGACATTTGCCTTAGGTTGTGAGGTCTTGCCAGCTGGGCTCTCTCCACTCAAATCCTACATACTAAACATCTTAGATTTACATTTAATTTCTATTCCAATGATATGCTATAGGTTGTGCTAATAAGTTAAATGTGTATTATGATCTACAATGGTAATTAAATAATCACTTTATAACAATGCAATTTTATGTGTGGAGGTCTCTTCATTTTTCATGGGAAATACAAATCTCAATAGTTCTACTTAGAGAGCTGTTCTCAGTAATTTCTCTTTTGCAATATCTTTTACTTTAATAACAAAGGTTTGCTTTAAGGTAGCATGGAGGGCAGTGGGGTCAGAGATGTTATTTTAATAATTGGTCTGTTTTAATTTGCTACAGGGAAACTCAACGATCGAAAAGTTCTACGGTTCTGTAAATTGCTTTCTTAATGAGCTATAGAGTGCCTTTGTTCTGGAAAGTTCTATCAATGTAAACTGTACACAACAGTGATACCACTTCAAAGAATTTGAAGTTGTGAAGTTCTGCAATTAAAAATCCTAAATACACGATTAGTTCAGTATTACATTTTTTCTGTTTTCGTTTGGTACAAGTATGTAGTTGTTCATCTAAAAATAAAAAATAAAGTAATTGAAAGCTGCAGCATCTGCTCTCGATATAAGCAAAGGCTAACTACAGCCAAGGGATCTGCCCTGGTTCACTTGTTACTTTATTCTTCTTCTACACTCTACCATATAATGATCAGCCTTGAGCCTTTGCCATCTGCTGGTGGTTACTCAGCAGCTCAGGTCTCTACGAGTAACACCTACCCTAATCTGGAAAGATTAAGTGGAGTGCTGAGCATGGAGCCTGTGCCTGATCAAAAGGCTGGGGTGTCTGCTAATGCCCTTGATAGAAGTCGTTCTGCCTCATGACCTGGATTACTTAAAGAGTAATTCCACTTTTGTTGAGAAAAAAACCTTCCCCTCTGGGTGGTCTATGTACATTGCAAGTATTTTAACAAACTTTATACAGATTTCTACCTTTTGTTATTCTAAAGAAATCCCTGTGTGTTTCTCTGTGTCCATGTGGGAAAGTGAATCTAATTGGAGTAGCTTCATAACTAGCAATCAGCTGCAGCAGCTGCAGGGCACTAATGAGGAAAGCTGCTGGGCCTGCATCCCTTTAGATGTGTTCCTATTGGGAGTATCTCACCAAATATGAAATTTTTGTTTGCAGGAGATGCCTGAAATCTGACTGGTATCTTAATGCAGTGTTCTGGGAAAATCAGTGAGCCAATCCCACAAGCAGGAAATTATGTTTCTGGGGGGCGTTCTATATACATTCTGTGTACAGAACACCTCCAGGTAGCCATATTGCATTGCATTTTCAGAAAATTACAGCGGCTACAGATTGAAAATCAAAGGTAATTTTAAATAACATTAAATAAAAAATATGACTCGTATCACAATTATATATTATTTTTTCTTTATTTGCTATCCCCCCCACAAAAGTGGAGTTACCCTTTAAGTGTATACAAAAGATACGCTGCGCTGAGGTGGAAATGTCAATCTGGAGATCATTAATGCATATGAGGTATACTGAAAATATTGCATAAGCGGCTTATCCAGCCACAGCAAGGCACAAAGTATATATGTATTATTTTTACTTATTTATTTTTTTAAAGTGATTATAAGGTGCAATGTGTAAATAATATACTAGATGTATACCATTAGAATAAGAGTAGCGATGAATAAATTACTAACTGTATATATAATGAATGAAAAATTATTTATATAATCTGAAATTTACAGTGTAAAAAATATATAAATAATATCACAGTGATAAGTGCAAAAAATACAACAAAGTGCCAAGTGCCACACAATGAGTGTGAATATCAAATTCAAGATGTGATACGTGGTTATTAAAGTCCAATTTATGAAAGAAATGCACATAAAGTCCATAAAAACAGTTCATAAAAAATCCAACGTGCGTGCATTAATCTTAGTGCTTAGTGCTCAGAATTCCATGCTCAAGTGCCATCCAGTCACCCCCCGGCGACAGCCGCTCACCTCAGAGCGTGCGACTTAGCTGTGAGACTGAATCTAAACACGCTTATGAGCCATCACACGGCTCAGTGATGGAATCCAGATACACAGTTTTCAGCAGCAACTCCACAGTTAGGAATAAAGGAAAAGAAAAACTGGATAGTGTGATATCGTTTATAAATGTTTATTGGAATAAAAGCTTCCCACGTTAGGGTACTCACATTTGCAAGGTGCGTGAGTGCACCAATCTGATAACAGTCTCCAAAGTTTGCCTCAAAGTTTGCCAGGTTTGTCAGGAGGGATAAGCTGTGCATCGCATCTCAGTGGAGTGAAAGGCTCCGTGCTCCATCCTGGCCCCTCCCCTACGCGTGTTTGACACAGGGTCACGTGTCTTCATCAGTGCTCTGATTAATTCATTCAATGATTAATATGAAACATTTACAACATTTCTATGAATGAATTATCCAGTTGGACCATTGAAGCATATTTTCTGTGACTTAGTGAATGAATAAATGACTGAATGAATCAAAGTGTAAATACTGGAGCACTGGGTTTTTAATGCTTCAGAAACCTAGTATATTTCTATGAGACTCAGTTATGCTAGCAGCAGGAAAAAAATAAGAACAGTATTTTGGAGAGATAAAATTCAATAAAAATGTAAATATCTGCTGTGATAATCAGCCCCATCTTGGTGGGATCGTGATCTGTGTGGATTGACTTGTCATCTCCACTTGGTATAGTACATATATTTTGTTGTATTTGTAGAAGTTCCATTCTATAGATACACAACACAGCTTATTTCATTGGACATTTGCCTTAGGTTGTGAGGTCTTGCTAGCTGGGCTCTCTCCACTCAAATCCTACATACTAAACATCTTAGATTTACATTTAATGTCCATTCCAATGATATGCTATAGGTTGTGCTAATAAGTTAAATGTGTATTATGATCTACAATGGCAAATAAATAATCACTTTATAACGATGCAATTTTATGTGTGGAGGTCTCTTCATTTTTCATGGGAAATACAAATCTCAATAGTTCTTCTACTTAGAGTTCTGGGAAAATCAGTGAGCCAATCCCACAAGCAGGAAATGATGTTTCTAGGGGGTGTTCTATATACATTCTGTGCACAAAACACCTCCAGGTAGCCATATTGCATAGTATTTTCAGAAAATTACAGCGGCTACAGATTGAAAAGCAAAGGTAATTTTTAATAACATTTAATAAAAAATATGACTTGTGTCGCAATTATATATTATTTTTTCTTTATTTGCTATTTTTTTACCCCCCACAAAAGTGGAGTTACCCTTTAAGTGATTGTGTTTATATTGAGCTTGTCACTGCAGTGAGACCTAGTGGTTCCATTTCACTCTTCCTTCCTGCCAGCGCTGAGACTAAGGATGAAGAAGATTGCATGGTTTTATAGCTACCAGTTTTCTCTTTTTTTCATTTCCATTACTTTTCATTAATTATTTTAATGAAGTGCAAAAGCCAACTAGAAAACGTGTTGCACAAATTGTCAGATATCAGTCCAGTTTTTCTCTATTTTTAAGGTTCAACTATACTTTAAAATGAGTGAAGAAATGTGAACAACTGAAAAGGCAATGGTATAAAAATACAGATTTCTGCATCGTGGAAATTAGCATTCAGTGGTCAGGGTCCATTAACACCTATCCATTCTAGTGTGTTATGTAAACACACACTTGTTAATGCGTGCAATATCATATATTGTGTTAGGGGAGCACAATTTATTTGAATGGGCCGTAAATAAACCGAAAAGGACCAGAAAACAAACGCACCATTTTTAGCAACGCAGTGCACCACAACACAGTGTTACTGTGCATCGCAGTGCTCTGCAAAGTGTGTGTGTGTTCCTTTAATGCGCTGTGATGTAATTGGAAATGGCACTGCAAAGCACTAATGCATGTATGGTGCATTAAAATGCACTGTGGCATTGCATTGCAGAGGTGTGAATGGCAGCCAATGGATTGTACAGTTGCTGTCAAAAGCATGGCAGTGCAACATAATGCACAGACATGCATGATGCGGTGGGGTGCATTGGCGAAAAAGTTGTCAATTACTGGGCAGGTTGGGGTGTCCTGGCGGCCCATTCATAATGAATAGACTGCCTTAATGCAGCATGATTGCATCAATGTAGTGCTAAAGTCATAGCTATATTTTTATGCAAGGCTGGGTTTCCAGCACCGGAAGCTGTAGGTAGACAGCTTAAAGCAACGTCCTTCTGCTACAATCACATCTATTATGTAGAATAATTCCTTGATTTACAGTAATAGTCTGGAAAGTGACAGAATCTCACAGAAAAATTACTGTAGCAATATGTAAGTATGAAATGACTGTATTTCTATTAATAATGGGAAAATAATGTGTGTCTGATAACTATACAGGGAAAAAGAAGCTTCTTTGCCTCTGCCACCTATAGGCTTAGGCCTGCTGTGATAGTAGGACTGCCTCTGTCTTAATGTCCATCCATAGTAATATTTCCCTATAAAATAATTCCATTTCAAATTTTCCAGCTCATTAGTCTAATAACGCTTATAAATTATTAAAACTGGTATTGACTAGTTGAGGACCGGAAGGATTTGCCCCCTAATGACCAGGTCATTTTCTGCAATATGGCACTGCGTCGCTTTAACTGGCAATTGCGCGGTCGTGCAACGCTGTACCCAAACAAAATTGATGTCCTTTTTTTCCCACAAATAGAGCAGGTATTTGATCACCTCTGCAGGTTTTTTTTTGCGCCATGAACAAAATAAGACCGCCAATTTTAAAAAAAAATATATGTATATTTTTTACTTTTTGCTATAATAAACATCCCCCCAAAAAATGTAAAAAAACGAATTTCTTCATCAGTTTAGGCCAATATGTATTCTTATGCATATTTTTGGTAAAAAAATCGCAATAAGCGTATTTAGATTTGTGCAAATTGGTTTGTGCAGATTGGTTTGTGCAAACTTTATAGCGTCTAAAAAATACAGGATAGATATATGGCATTTTTATTTATTCATTTTTTTTTACTAGTAATGGCGGTAATCAGAGATTTTTTAGCGGGACTGCGACATTGCAAAGATTTGACACTTTTTACACTTTTTTGGGACCAGTGACCTTTATACAGCGATCAGTGCTAAAACTAGCCACTGATTACAGTATAAATGTCACTGGTAGAGAAGGGGTTAACACTAGATGGCGATCAAGGGGTTAAGTGTTCCCTAGGGAAGTGTTTCTAACTGTGGAGGCCGGCCACGCGTATGGGCTCCGGCGTCGCGCCGTGCCCCCTAGAGCTCCTAAAGTGGCCGACGTACAATGACGGCGATTCGCCCAGGAGAGCCAACCTGCTGCAGTACAACGGCGGCGGCTGGTCTTAAAGTGGTTAAACCCAAAAGCAAACATTTATTATATTGCAGCTTACCAATTCTCAGATGTGATGACTGCATTTGTTTTCTTTTTAAGCTTTCTTTCCTTTATTTTCACCTGATGATCCGGCCAGTAGGTTTGTTGTTTTGCAACAGAA
The DNA here is from genome assembly GCA_037952925.1 of Lithobates clamitans. Classification (NCBI taxonomy): domain Eukaryota; kingdom Metazoa; phylum Chordata; class Amphibia; order Anura; family Ranidae; genus Lithobates; species Lithobates clamitans. Next base: position 1,158,192 of record JBBGZY010001385.1, on the reverse strand, counting down.
CAAGCTCTCCTGACAATTTATTATTATTATTATTATTATTATTACACAGGATTTATATAGTGCTAACAGTTTGCGCAGCGCTTTACAACATCGGGGAAGACAGTACAATTACAATACAATTCAATACAGGAGGGATTAGAGGGCTGATGTCCAAAGGTGCCCCTGTACTCCTTCATCCAGAGTGGGGGCACCCTACTACAGGAGGTGTGTTACTGACCATATCGCCAGGCGAAAACAAAGAGAAAAACAGCCAAAAGAAAAGAAAACGAATGCTGCACCTCACCTAAGGATTGGTAAGCTGCAATACCGTATTCTAAACATTTGGCTTTGGGTTTATTACTACTTTAAACATCAAATGCAGAGATGGATCAAGAGAGAACAGGTCCCTAGGCAATGTGGTAGCTCTCCCCATTCCTTCGATAGACATTGATAATGATTGCAATAGGCACAAAGAAGCCACCTAATGTTTTTTGTTTGTACTAGCATAGTCCATCCCATCAGACACCAACTGCCTACTTCCTTGCAAAGTGACATGCAGGTACACAGCTTTGATCAACTCCTCTATGACCCTGGTTTCTGAAGGAACATGAAGGTTGTAGCTGGGCCCCTATGGACATCCATCGGGCCCTAGGGTCCTGCCTAGGTTGCCTTGTGGATGATCTGGCACTAAACTAAAGGAATATCATTGTTTGAGTCCAAATCATGCCCCTTTAAATGTTGTTCCGGTTATCTATGTTCTTCTAGCGTTACCTAAAAATGTTGCTGGCTTCCAACAGTGTTAATTTCGCTAAAGAAAACATTTTTGTCGACTAAAAAATGACTAAAATACGATTAAAACTAAAATGGTATTTTAGTCAAAATACAAAAATGAAATTGAAATTTGACGTCAAAATTAACACTGCATTACCACATAAGAATAGGTAGGGGGAATCTACTAAGCTGCTGAAAGAAAACAAAATTAAGAAAAAGGCTTTTTTAATTATTTTTCTTAATATTTAATGTTGGTAATATATTCAGGTAATATGTGGAATGGCATTACAGCCAATAGAGTTTATATTTTTATTTTTTAATATTTTAAAGTTGCACTTCTGTTTGTCAAAAGGCGATATTTTTGGTTGTAAATTAAATTTGGTTTTATTTATAAGAACATTATATATCACAGATAAATCTGTGTCTGTAGTGCATGTTCAAACCTTAACCAATTCAGCCCCGGAAGATTTGGCTGCTAAATGACCAGGCCATTTTTTGCAATTCGGCACTGCGTCGCTTTAACTGACAATTGCGTACCCAAACAAAATTGACGTCCTTTTTTTCCCACAAATAGAGCTTTCTTTTGGTGGTATTTGATTGCCTCTGCGGTTTTTATTTTTTGGGCTATAAACAAGAAAAAAGCGACAATTTTGAAAAAAAAACTCAATATTTTGTACTTATAATAAATATCTACGTTTTTTTTTTTAAAAAAGCTAATGTTTTCTCAGTTTAGGCCGATATGTATTCTTCTACATATTTTTGCTAAGAAAAAAAACTCATTAAGCGTATATTGATTGGTTTGCGCAAAAGTTATAGCATCTACAAAATAGGGGATAGATTTATAGCATTTTTATTATTTTATATTTTTACTAGTAATGGCGATGGTCTGCGATTTTTATCGGGACTGCGACATTATGGCGGACACATCGGACAATTTTGACACATTTTTGGGACCATTGACATTTTATACAGCGATCAGTGCTATAAAAATGCATTGATTACTGTAAAAATGTCACAGGCAGTAAAGGGGTTAACACTAGGGGGCGATCAAGGGGTTAACTGTGTTCCCTGGGAGGTGATTCTAACTGAAGGGGGAGGGGACTGACTAGAGGAAGTGACGGATCGTGGTTCCTAGCTAATAGGAACACACGATCTGTCACTGCTCTCAGAACAGAACAGGGATTTGTGTGTTTACACACTTCCGTGTTCTGTCCCTCGTGCTTGCGACCGCTCGTGGCTGGCGGTCATCGCAACTGTCGGCCATGAGCATCTGCACCCCTGCTGTGCAGCGGGCGCGCGCTTGCCTGCTATCCCAATACCGCGAGCCGACGTATAGCTAAGACAGTTCACGGGATCATGCCAACCTGCAGCAGTATAATGACGGCGGCTGGTCGGCAAACGGTTAAAGTGGTTATAAAGCTTAGTTTTTAAAAATAAAAATAGAAAACATGCCTATACTTACCTGCTCTGTGCAAAGGTTTTGCACAGAGTAGCCCCGATCCTCTTCTTTTGGGATCCCGCACTGGCGCTCCAGACCCCTGCTCTTCATGAGCTGCCCCCAAAGGAAAACGTTTTCCCTGGGGTCACCCGTACATGCTCGCTCCCAAGTCCTGCTGCTGCATCCATTGACACAGACAGCGGGACTAGGCCCCCCCCCCCACACCCGTGTCACCAGATTTGATTGACAGTATCCAGAGCCAAAAGCTCCTGCTGCTATCAATCTGCCAAATGAGGAGAGAGACTGGAGCCGCTGCGCTCATGCACATCACTGGATCGGATGGGCTCAAGTAAGAAAAACACAGAAAGTTTTTCACCTTAATGCATTAAGGTGAAAAACCCTAGGGCAGTGATGGTGAACCTTGGCACCCAAAGATGCACCCCAGATGTTCACATGATGCTCAACTACACTGCAGAGTGCATGAGCATTATGGGAAATGTAGTTCCCAAACATCTGGGATGCCAAGGTTTGCCATCACTGCCCTAAAGCTTTAGAACCACTTTAATACCATAAATAACGTTATTCGATTTTTACTCCAGGAGTATATAGTGAGCTTGGCAATTCTGGAGAAATGCTGATAAAAAGCATTAAAATCTAACTAACCCATGCGATTTTAGTTTAGAGATTTTGGTCGACTAATATACAACTAAAACTAAAATGGCATTTTAGTCAAAAGACTATGACTAAAGCTAAATCAAAATTTGACATCAAAATTAACACTGGTTTCGATAGGCGATCTATATGAAAAAATCATGGCTGAAAAATGGAGCCCACAGCAACTAATCAGACTCCTTGTTTTACTTTTCTTATAATATATATACTAATATATGACAAATTGCTGTGGAAGGGTCCTATAGGAAGGATTGTTTTTGTCTTTTGATGTTTTTTAACGCATTTTGAAAGAATAAAATATATTGATTTCATTGAAGAGTCGTTTGTTGGCACCTTAAAAGTCCATCTTGCTCCTCTCTTCTCCTCCAAATATACTATACAGGATGTTGGTGCCTTTCTGTAATCCTTCTTTTTCTATCAAGTAGTTACCAAAAACTAGGCCCTTTAACAATGAACACCTATTACAGCATTACACACACACAAAATGTTTTCAGAAATAGGACAGTATCCTTATAGTTGCTATATTACATTTTTTTTACTGAGCCTGTGTGAAATATTGAAGTACTTACACTTAGTGGGAAATCTGGCAGATGATATCTAGCTATTCACTTGGCAGAACAGTGCTGCCATTTTTTTTGTCACAAGTGGCTTGCTATAGAGATGAAGATGCAACATAAAGTCATTTCAAATCAGTTCTTCAGTCTCTCTCTATTGCCCCTTGTTAACCGCAGACACAGATGTCCTGTAAATGTCTGGCAGGAGATGGAAAATCTGGGAGAAAACATACAGCTTCACAGAACAGAAACACAACCAAAGCATTTCTAGCACTTGTACCAGGTGCTTCCACGAGCTAGCTGTAGAAGACAGGCTTGGAGCTATGGTGATTTTATATATTTGTTATTTAGTAGCTCTGGATCACATTGCGTGTTTTTTTTTCTAATTGTTTACTTTTTCTTTATTAATAAAAAAAAGCAAATGGTGCTCACGGGAAAGACAAATCTCCAAGGACACAAAACAGACATATTCCGCTGCCTCTAGGTTAGTAAAAGAGATTAAATGTAGAGGTCTTAAAGTGGTCCTAAAGCCTTAAGGTTTTTCACCTTAATGCATTCTAGGCACCCGATGAAAAGGAGGGGCTTGGAGCGCTAGCGGGGGACCCTTGAAAAAGAAGATCTGGGCTGCTCCGTGCAAATTTATTGCATAGAGCAGGTAAGTATAGGCATGCTTATTTAATCACTTCCCGCCTGCCATATAGCAAAATGACGGCTGGAAAGTGGTTGCATTATCCTGACTGGGCGTCATATGACGTCCAGCTGGATAAGCCAGCAGCACGTACCCGCAGGGGCGTGCAGTGCGGCGATCAGGGATGGCACGGGTCCCTCGGACATAGCCAATCGCAGATCAGGGTAAACAGCCAATGTAATTGGCTGCTTACCACGTGATCACCTCTGTCCAATCACAGCTGATCACTAATGTGAACAACACAGCGTTTACTAGGAGATCCACCGATCATGTGAGGAGAGAGCAGGGGAGGATCAGTGAGTAGATTAGTGTCTGTCTGCCATAATTACACTTTACTGTGCACAACACAGCTCCCCCAATAAAGAGAACCTGTCACATAACCAATCTGGATCTGTCACAGAGTCCATCTGGAGCTGTCACACAGCCTGTCTGGATCTGCCACACAGGCCATCTGTCACACAGTCTATCTGGATCTGTCACACAGGCCCGCCACCAGTACCGCCATCGGTACTGCCATCAGTACCGTCACACAGGCCCGCCATCAGTACCGTCACACAGGCCCGCCACCAGTACTGCCATCGGTACCGCCATCAGTACCATCACACAGGCCCGCCATCAGTTCTGCCATCAGTACCATCACAAAGGGCCCTGCCATCAGTACTGCCATAATTACCATCACACAGGTCCGCCATCAGTGAACTGTCAGTACCACTGGCAGTACCATCACACAGGCCCGCCATCAGTACTGCCATCAGTACCATCACACAGGCCTGCCATCAGTGACCTGTCAGTACCACCAGCAGTATCGTCACACAGGCTCGCCATCAGTACTGCCATCAGTACCATCACACGGCCCGCCATCAGTGACCTGTCAGTACCACTAGCAGTACCGTTACACAGGCCCATCATCAGTACTGCCACACATGCCCGCCATCAGTGACCTGTCAGTACCACAAGCAGTACCGTCACACAGGCCCGCCATCAGTGACCTGTCAGTACCACCAGCAGTACCGCCACACAGGCCCGCCATCAGTACTGTCACACAGGCCCATCATCAGTACCGTCATCATGGCCAAAAGATTTTTCACACCTGAGGAGGCATATACCATGCTTACTATGTCGGATGATGAGAGCAGTGGGGAGCTCTCATCATCCGATTCTGGTTCGGAATTCGAGCCAGTAGAAAGTAATGGATCGCACACCCAGTCAGCAGAGGAAATCGTCCCTCCTAAAAGAATAAGGAGATCAGGAACAAGATCAGAAGACCTGCCTACCACCAGCAGCGCCAGACCCCAGGAAGAGGAGCCCAGTACCAGTACTGGAATTACAAACCCAACCCAAAGAATTCGGGCCCAGTCCTATATTTCTGATGCCCTGGCAAACCCCTTATGTTTGCCTGCCAGCTCAGGGTCAGCTATAATCCCCCCTTTCACCTCACAGCCAGGTGTGCAGCCCAACACTACAAATTTTTCGCAGTTGGATTCGTTTTATTTGTTTTTCCCAGAAGATTTGCTGCAGTATATGATGGACCAAACAAATCTCTATGCAGAGCAATTTATTGCCTCCAACCCCGATTCATCCTACGCCCGTATGTTCCATTGGTGACGTCTCACACTGGAGGAGTTTAAATTGCTTTTGGGCCTTAGATTTAATATGGGGCTTACAAAGAAGAACGAAGTGCATGCCTATTGGTCCACCCACCCCATCCACCAAATGCCGATTTATTCTGCTGTCATGCCCCGGACAGGCTATGACATGATTGTGCGTTTCCTACATTTCAATGACAATTCGCAGTGCCCTCCCCGAGATCATCCCAACCACAATAAATTGTATAAAATAGGCTCCTTAATAAATTATATTTTCAAGCGATTAGCTGAAGTGTATGTCCCAGACCAAAATATTTGTGTGGACGAATCCCTTAGCCACTTTACTGGCCGGCTGCAGTTCAAAAAGTATATTCCCAGTAAGAGGGCCAGGTACGGGTTGAAACTGAATTTTACGACCGAGCCACTGGATATGTGCATGCCTTTCACGTGTATGAAGGCAACTACTCCCAGCTCTAGTCCCCTGAGTGCCCCACATATATCGGAACCAGTGGGAAAATGATCTGGGACTTTGCATACCGCCTTTTCAAAAAAGATTATAATTTATAATATGTGGGCAATTACTACACTAGCTTGCCCTTTTTTCGTCACCCGTACCTTGAAAAAACCCTGGTCTGCGGTACCTTCAGAAAAAACAGGAAGGGCTTCCCACAAAATGTATTAACAAAAAGGCTGCAAAATGGGGAATCCGCATCCATGAAGTGGAGGGGCAAGAAAGTTGTTCACATCCTCTCTACCATCCACAATGACACCTTGGTGGAGATGCAGAGAAGACGCGGCCCCATTGAAAAAGCCTGAATGTATCCACGATTATAATCTGTTCAGGGTGGGGGGTGAATTTAAATGACCAGATGCTACAACCATATTTAACCTGAGAGTCCCATTACTGGTATAAAAAACTTGCATTTCATCTTTTTCATATGGCCATGTTTAATTTGTATGTCTGCTACCAAAAATTAACCGAAAACCAACCCATCACCTACCTCAAATATATTGAAGACATTGTCAGTGCCCTGATTTACTAGCAAGGACCCACCCCAAGAAGCATTCGCTCTGATAGTGTGTGTTGACTTCATGAGCAACATTTTCCCTATAGCATTCCCTCCACAGAATCAGGAAGAAAATGCCAAAAGAAAAGTCGTAAAAATGTCAGAGGAGTTAGAAGAGATACCAGTTATTATTGTCCCCAATATCCCTCTCAACCTGGCCTGTGCATCGTAGATTGCTTCAGAAGTTATAAAAGAGAGGGAGAAGGACGGCGCCCTCTAAGTGCAGCATGTATGATAAAAGTATTTATTACAATAGATAAAAACACTCACATTTGAGTTGCTAAAAACCAGCATGTAAAGTAGTTTCATCCGCGTGCTCCCGGGGGGTGTGGGTGTCACGGGCCAGTGGAGGGGGTCCTGGGATGTGAATCCTGTGACCCGGAGCATGCGTGCGCCTTCATCAGGCTATGATCATAGCCTGATGAAGGAGCACGCATGCTCCCAACGCGAAGCACCGCCTGCCTCGCCCTGCTTCCGGAAGTGAAGACGCAGGACAGCACGGCGCTCCACGGAGGATCCATGATCAACGTCCCAGCCGCCCGGAGGCTCTGAGCACCCACGGCACCACCGGAACAGCTACCAGGACCCAGGTCACAGGATTCACATTCCAGGACCCCCTCCACTGGCCCGTGACACCCACACCCCCCGGGAGCATGCGGATAAAACTACTTTACATGCTGGTTTTTAGCAACTCAAATGTGAGTGTTTTTATCTATTGTAATAAATACTTTTATCATACATGCTGCACTTAGAGGGCGCCGTCCTTCTCTCTCTCTTTTATTATTCCAGAGCTCCTTCTAGCTTTTATAGACTGGCTGCCCTCCATATACTTAGCATCTTTTTATCCTTACATGGATTAATACCTGAACTTTTTGTGAAACATTAACTATTACCACCAAGTTCCCCCTTTCAGGAACCCTCTATCCACCCCTCTACCTTTTTGGTTATGTGTACCCAGCTACATCCATTGTGCGCCATATTAACCCCTTGATTGCATGTCTGCTTCAGAAGTTAGCAAACATCCATAAGATATTTGTTCACCTTATTTTTAACAGACTGCCATTTCCCCATTTCAAATACCTGTGTGAATCATTTGCCTGCTACCATGTTTCAACCTTCCACGTTAACTGACCCTGGCCTGTTTACCGATGATGCCTTTGCCTGCCGTTTTAAACCACGTTTCTGACTTCCACGTGCACTGACCTCGGCTTGTTAATCAACCATGTTTTTTGCCTGCCACTTGGACTGATCTTTTGCCCATCTACCTTAGTACACAGGGGTCTCACATATGTGAGGGGCTTCAGAATAGCGTTCTGATTAGAGAAAAACAGTTTTTGTTTTTCTGTGTTCCCAGAACAGGGTCTGGAGTCCAGGGGCTTCAAAGAGATCTGGGTGGGAGAAGCCTTTACCCCTGTCCACCTGGCCCTAAGCTTGATGGTTCTTTCTGCTGCCTAGATCAATACTTTGGCTGTGCTGACTATATCGCTGCCTGTAATGACCCAGGACTTTATGGACCATGTTACATCCTGCTGCCTGGACCAATACTTTGGATGTGTTCACCATTTTTCTGCCTGCTGCCACTACTGACTATGGACAGTATTTCTGCCTGGACAATTCCTTTTGCAGATGCTGACTACATCTTTGCCTGATACCTGGACCAATGCTTTGGCTGTGCTGACAGTATCTCTGCCTGTACTAACTATGGACAGTTTCCTACCTGCTGCCTGGACGATTTCTTTTGCTGTCGCTGACCACATCCCTGCCTGCTGCCTGGACCAATGCTGTCCTCTGTAGACCACTGCACTACTAAAACCACAGGTAATCTTTTGTTAATTGGTATGTACATGCTATATGTTAGAAATATGAAAGGCCTTCAAAAATGTGATCAGTAGTCAGAAAATCATATGTGTAATTTATGCTCGTAGAACGCCTGGAGGTGCTACTTGGATGTTGGGCCTCTGTATGTGGCCAGGCTGTGTAAAAGTTTCACACATGTGGTATAGCTAAACTCAGGAGGAGTAGCAGCATGTATTTTGGGGTGTAATTTTTGCTATGTACATGCTATGTGTTAGAAATATCTTTATAAATGAACAAGTTTGTGTAAAAAAAAAAAAATACATTTTTATTTTCTTTCCACGTTTTCCGAAAACTTGACATGTTCAAAAGACTCATAATGCCTCATAGAATATATGTTGGGGTGTTTGCTTTCCAAATGGGGTCATTTTGTGGGCGTTACCATTGTCCTGGTGCTCCAGGGCCTTCAAAATTGTGATAGGTAGTCATGAAATTATATGTGTAATTTATGCTCCTAGAATGCCTGGAGGTGCTCCCTGCATGTTGGGCCACTGTATGTGGCCGGGCTGTGTAAAAGTCTTACACATGTGGTATCACCATACTCAGGAGGAAAAGCAGAATGTATTTTGGGGTGTAATTGCAAGTATGCATATGATGTGTGTGAGAAATAACTTGTTAATATGACAATTTTGTGTAAAAAAATTACAACTTCAAAAAACTCACCATGCCTCTTACTAAATACCTTGGACTGTCTACTTTCCAAAAAGGGGTCATGGGGGGGGGGGGGTATTTGTACTTTCCTGGCTTGTTAGGGTCTCAAGAAATGAGACAGGCCTTCAGTACATTAGGTGTGATCAATTTTCAATGATTTGCACCTTAGCTTGTAGACTCTATAACTTTCACTCATACTAAATAATATACAGTAATTTGGGTTATTTTAACCAAAGATGTGTAGCAGTATAAATTTTGGCGCAAATTTATGAAGAAAAATTACTTACCGTATATACTCGAGTATAAGTCGAATTTTTCAGCACATTTTTTTGTGCTGAAAGTGCCCCCCTTGACTTATACTCGAGTCAAGCACTTTTCTGCAGCAAAAAATTTCATTTTCTGAACCAGTGTGCAAACCCAGTGGAACTGGTACCACAACATATCCAAAGCTGGGGTTCCTAGCACTAAGTGGCCCTGAGATACAGGGCCCCAAAATCGGTTCGGAAAATGTCATTCTCTGCTGCAGAAAAGTGCTTGACATTTTCTGAACCGATTTTTGGGGCCCTGTATCTCGGGGACACTTGGTGCTAGAAAGCCCAGTTTTGGATATTTTATGGTGCTAGTTCCACTGGGTTTGCACACAAAATGTGGGGTTCCTAACACTAAGTGTCATTTTGGGACCCTTTGGGTTCAGAGACCCCAAATTTTGGCTGCAGCTAGGGGGCATCTAGGAACCCTTAACTACCAAGTTTGAAGTTCGGGGGACCTATGGCTGCAAATGGGCACAGTGAGGCTGCAAATGGGCATTGTTGACCCTCTTTTCCACTTACAGTAGCTGTGCATTTCTCACCCTCGTCTTATACTCGGGTCACTAAGTTTTTCCCATTTTTTTGTGGTAAATTAAGGCCTCGACTTATACTCGGAATGACTTATACTCGAGTATATATGGTATTTAAAAAATTTTAGAATAAAAATTTTTTAAAAAGTGTTTGTTTTTCAAAATTTTCGCTCTCCTTTCGCTTATATCGCAAAAAATAAAAAACCCAGTGGTGATTAAAAACCATCAAAAGAAAGCTCTATTTGTGTGAAAAAAATAATAAAAATTTTGTTTGTGTACAGTATAGCATGACTGAGTAATTTTTATTCAAAGTGTGAGAGAACTGAAAGCTGTAAATTGGTCTGGGAAGGAAGGGTGTATAAGTGCCCTGTATTGAAGTGGCTAAAAAACCGAAAGGTTTACAACCATTTTAAAATGGGCATAGAGGGTTATTATTTTTCATTCTGCAAGTTAGCTGAACGAAAAAAAAAACTGATTCCTCCATCCGCACAAGAAGGTGGATGGAGGAATCCCCCCTGCCAGGGCATTGTTTTCTGACAACAGCTCCCACCACTGTCAGGATACACTGATCAGTGGCTGCAGCTGATTGGCTGCAACCGCTATTTTATATTTCAGTTTTTCAGTGTGTCCACTCAACAGAAGTCAATCTAATTTCTGTTTATTGGGCACACACTGATTGAAAATCAGCCAGTCCCTGCTGTACCGGCCGAATTTCAATCCATCTATGCCCAACTTAAGCTGCATATAGCTTGAAGAAACTATATCAAATGGACCTGGAATCCATGCGTTATTTTATGCTAAATGCATGCATATATAATGTGTAACACTGGTACTAACCATATAGGCATAGATTTTTTTGTTCATCCTGCAAAAATCTAAAAGATCCCTCCATCCACACTATACACTGCAGATTGATAAATCCTTCCGCTAGGCTATTGTATTCTGTGGCAGCTGTCAGAATACCTGAACAGCAGATGCAACAAGACTGCATCAACTATGTAGTGTAGGGGTCTGCCTATCTGGTTATAAATGCATTGGAAAGTTTAGGTAGGTCCTCATATCACATAGTTTTGGTAGATCTAAGTTTGAATGTAGAGAGATTGTGCAGCCAGATTAGGGTTGATTTACTAAAGGCAAATAGACTGTGCAAGCAAACATTTTTGCTTGCACATGATTGGATGATGAGCTTTACCACATTTACTAAGCTCTGGGAAAAATGGGTGCAAATATACTTGCAGAGTGCACAGTCTATTAGTCTTTATTATATCCACCCCATCACTACATGTACCTGTATGTTGAGCCTAATGAGGCTTTGAAAGCAAAAAGCAATCTTTCCTGCTCTTGGGTAGATGTCCCTTATAAAATGACCACTGAAAACGTGAGGAATTTGTGGCAGTCTCCTCACTAATAGGGCAGTGATCATCAGCTTCTTTATCTTACATGAAGCAATGAAGCCAGAATTGCTAGGTATTTTGAATAAGTGCATATTATAACCTCAAGTGACTGTACACAGATTTTAGAGTGCATTTGATCATGCAACTAAGATCTACCCACTCTCAAGGAAAGCACTTGTCAAAATGCTTTATTAACGCCAAATTGAAGTCACTGAAAAATATATTCAGTCATATAGACATTATGCAAACAACATTCATTTTTCTGGTCTTAGGGCCACTCAGTGGTATACCTAGCATATCACCCGTGCACTCGAGCAGGTCATTTTTTTTTTCTGTTCAATTTTTTTTTATTATTGATATCATAGAAAAAGGAACAAGGAGAATTTTCCAGTATAAAGTGAACAATATGATGTATAAATTCATTGAATGGTACAAAGAAGAATCATTAGTACAAAGGGATCACAATGATATATAACGTAAATGTTAAATATAGAGGTGCATGGTCTCTAGGGTATACAAAAGCATACATTACTAAAGTACATAGCACAACAATCATAGAGAAAATTATCACTAGTAAGCTGGAGACAGACAAGAATGTTGTCCCAATGTATCGCTCTACCAGTGGTGGAAAATAGATAGAATGTAAAAAAGGAAAAGGAAGGGCAGTCAAGAAGAAAGAGGTAAAGAAAAGAGGAGAAAACTGCGAGGGAGGCCAGTGGCTCCGAATGTGCCAGATCTCAAGGCACAACAGATGCTGGGAGTGGGGGTTCAGGGTTCCAGAAGGAATTTCATCAAAGCCCGGAAGCAAGAAATGGTCCACCCAAGGTTGCCAAATTTGAAGGTGTTTAGGGACTTTGTCTTCAATAATAGGTCTAAGGTAGTATTAATCAAAATAGAAGCCATGCAAAAAAATGTGGTCCAAAATGATCACGCAACAGGGCAGGTCCACCACGTTATTTTTATTTTATTTTATTGTTTTACACCTTACCCATACGTCAAAATTATTTTCAGTAATAATATTGAAATTAAACGTCACGTGCACTTGCAGTTGCAATTGTATGCAGAGATGATAAATTTAGCATTTCAATTTGCCATATGTGCTGACAATGGCTGGTGCTGCTTGCAGGATACAATGTCCCAGAACGGGGGAGCCTAACCCTTTTATTTCCTTCAGTCTGCTAGCTGGTCGGAAAAAAAGTGTGTATGGCCGGCTTTAGGCTGTAATAAGAAACCCACCATCATTGGTTTGTCAGTGGAAGGCTTAGGCTGTAAAAAGAACCCCCCCAACCTATCATTGGTGGTCAGAGGTAGGTTTAGGCTGAAATAAGAATCCACCAACCTAGCATTGGTGGTTGGTGGCAGGATTAGGCTATAATAAGACACCCCCAGCATGGTAGGTCAATGGTTTACTTACATATTCACAAGCTCCCGCATTGCTGCCTCTACTTGTTGGCTGGAACTATACTTCTAGTTTTGGGCAGAAATCACTCCACCTGTCACTTCTTGTTTCTTACAGTGTCGGGTGCTGGAATGCTGAAGGCATTGCCCTGCCAATCTTCTGTTACTTTGACTGGATCGAGAACCATCCAAAGACAATGTCACCTCACGTCTATTGTTAAAGCGGAGTTCCACCCAGAAATTGAACTTCTGCTGATCCGGTTCCTCCCCCTCCGGTGTTACATTTGGCACCGTTCAAGGGGGATCAGATACCTGTCTAATCCGGGTATTTACTCCCACTTCCAGCGAAACTTCCACGGCGATCTACGACATGTTCCCCCCCCCCCCGCTGTCTTCTGGGAGACACACAGGTCCCAGAAGACAGCAGGGACCATTCAGAATGCGCATTGTGACTCGCGCATACGCAGTAGGGAACTAGGCTGTGAAGCCGCAAGGCCGCCCTGGACAGGTAAGTGTCCTTATTTTAAAAGGCAGCAGCTGCAGTATTTGTAGCTGCTGACTTTTATTTATTTTTTTTTGGCGGAACTCCGCTTAAGGTGCGTATCTGTATTGACTATGATTATTTGGCACCTATCTGTGCCAAATAATGGTACATAATGGTAATAATGTCAGATGGTACAGTTACGCATACTGGTAAACTATTTTCCATTAAAATAAACGTAAAAAGTACACCAGGGGGAAATGTATCAAAACTGGACAGGACAGAATCTCGAGCAGCTGTGCATGGAAACCAATCAGCTTCTATCTTTACGTAGTTCAGTTAAGCTTTGAAAATAAAAGATAGAAGAAGTGATTGCCATGTACAACTGCTCCAGATTCTGACTTTTCCAATTTAGGTAAATTATCCTCATTGCTTTTAACAAACGAATATTGACAGAATCCTGCTCAGTTTTCCATGAAAATTACAGAGTTGCAAAGCAAATTCACAATACTGCACACTAACCAGGAAGCACAATATAGTACTGTACAGAATATAGAATCTGTATAGAATAAGCAAATACAGCTGCCTCAGTGTACATAATAAATAACATTAATTAAAAAACAAGGATTTATTAAACATCTTTGTTTAGACTTGAAGCTGGGGGGGAGCAAAAATGCATGGTTGAGCTGCGTTTTTGCCACCCAACCCCCCCCCCCCCTCTTGAGCTGCACTAGGCAGTTAATGGAGATGTTTACATGCTGCAGGTGTGTTGCTTTGCAGCTGTGGCAAAGTTCATCCGAATTGTAGAAATCTGCGAGCGCATGCCCTTGGACCCTACACATTCAAGGCAATGCATGCGGTAGTGCCGCGTTTGGGGTTAAAACAAGCAGTGGGGAGGCCTTGCATTGCTTCTTGACTGCCTGTAAGTAAGATCTGAACGTGTATTGGGCTTTAGAGGCAAGGGAAATTAAGATGCATGTCTAAATCGACTCTAACACAGTTGTCCAGACAGATATAAGCTTAAAAGAGAAATGCGGGTTTCCAAAAAAATATACAGACTGACTTAGATGGCTGCAGCATTGATCTGATGCTGCAGCTTTCCCTTGCTGGCTTTTAAGACTGAGAACAGAGCATTCAAAGATCATTATTATAAGTAGGGTTTCCACAGACAGTTCAGTAAGGACTCTTCATCTGACCCCGTGGGTCTTTGTTCAACCAATATGTACTACCAGTTTACTCCTGTCTACAGACGCTGAAAAAACATTTGACAGAGTAGACTGGGTATTTTTAGAAAAGACCCTAATTGCCTTAGGCTGGGGCCCTAAAATCTTAGGTTGGATTATGGCTCTATATGGAGAAGCCCATGGCTAGGGTCAAGGTTAATGGCACCCTTTCTTCCCCATACATGATAAAGAACGGCACTCGGCAGGGATGTCCTGTCACCCCTGTTGTTTGTCTTGGTTATAGAAACACTGTTGCGCAATTTTAGGGAGAATGCAAATATTCATGGTTTTACTGTGAGTTCTGTAGAGCATAAATTATCCACGTATATGGACGACATTTTATTCTATAACTCCGAACCGGTGATATCCCTACCCAATTTAATGACAGATTTAAAGGAACTTGGTGCCTTGTCAAATTTAGGTGGTTACTGTTGGTTAACCTCGGGTGAATCCCTGTCCTTTTTTAGGTCTTGTGCGATGGATGGAGATACTAGCTGTCTTAAGTTTTTGTTAGTTAGGAGAATGTGCCGTTGGGGGAAAATAAAGGAGCATATGGTAGATTCCAATCTGATGCCTGGAGATACCAGTAGTTACTGCACTTTAGTACTACACACTTGAGGGGTATTTTCTTACCGGCTTTGAATACTTATGGTTCAAGCATTCCACAGACAGAGATTGCTAGCTATCTCATAAACCTTTGAATTAACATGACACTTTTATAGGTCTTAGATATTTTAGGGAATGGGAGACAGAGCTGGAGTGCTCTATGCTCTATCTCAGACCCACAGAAACGTTAGATGTTGAGGTTAGTACATACCACTTCTAATGGTACTAAAATACAAGAGACTAATTATAAACTATTAGCAAGGTGGTACAGGGTGCCCAAGATGTTAGCTACAGCGTATGGCTTACAAGGATCCCATTCTGATATTTAGTGATATTGACCTAAGATTAGGCCATAATGTACTGAGATTAGGAAATGGATATCTGAAACTACTATAGTGTTAATTCCTGATGACCCTGTACAGTTCTATAGAAGCATATAAGAAGAGTATTATCCCCATTTATTAGATGCTGCTAAGGGGTTAATACCAGTTTATTGAAAAAAAAACATGGAACATTGGATGAAACGAGACAATGACACTATGGAAGCCAAGAAATGGGTGGGACTGTCAGTCTCTGGCTCCCTGCTCTACCTCTCCAGCGCTCACTGTAGCACCGGGCTTTAAAGGGGGCAGAAGTGGCTGGCACAGCCTCTCAGTGCCATGCTGAGAGGCTGAGCCAGCTGCCTCTAGGGCATCTGGGCAGAACCTGAAATTATTGTAGGGGAACCCTGCAGAGCCTGGACTGACTCTGTGACGTCAGCCAACAGCAGACTTTAGCCCGCTGTCAGCTGAATCTGAGAGACAGGAGTGCAGAACTACAGTGCCTTGCAAAAGTATTCAACCCCTCCTCCTTGGCTTTTTACCTATATTGTTATAATACAGCCTTTAGTTTTTTTTAATCTGAATTATATGTGATGGATCAGAACACAATAGTCTAAGTTGGTGAAGTAAAATTAGAAAAATATTTAGAAAAATATTTACATAAATCTGTTTAAAAGAAATAAAAAACTGATAATTGGCATGTGCGTATGTATTCACCCCCTTTGTTATGAAGCCCATAAAAAGCTCTGGTCTAACCAATTACCTTCAGAAGTCACATAATTAGTGAAATGATGTCCACCTGTGTGCAATCTAAGTGTCACATGATCTGTCATTACATATACACACTTTTTTGAAAGGCCCCAGAGGCTGCAACACCTAAGCAAGAGGCACTACTAACCAAACACTGCCATGAAGACCAAGGAGCTCTCCAAACAAGTAAGGGACAATGTTGTTAAGAAGTACAAGTCAGGGTTAGGTTATAAAAAAATCCAAATCTTTGATGATCCATAGGAGCACCATCAAATCTATCATAACCAAATGGAAAGAACATGGCACAACAGCAAACCTGTCAAGAGACGGCCGCACACCAAAACTCACGTAATGGGCAAGGAGGACATTAATAAGAGAAGCAGCACAGAGACATAAGGTAACCCTGGAGGAGCTGCAGAGTTCCACAGCAGAGACTGGAGTATCTGTACATAGGACAACAATAAGCCGTACTCTCCATAGAGTTGTGCTTTATGGCAGAGTGGCCAGAAGAAAGTCATTACTTTCATCAAAAAACAAAATGGCATGTTTTGAGTTAGCGAAAAGGCATGTGGGAGACTCCCAAAATGTATGGAGGAAGGTGCTCTAGTCTGATGAAACTAAAATTGAACTTTTTGGCTATCAAAGAAAACACTATGTCTGGCGCAAACCCAACACATCACATCACCCAAAGAACACCATCTCCACAGAGAAACATGGTGGTGGCAGTCTCATGCTGTGGGGATGTTTTTCAGCAGTCGGGACTGGGAAACTGGTCATAGTTCAGGGAAAGATGAATGGTGCTAAATACAGGGATATTCTTGAGAAAAACCTGTACCACTCTGCGTGTGATTTGAGGCTAGGACGGAGGTTCACCTTCCAGCAGGACAATGACCCCAAACACACACTGCTAAAGCAACACTTGAGTGGTTTAAGGGGAAATATGTAAATGTGTTGGAATGGCCTAGTCAAAGCCCAGAACTAAATCCAATTGAAAATCTGTGGTCAGACTTAAAGATTGCTGTTCACAATCGCAAACCATCCAACTTGAAGGAGCTGGAGCAGTTTTGCAAGGTGGAATGGGCAAAAATCCCAGTGGTAAGATGTAGCAAGCTCATAGAGACTTATCCAAAGTGACTTGGAGCTGTGATAGCCACAAAAGGTGACTCTACAAAGTATTGACTTTAGGGGGGTGAATAGTTATGCACATTGACTTTTTCTGTTATTTTGTCCTATTTGTTGTTTGCTTCACAACAAAAAAAAACATCTTCAATGCTGTGGGCATGTTCTGTAAATTAAATTATGCAAATCCTCAAATAATCCATGTTAATTCCAGGTTGTAAGGCAACAAAACACGAAAAATGCCAAGGGGGATGAATAATTTTGCAAGGCACTGTAAGTGCATTCCTATGATCCCCAAGAGAAGTATGACCAAAACAAACTTTGGCCATACTTCTCCTTTAATTACACATTTAAAACCCAAAAGTGGAACTTCCGCTCATCTGATTCCTCCCCCCCTCCGGTGCCACAATTGGCTCCTTTCAGGGGCAGGCGGTGCAGATACCTGTCTACTACAGGTATTTGCACCCACTTCCTGGAATAGACTCCTGAGGGAGTCACGCCCCTACCTGTACCCCCCCAGCTGTCTCCTGGGAAACACTCAGGTCCCAGGAGATAGCGGGGACCACTTAGGACGTGCAGCGCGACTCGCGCATGCGCAGTAGGGAACCGGGAAGTGAAGCCGCAACGCTTCACTTTCTGATTCCCTTACAGAGAATGGCGGCGGCTGGAGCCGAGCGATTGATCGGCTTCGGCTGCCGACATCGCTGGACTCCAGGACAGGTAAGTGTCCATTTATTAAAAGTCAGCAGCTGCAGTATTTGTAGCTGCTGGCTTTTAATATTTTTTTTTTAGGTGGACTCCCTCTTTAACTAACTATGATGCAATTAGAGTTGCTTACACTATACAATACCTTCCAACTTTGTAACTTAATAATGAGCGATGGGAAAGATATGTGACGCATCTGGGCAGGAATGGGCATGGCTAAATTGCACTGAGAATTGGGCATTGTTTAACCTCCCTGGCGATTATGTCAGATTTTTTAATCTCAAAGCTGTACATTGTTTTGCATAGAAATTTGGCGTTTTATATTGTAGGCCTGTAATTCTTAGGAATAACTCACTTAAATCTATCCAAACAAGAGTTTAGTAGACATTCCGGGTATGATAAAGTTTGAAACACGAAATCATAAATTATAATATAATAAATATCTAAAAATTATAAAAAATAATAATATAATAATAATAAAATTAATTTCTCCACAATTCACTGTCGCTCAATTCTGCAAGTGTTCTAATTTACTATCGCTGTTTTCTAGCTGGTCTAAAACCACTTTTGATGTAAAGGGACACTTTTTAGTTGACATGGACAATCTCTGGTTTCCAGGCAGAAGTAACAGTGCATATAATATAAAACTGCATGCAGGGCACTGGACAAAGCACTAGGGACAAAAGGGAGGTGAAATGATTTCATACAGTAATGTAATCTGTAGGGCGGCACAGTGGTGCAGTGGTTAGCACTCTCGCCTAGCAGTAAAAAAGGGTCGCTGGTTCAAATCCCAACCACGACACTACCTGCCTGGAGTTTGCATGTTCTCCCTGTGCCTGCGTGGGTTTCCTCCGGGTACTCCGGTTTCCTCCCACACTCCAAAGACATGCTGGTAGGTTAATTGGCTTCTGTCCAAAATTGGCCCTAGTATATGAATGGGGACCTTGGATTGAGGGTAGGGATTGATGTGAGTGTGCGATGTTCAGCATTAGGGACAAGGGTCAGGGTTGTAGACCCACACTCACTCAGGTTGAACTGGATGGACTGGTGTCTTTATTCAACCTTACTATCTATGTATCTATGTATCTATGTATCTATTACAGTGTACTGTATGTGTTATGTATTTTGTACTTTTTGAATTTCCCTGGGGCCCGGCAAGCAGAGCTTCGGTGTAGTAGTATGCTCTAGTAGGAACCGGCTGAATTTGAATTCACATATTGCCGTTCCCATTCATGAGAAGTCAATCTATTGACTTTTCATGAACGGGCTTGTTGGAAACTTTCTGCTCAATCAGCGCATGCAGCAAATTGGCTGCCACACTGATTACATTCCTCCCAAAATGTTGGTATGGAAACGAGGGACACTAATTCTCAAAAGTATGTAGGCATAGGACACACCCCCTGCCATGCCCCCTTAAAGGAGAATTATAACAAAAAATGATTCGTTAAACTCACCAGGGCTTTTTTTTTAACCATTACTATTCCTTTATACTGGCCTTTGAAATTTACAAATGCAGCAATTTAGAAACTGGATGAAAGATTTAGCACTGGAAAACACTTGAAAGATAAAAAGAGCATTTAGTATACAATTATATAGATCAGACCAAAATGAGGGACATATGAGGAGGAAAGAGGGACAGAGAAGCTTTTTTCTAAATCAGGGACAGTCCCTCAAAATCGGGGACAGTTGTACTCTTACGGCGGGGGAGTCCTGCTGTCTGAATGTGTGGACAGGGAAATCAGTTATTTTTTTTAATTCAGATGATGGAAAAAAATGTATGGCCAACCTAAAGCAACATGGTTTAATAGAATCTAAACTTACATACAGTATTCACTGTACACAGTCTGCAATGCTTGCACCCACAACATACTCCATAATAACTATGCTCTGCATAGGTCTTACAAAAACCTAAAGGATCAATTAAAAATATCCTGACACATGTGTACACACAGATCCAGAGTGACTGGGGCTGATTTCCTAAAACTGGAAAGTGTAAAATCTGGTGCAGCTCTGCATAGAAATCAATCAGCTTCCTGTTTTTTTTTCTCAAAGCTTAATTGAACAAGCTGAAGTTAGAAGTTAATTGGCTACCATGCACAGATGCACCAAATTTTGCACTCTCCAGTTTTAGTAAAGCAACCTCAGAGATTATAGTGTATAACCTGCCATGTGTGTACACATAGATCCAGTCAGGGACTGAGGAACACTGGGCTTCATTCACAAAAGCATCTTGCATGCAGTATTTAGGTGCACGGACACATTTTCACTAAATATTGCATGCGATCCTGAAACTGTCAAGTCTATATAATGTTTTGTGGTATTTCAGTAAATACCGCATGAAAAGGGGTTAAACTCATTTCACAGAAGGAAATAAATAATTAAATGTATGTGGTAATTAAGTAGTGGTCCAGGCTTGCGGTATTTAAGGAATGTAAAAATCTAATAGACAATTTTGAGTAGTTTCTGCTTTTTTGGATCAGTTCTCTCAACAGTAATGCATAGAAACCTAAATATGGACATATGGAAATAATTTTCTGGCAAGGGGCACATGCGCGGAGCTGACGACGACAGATATGTTCCTCTGAAGCTCTGCTTTTTTAGGGACTTCACGGCTCTAACGGACACCCGAACAGCAGGGTAAATACTATAAAATCATTACCCTAAGCCTTCCTCAGCGACCTGAGAACATTTCAAAATGGTTTTGGGAGCCACCCGCGGCAAAAGTAAGCCTAAGAATCCCAAAAACATAGTGCCCAGAGGCTCCGGTAAAATGACGCTGTCTCACTCTCCTCACACAGTCACATCCCATGCTGACAAGCAGCTACGTTTACCTCAGGAAGATTATGATACTGACTGTGAACACAGCACCACCTCCCAGGGAAAAAAAGCAGATACCTTACACCCAAATATAATTAGACAAATAGAAAAATGCTTCAAAAAGCCTTAAGGCAGACCTCCGACCATATTACTGAAAGCCTCACTAAAGAAATCCGTGACTGAGGTCAGCGGACTGCTGACTTAGAAATGGATGACATTGAAACTAATTTACTGTCTCATGATAATGAAATGGAGGCCCTTAAAGGTGAAAATCTTATACTGCAAACTCGATTTGAGGATTCTGAAAGTAGAGCGCGTTGCTCAAATCTCCATATACGTGGTATACCTGAGGCTATTACTGACCTTTAGGCTGGGTTCACACTGCTGCCGTTGCAGACATCGCATGTGATTCGCAGCGCACTGCTGTTCACATCACATGCGATGTCTGTGCTGTGCGATATCAGCCATACAGATAGTATGGCTGATATCGCACCGCATTCGGTCCAAACTCGCACAGGACCCTTTTTTTTGTTCGGACCAAAATCGGATCGCATGGGTGTTCACACCTATGCGATCCGAAAGTGTCTGAATTGTCAGTTCGCATTGCGATATGCGGGCTGAACTGGGGGTGTCATTAACATTGTATGACACTCCCCAGCAGTTCGCATATGGCAGTGTGAACTGCCGTGCGAGTTGGTGCAGTGCGGGAACCCGCAGTAAATTCGCTGCGTTCCCGCACCGAAGCAGTGTGAACCCAGCCTAAGTCTACCATGACTGCTCTCTTCCAAGAATTGTCACCATCAGTACTGATTGAAAGATTAGAAATGGATAGAATTGTTTTCTCCGAATCATTCTGGTGAGGGGCGTGACCAGATGTGGGAGTGAGAGGTTGTGAGTGAGTTCTCTCCCCGCTCCGTCCAGAGGTCCTGAGCTACCTGGAGGGGTCCCGTCTGGTCTGCTTTGTGTGCCCCAGCTCTGTGAACTCTGTGCGGCTTGTGCTGTGGGTGGAGGCAGAGAGCGGGATTGCGTGGAGCTGGAGGTGTGCCGTCTGCCCCTCGGCTTGAGATGGGGAAGGACAAGGTGGTGGAGGCAGCCGCAAAAGCCATGTAGCCATGCACAGTGGGGCATGAGATCTCGCAAGAGAGGGTGGGACACGCGCAGAACGGTGTCCACCTCATACAGCTCGGAGGACTGTGGGGTGATACCCAAAGGCTGGCTGGAGACGAGGAGAGCCACTGCAGGTGAATCCCTGTCACAGAGGTGCGGGCCCAGCTGGGCGTTAAAAAGACGGCCATGACAAGGAAGAGAGGTGAGGAGCAGCCACACCAGGAGAATGCGGGGTCCCAAGTAACACGCTCTGTAATAGAATGCATTAAGGTGAAAAAATTTTTACCTTTACAACCCCTTTAAGGTTAGCGGTAGATAACCAGACAGAATTGCCCGGTTCCAGAACAAGTTCTCCCCGTCTCTTCCTGTCAAAAATTCTTTTGTAATCTTCTTGAGCTTTGGTCATGGTATGCTGCAGTAATTTGTTATTGTTTGAGAAAAAGTCCAAGGTTTCGGATACTGCAGGGACAGGGCACTCGGGAATAGACCCAGGCAAGAAGGATGGGTGGAAACCATAGTTGGCATAAAATGGTGACTGATTGGTAGCTGAGTGTAGTGAGTTGTTGTAAGAGAACTCCGCGATGGGAAGCAGGGAAGCCCAGTCATCCTGGGAGAATGCAGAGAAACAGCGGAGGTATTGCTCTAAGGTTTGATTTGTCCTCTCGGTTTGTCCATTTGACTGGGGGTGATAGGCCGAAGAAAATAATAATTCGATTTCTAGGGCGCTACAAAGGGCTTTCCAGAATCTGGAGGTAAATTGGACGCCTCTGTTGGAAACTATATTGGTTGGTACTCCATGCAGTCTGATGATCTCCTTGATAAAGATGGAAGTGGTTTCCATAGCCGAAGGGGTGCCCTTCATGGGGAGGAAGTAGGCCATTTTAGACAGCCTGTCTACCACAACAAAAATGGAAGAAAAACCTTCTGATGGGGGGAGTTCAACAATAAAGTCCATTGAAATCATGGCCCACGGTCTCTCTGGGACTGGTAATGGTCTCAACAGACTCCATGCTCTTGCCCGGCTACTCTTGCTTCTGGCGCAAATATTACAGGACTCGACGTATTCCTTGCAGTCCTTAGTAAGGTGAGGCCACCAAAAGGTGCGTTGGACAAGATCAATTGTCTTCCGTGTGCCGAAGTGACCGGCCAGTTTGTGATCATGGCACAAGTTTAACACCCGTACTTTTAGCTCCTCAGGGACCACAATTTTATTTTTCTACCAGAACAGCCCATCTTTGGTACAAGCTTCAGCAGGTGATGACATTCCCATAGAGGAACGTCTGATCTGAGAGATTAGATCCTCCTGTAAGATCAGGAAATTCCCAGAGGGGAGGATGGTGTCTAGAGACAGGGTCTTCTCTGCCGTGGCTGTTAGCTGGGGGTCCTCGTATAACTGAGACATTGCTATGAAAAAGTCATTCAAAGAATCCAGAGTTCTGGCCTTTTGCTCCAGCAGGTGGTGGGCCCAGGTCTGAGGCTCACCGGACAAAAGAGATATGACGAACCCCACTTTGGTGGCCTCCAAGAAAAAACGTATGGGGTTGTAAGGCAAAATAAAGTTCGCATGCGTTGCGGAACGCCCGGAACTTGCAGCGTTCTCCGGAGAATTTTTCAGGTGTAGGCACCCTGGGCTCTGGTGGGAGCATTACTACAGAGGGCGCTGAGGTAGGATTAGCAGGTGCTGCTCCCGGAGGGGATGCTGAGAGGGCCTGGACCTGTCCTTCCAGTCTGGTATAGCCCTCCTGTAAGCTTTTAACGGCTTGGGTGGGGCCCGCTAGATGCCTGCAAAGTTCATCCATGGGGGAGGCCCCCTGCCCGGACTCAGTCATGGCTGCCTGATACTATCAGGTCCCACACTTACCAGACAGGTGAGTCCGCTTGGGCAGAGGGTAGGCTCCCTTACGTATCCGATTCGGGGCCCCTGATAGAGTAAACAGGAAGCCCGCGAATGTGGAGTGGTATGAGGGCCTGATGTTAGGATCCTGGAGCAGGGTGGTCTTTCAAGCAACAGGTAGAACTTCAGGAATACAGGCTGGTCACACACAGGCAGAGGTCGGCAACGGGCTGGCAGCAACGGTACAAAGAGAGCAGGCAGAAACAAGGTCAAACAAGCCGGGGACGGGTTCAGGCAGCAATCAAGGAGGTCCAAAAGGCAAGCCGGGTCACAACAGGTCAAACTTCAGAGATACAGGAACACAGAGAGGATCACGGAACTTAGACACAGAGCTGTTGATCAGGCAGCACCGAACAGGGATAGAGGCAGACTCAAATAGGCTGATTGGCGCCAAAACGCCACGCTCGTGCACGCGCCGATTCGCCAAAGCGCCCCATGGTAACGCCCATAGGCGAACGTGCGTTAGCGTGAACGCGCGTATGCACACACGCCCGGACGCCACCCTGCACACCAGGGCCGATCAGACCAGACACGCCAGTGCCCCCAGGAACACGCGCCCCAGCACGCACAGGAACACGAGCACCGGCGCCCAACCAGGTAACCTCTCTGACAGAGAAGTATGAAAAGGTGGGAGAAAATATAAAACTGTGCACATCACTTGATTGGTATGAGTGGATGGGTTGGTATGGGAAACAGGAAATGGTCAGTTGTAAAGCCTCTAAGGCTAGCCTAGTTAGGTGTGGGATAAGAGGGGGGGTATGAGATATCACAATTTATGTACAGGATCAGAATATAAATACCAATGGAGAAAGTTGGGCAATATCACACATTTTGAAAGTTATGATAAAAAAGAATCCACCTGCAGATCAATCATGTGTAAATGGTAACGAAGGTATTAGGACAAAAAGAGTAACCTTGGGGGGTTGGTCCTTTTTTTGGCCTCTCCTTCTTTTTTTTCCCTTTTTTTCCTTACTTCTCCTTGCTGTTTTTTCTTTTCACACTATTTTTCTTTTTTTTGTATACAGTCTAAAACATTCAATATAGGCTCCTGGAATGTCCGGGGGTTGGGTGACTCAGTCAAAAGAGCCACAGTTTTTTCCACATTGGAGACGTACGGAGTGGGACTCTGCTCTGCCTGCAGGAGACGCACTTGATAAAGGACACTATGACACAATTCCGTAGCAGGAAATTTCAGTGTCAATACCATTCGGTTTACTCCTCTTATTCTAGGGGGGGTGAGTATAATGGTGAGGAATAGGGTGCTTTTCTCCTGCAGGGAGATCAGTATAGATAAATTGGGTTGTTATGTTTTTCTGTATTGCTTAATAGAGAACAAGCCGTATGTGTTGGCAAATCTTTATATTCCCCCTCCTTTTAAACTTGAGATTCTATATAGATTAATTGAATTTTTGGCAGGTAAAGAAGAAATACTGGTTATGGGAGTGGGGGACATTAACAAGGTTCTCGATAAGAGACTGGACAGGTTCCCACTTGGGATACGGTCAGATAGGGTGTCAGAGGGTCGCCTATGCCAAAATTTGGAAGAAGTCGGATTGTATGACATTTGGAGAACTCGGGATCCAAAAGGGCAGCAGTACTCCCGTTTTTCCAGCACATACTCTACACTATCTAGAATAAATATGGCGGAATGGGGTAGCACTGCTGTTAGTAAAAAATATAGTATATTGGCCAAGGGGGGTGTCGGATCACTCACCACTAGTGCTGACGGTGAATAAAGGGGGAAAATTTCCCCTGAGAGATTGGAAAATAAGCCCATTCTGGCTAGAATTAATGGGGGAACCTGATGAGGTAACATTAAAATGAAAAGAAATTGTGGCATTTAATACAGGCACAGCACTGATGGAAGTGATGTGGGGTGCCCTGAATGCCTTTCTTAGGGATTCATTAATCCAGCAGGTGGCAAAGATTAAGAGGAAATCCAGGGAGTGGGAGAAGAGCATTAGGAAAGAAGTGATAGTGGCAGAAAAACAGTATGTGAAAGATCCAACACTGGAGAAGCAAAGGAGGTGGCTTAATAAACAACAGGAGTATAAGATAGCGGTCACAAGGAAAGCGGAAAACAAGCGACTCTTACAGAAACAATGTGCTTTTGGTGAAGGGGAAAACGTGGGCCATATGCTGACTCTTCTGCTTAAAACTAATTCCTCCCCTTCTACAATCTCCGCGGTTAGGACGCTAGGGGAGAGATCTCCTCTCAGACGGCTGTGATCATAGATACATTCAGGGAATATTATACGAATCTGTATTAATCAAGGTGGGAGGAGGGGGTGGGAGAAATGGACAGCTTTTTTAGGAGAATCGAAGTACCAACCCTCTCAGAGAGGGACATAGGTAATATGGAGGCCCACATAACTTTAGAGGAGTTGCAACAGGCAGTAGCCAAGATGGCTAACCAAAAGTCTCCCGGGCCAGATGGGCTTCCTGTAGAGACTTATAAACCGTATGGAGAGGTGTTGCTCCCAGAGCTGCTAAAGGCATTGGGTTGGGCAGCAGTAGAGGGGAGGCTGCCCTACCATAATAGTATTGCAGAAGGAGGGGAAAGATCAGTTGGATACATTTTCTTATAGACTAATATCATTATTATGTTCCGATGTTAAAATATTGGCAAAGGTGTTGGTAGCCAGGTTGAATAAATGCATCCAAAATCTTATACACCCAGATCAATCTGGGTTTATCCCCAACAGATCTACCAGCATTAACATTAGAAGGGTGTACTTGCAGACCCTGCCGGAGAATATGGACTAAAGGGCTGTTCTGTCCTTGGATGCAGCCAAGGCTTTTGACAGCCTGGAGTGGGACTATCTCTGGCGGGCTCTGGAGATATTTGGGTTTGGATCCACCTTTATTGGATGGGTAAAAACACTTTATAATGCCCCAAGTGCTAAAATAAAAATTAATAATGTATACCTAGAGTCGATTCAGCTTGAGAGAGGGACGAAACAGGGGTGCCCCCTATCACCCTTGCTCTTTGCTCTTGCGATGGAGCCATTAGCAATTGCGATTAGATCAGCGACGGGTATGCTGGGGTTTCAGAGGAAGTCAGGGGAGGATAAGATTGCATTGCATGCAGACGACGTCTTGTCTTTTCTTGGCGACACTGAGTCATCTTTAACTGTGGCAATGAATATAGTTGAGGAATTTAGACGGTTTTCGGGGCTGCTAATAAACTGGAAAAAGTCAGCACTTTTGCCTGTTGATCCACTAAGAAACCCTATACCGTTTGGAGCCCCTCAGTTAAAAGTGGTGGAGAGGATGAAATATTTAGGCATATGGTTAACGAGGGACCCAAACCAATACATTAGTAATAATTTAATCCCACTCCTGGTTAAATTTAAGTGCAAAAGTGATATTTGTCTGTGGTGGGTTGACGTAATTTCATTAAAATGATCTGGATGCCGCAATTGCTGTATCTGCTGCATAACTCAGAGTCTGAATATAAAAAGAATGGTTTAAAAAAATAGAATCCCTTTTCAGGGAATTAATCTGGAAGAAGGGCCAGGCCAGGATTAGTCTTCAGATGTTGTAGTTACCAACAAAGGAGGGGGGGATGGCTGTCCCACACCCTCAAAGCTATTTCTTAGTGGCTCAGTTGCAACACTTGGGGGGTGTATAATGCCAGGAGGGGGGAATGCCAGTGGCAGAATGATGCTACTGGGAGCCCCACACAATAATGTAATAGAAGCGTTGGAAGCAGATTCTTTTCCCCTTAGGAGTCCAACATTAAATTTGTCCATAAAAGTATGGCAGGTAGTTAAGACAGTAATGGGGTATAAGGGGGTAACAGAATATGCCCCCCTTTGGAATAACAAACATCTGCAAGAACTATTGCCGATGGGGAAGATCAATGAATGGGAAAAGCAGGGTATAAGACAAGTGGCCCAACTGTATGAGGGCAGCACTCTAAAAACATTTGCAGAATTAAGGAGAGAGTACGGTATACCAAACCATTCATTTTATAGGTATCTAATCAAATCAGACACGTCCTACATGCTCAGTTCAACACACAAGCAGTGGAATTGAGTAATTCTCCCCTCCTTCAAAGGATAATTAAGCCAGGAATATCTAAAGGACTTATCTCAGACTTATATGCGCAGATATACAGTAGAACCATTGATGGGGTAAGGTCCGCTAAAAATAAGGAAAGATGGGAAGCAGATTTGGGGGAAATTACAATGGAACAGTGGAGGAGGATATTAGAACTGGGTCCTTTGGTGTACATAGAGCCTACTATACCCCTAAGAGGCTGTTTATGTTTGGCCGGAGACCAGACACCAAGTGCCCTAGGTGCCAAGAGACAAGGGACCTTATACATATGAGGTGGAGATGCCCAAAACTGTTTAGGTACTGGGCAGAGATACTTAACATCATAAATAGAACTTTTGGGACCACTTTGGAATTAGAAGATAGAGTATGTGTCTTGGGATATATGGAGGAATGTTGAGAGCCAGCAAGCATTACAGCAGTAGTACTGAGGTGCCTAAGTGAAAAAATTGATTGCGCAAAATTGGCAATCAACGAGGCCCCCGACATCCGAAGAATGGGTTAAGGTTGTAAACATGACAGTGTGGAGGGATAAGGTGGTATTCACTAGACGGGGTAATTTCAATAAATTTCTAAAGATGTGGATGCCTTGGCTGGGTAAGATGGGTTGTCCCCCCTGAGGGATTGGGAGGGGGGGCTAGAATAGAACCCTGAGGTTGGTTTCCACAGGCTGCAATAACACGTATATAGCGATTCTAAATCAAAACACTAGTCTAGTTGTGGTTGGAGATAATAGATGAAATGTGTCATGCAGATAGTTAAAGGTAAGATAGAGAAGGAAAGGGGGATAAAAGGAAAAGGAAAAGAAAAAACAAAAATACACTGCTCAACATAGATAGACATGATGAGATTAAAAGGGTAGCAACATACATAAAATTATTATTCTGTGGTAAAGTGTAAAAACCCTAAATGTATGCTTTGTATTTGAGAAAATAATAAAGAATATTTAAATTAAAAAGAAATGGATAGAATCCACAGAGTTTAACAGCTCGCAAATCAGAAAGTCCCCCAAACCCTATGACATAATTTCATTTCTTTCACACCAAGGAGCAACTCATGGCTGCTGCCAGAAGCAAAGAGTCCCTCATATTCCAAGGTCACTCCTATCAGCTCTTTACTGATCTTTCCCCAAACAACTGTATCTAAGCGACATGCGACTAAGCCCTTGCTTCAAAGTTTACAGCATCACCAGATCCCTTACCAATGGGGATTCCCATTCTCTATTCGCTTCACACATCAAGGCACTAAGCATTCATGCAAATCCTCAGATGAACTACTGAACACCTTATGCCACGTACACACGATCAGGATTTTGGTTGGAAAAAGGTATGATGGCTTTTCCGACGGGATTCCGCTCAAGCTTGTCTTGCATACACACGGCAGGGGTGGATCCAGAGTCTAGTATCGGGAGGGGCACTGCCAGAAAATATATTTTTTTGGGGTACATCTATCGGGGAAATGGCTGGTGTTGGCGCTTCAATCATCACGGCACCATGGTTGTTATGGTGTCAGGATGATTGAAGCGCATTATTACTATTATTTCATTGTTATAAAAAATTAAATAGTTTAACTCACCATTAATGCAGAATCAGTGGGAGCCCCACGTGTGTCACTTGCCACGTCACCTGTCACCAGATGCAGATTGTCACTTGCCACGTCGCCTGCCACATGTTGTGGATTGTCACTTGCCACGTCACCTGTCACCAGATGCAGATTGTCACTTGCAACGTCGCCTGACACGTTGCGGATTGTCACTTGCCATGTCACTTGCCACGTCGCCTGCCACATGTTGCGGATTGTCACTTGCCACATCGCCTGTCACCAGATGCAGATTGTCACTTGCCACATCGCCTGTCACCAGATGAAGATTGTCACTTGCCACGTCGCCTGCCACATGTTGCGGATTGTCACTTGCCACGTCGCCTGTCACCAGATGAAGATTGTCACTTGCCACCTGCTAAGGTGGTCTCTTGTGTCCCAGAGACAGGCAGCAGAGAGATGATGTAATCTCTCTGCTGCCGCAGCTGCCTGCATGGTGGGGGAGAACTGCAGGGATGCAGGGCGGGCGCCGGGCAGTGAGAGATGATGTCATCTCTCTGCTCCCCCGCCCGCCGGCTCCCTGATTGGCCAGCAGCCCGCCCACAAACACATCGAGCGGCACATGTCACCAACTGGGCTGCCAGGCCAGCCCGCTGTTTCTCTCCTGCGGAGCCGCCCGGCGGCTCTCTCTCTCACCTATGGAGCCGCCCGGCGGCTCTCTCACTCACGGAGCCGCCCAGCGGCTCTCTCACTCACGGAGCCACCCGCCGGCGGGCTCTCTCACAGTCACTCACCCGCATTTCTCGGAGGGGGCAATTGCCCCGTTGCCCCCCCCCCTGGATCCGCCCCTGACACACGGTCACACCAGATTCCGACCGTCAAGAACGTGGTGACGTACAACACGTATAATGGCACTAGAAAAGGGAAGTTCAATAGCCAGTGAGCCAGCCTTTGGGCTCCTTCTGCTAATCTCGTGTTTATCTCGTGTTAGTAGAAGTTTGGTGAGAGACGATTCGCGCTTTTCAGCTTTCGTACTTTTCAGTCCGTTACTGCTCCTCAGTTTGTGCTTGTGGGTTTGTATCTGGTTTTCAGTGCATGTAGTCAGTTCGTTTCTGTTTCTTGTCTGCTCGTTTCTGATTTTCAGCTTGCTCTTCACAGGCCTTGCTGTTTTTCAGTGCGTTCTGTTCGTTCTGACCAGCCGACCGTTTTGAAGCTATTTTGCAGGTACGTACTCGTCGTAGAGTTTGTGCTATGCGGGTGCTTGGGGTTCTTGCTTTGACCCAAGTCCAGTCCAGTCCATGAACAGGGTGGGGAGGAGTTCATGGATCAAGAATTGGTTGCTCCAGCGTGACCAGTTCTCTCACATGCCTTTGCTGCATGAGATCCAGGAGAAAAACCCTGATGATTTCAGGAATTTTCTCATACAGGCTGGAAGCTTTTAATGCTCCTTTTTTGTCCTTCATGCATATTTGCCTTCACTAACCTCCCCAGCATGCTATCCTGGGCCCATACACACCTAGCCTAGTCACTTAACAATGTATTATGTCAGCTCCATTGTAGTGCTTTACCCTAAACATCCCCTAAAATGTGTACAAATGTTATTGTTGTCGTTAAATTCATGCAGAGTGCCAGAGGCTTTTTTTTGGCTTTCAAACTCATTTATAACCCTCCCCCCCTAAAATTTTTACAATGGGCCATCGGAGGGGGTGAGGAATCTGATAAGTGGACCTTATATTTTTGTCTTTAAATACTCCTTAAAATAAATGTTATACTGATGATGGCCACGAATGTTTGTGTCTAATCTGCTTGCAATGTTATGTGCAAAAGTACAATTTTTTTTTAATGTTTTGACTCCACAGTTTCCTTCAACGCCACAGGGATGGCAGATTGTGGCTTCCCACTTTGCCGACCATTGGGACTTTCCCAACTGTGGAGGGGCAATTGATGGGAAGCACGTCCACATCCTCCCACCACCCCATTCGGGGTCATACTATTATAACTATAAGGGGTTTCATAGTATTGTGTTAATGGCAGTGGTGTCAGCAACATACGAGTTTCTCTATGTGGACATAGGGAAGAATGGCCGGATGTCGGCTGGTGGAGTCTTTGCCCAGACAGAGTTCTACAAAGGTCTCCAGAGTGGTGGCTTGGGAAGAGAACGTGGAAGGACTCCCTTTTGTTTTTATTGCTGATGAAGCGTTTGGTCTGGGTGATCACATGATGAGGCCATTCCCCCAGAGGACCCTCACCCCGGAGAAGAGGGTTTTTAATTACCAGCTGGCCAGAGCCAGAAGAGTCGTGGAGAACACCTTTGGGATAATGCCCAGCTGGTTCCACCTATTTCTAACGGCTATAAATATGGTGGAGTACAAACTTAACCACATCGTGTTAGCATGCTGCATCTTGCACAACTTTTTAAAGCGAAATGCTACTAATTATGTAGCCTCAGTTGGGCCTGAGGCTGGACTTCATGAAACAACAATGACGGCCCTGGAAGCTGGCTATCCTGGCCGTGAAGTGTGTCAAAAATATGTTGATTATTTTAGGGGTAGGGAGGCCATTGCTATGCCAGCAAATTTTTAAATATTTTCAAAATTAAAAAAAAAAAAATGATGATAAAATCTTGAATTTGATTTACTGCTTGTGTTTCTTTTATCTGTCTCCTAGGTTCTCCTAGTGCACTTGTAGTTCTAGTAGTGGTTGTTTCCATTATTTAAATTACACCCATTGTCACTGTAAACACGAACTTAATACAAAAACTAGTATTGAGTATTGAAAGAAAAAGCCACACATTGTTGAGTATAAAACCTTTTACTCCGCGCACATTCACATGTGCATTGTAAAACCTTTTTTGTAAAAAAATAACATCTTGGTTTCATAAATTTTTACCTTGAAAATTTTTTTTTGGTACGTAAACAGGCATGTTTGAAAACATAACATACACAACTCAGGAACTTGCAAAGTTCAACATTGAAAAACTGAAGGCAATATCAGACAT
The DNA here is from genome assembly GCA_037952925.1 of Lithobates clamitans. Lineage (NCBI taxonomy): Eukaryota > Metazoa > Chordata > Amphibia > Anura > Ranidae > Lithobates > Lithobates clamitans. Next base: position 1,125,681 of record JBBGZY010001385.1, on the reverse strand, counting down.
TATAGTGTCAAAAATGTGTTGCTATTGCCTTCATCAGATGGGGTGATGTCACCCCTGTAAAAGCCAAATTTAGAAGATGCACACAAATTTGGAGTCAAACTGGGGATTTCCCTCCTGATCCCATGCCTAATTCAACATGTGCTAGCTCCCATCATGGGGGATTAAAGAACATGTTTCGGGGGTGCAACCCCTTCCTCTCACCTACTAGAGTTACGAGGAAGGGGTTGCACCCACAAAACGCGTAAATTGATATCCCCTGATGGCAGATAGCACATGTTGACACACTGTGCATCTTCCAAGTTTGGCTTTTAAAATGTATTAAAAGGTTATTTAAATGTTCTTTTTAAAAAAAAAAAAGTAAATTTTTTTGGATTTAGATTCTCCCTAGTACATCAATCATATCCACTTCAGCCCCGCTCACTGTATATATACGTCATTTTTTTGAAGATGGATATCTCGGTAACGGCAGCAGCTGCTGCCACAACCGAGATATCCATCTTTACAGTGAGCGATTCTGTAAACGATAATGGTGGTCTCAGCGGCGGGTTCGCCGCGAGATCACCGTTATCGGCGGCGGGAGAGGTGCCACCCCCCCTCCCGCCGCTCTCCCGCACCCTCCGCCGCTTACCGGAGCCGTCGGTAACGGCGGAGGAGATCGGGACCTGTCACCGCTGAGGTACTGAGACGAGTGAGGCCAAGATGGCCCCCACCCGTCTCTATACCATGTGACGGCCGGAGCGACGTCATTACGACGGCTCCGCCCACTCTCTTAAAGGCACAAATTTTTTAAAAGTCATTTTTTAAACGACTTTTTTTTTTTTTTTTTTTTTTTTTTTTGCATTTTAGTCTAAATATGAGATCTGAGGACTTTTTGACCCCAGATCTCATATTTAAGAGGACCTGTCATGCTTTTTTCTATTACAAGGGATGTTTACATTCCTTGTAATAGGAATAAAAGTGATCCAAATTTTTTTTTTTTTAAAAACAGTGAAAAAATAAATAAAATAAAATAAAATAAATAATAAAAACAAAAAAAAAAATTTTTTAAAGCGCCCTGTCCCGACGAGCTCGCACGCAGAAGCGAACGCATACGTGAGTAGCGCCCGCATATGAAAACGGTGGTCAAACCACACATGTGAGGTATCGCCGCGACCGGTAGAGTGAGAGCAATAATTCTAGCCCTAGACCTCCTCTGTAACGCAAAACATGCAATCTGTAGAATTTTTTAAACGTCGCCTATGGAGATTTTTAAGGGTAAAAGTTTGACGCTATTCCACGAGCGGGCGCAATTTTGAAGCGTGACATGTTGGGTATCAATTTACTTGGCGTAACATTATATTTCACAATATAAAAAAAAATTGGGCTAACTTTACTGTTGTCTTATTTTTTTTTTCAAAAAAGTGAATTTTTTCCAAAAAAAGTGCGCTTAGAAGACCGCTGCGCAAATACGGTGCAAAAAAAAGTATTGCAATGACCGCTATTGTATTCTCTAGGATGTTAGAAAAAAAACAATATATAATGTTTGGGGGTTCTAAGTAATTTTCTAGCAAAAAAACCTGTTTTAAACTTGTAAACACCTAAAATCCAAAACGAGGCTGGTCTTTAAGTGGATATTCTTCATTCTTTCTTCAATCTCCTTGGTTTTTTCCTTTATGAGGTCTAAATCCTGATTACAAAACATGATGTCCTGGATTAGTCTTTGTGCACTGTCAGTCGTGAAATTAGTAGATTGTTCTTCCACAACATGCACATCACCTAAAAGAAAAAATACACACCATGTATTATAAATATGCAGGCATACATCTATTGCCTGAATCTGTGGTGTCAGACCCTCACCTGTTGTGGTCACAATTTCCACCACCTCTCCTTCCTCCACATCCTGAGGTTGTGGTGTCCTCTGTTTCCCTTCTTCAGGAGGTGGGGGGTTCCTGGAGTATAGGAAGGAGCACGTATAGGAAGGAGCTTAATAAGGTCCAGGCTTCCATGAGATCAGGAGCAGCAGCAGAAGACATGTATGCACCCAGTCTGTGGTAGTACAACAGGATGCGTTTTCTGGAAAACTAGATGGAAGTTAGGGAATCACTTTCTACACTTCCATCCAGCCTTCCCTCAACCCTTCACTCAACCCCAGCTGAGGCGTCCGAGAACCAACCTGGGCCTTCTATCCTGGAAGAAGTGGAGGAGCCCAGCTGGAGCCAGGTATAGTATTTTTTAACATATTTATTTTCCAAAAATGATTATTGCTAACTAGATCCTATTATTGATAACAAATGAATGATTTAACAAAAAGTGTTTTACATATCAATAGACAGTAGGGGCCAAAAATGATTGTGACAAGAATGAAAAATGCTGGGGTCAGAATATTTTTCATGAGCTGAAAATTGTGTGTGATTGATGAACCAAAAACTAAAACTTATGTCCCTTGTTCATACACAGGAAGACCTCAGCCAGGACGAGGCTCTGGAATGTGGCACACAGGAGGAGGCGGGGGTAAGTGTCAGCCAGGAGGTGGCGGGGCCCAGTAGCCACACCCAATCCCAGGTGCCTCCCCTCCACCTTCCAACAAAAAGGGCCAAGAAGGGGAGTAACATGTAGGAGGCAGCACTGGGCCTCATTAAGGAGGCTAATGCGGCCCTGAAAAGCCCCCCCCGACACTGAAGAGGCCCATGACTGCTATGTAGCTGCCAAATTACAGCAAATGGGAGGAGGGCCAACGCCTCATCTGTGAGAAGATTATTTTTGAGGCCATTCATAAGGGGTTGAGGGGCCAAATGAGTGATAACATGCACTTAGGTGCGCTCGCCCATCCTCCTCCTCCTGCCACAAGTCCACCTCCAGAGCCACAGCCTCCAAGGAAGGCTGCAGGGAGGGCTGCAGGGAAGACTGCAGGGAAACGTGGAGGGAAGCCTGCAAGGAAGACAAGAAAGTGATGGCCTGGGTTCAGTCTGGTCTGACAGAAAATGCAGGCTGTGGTAGTACCACAGCCTAGGGACATATATGTCATCTGCTGCTGTTCGTGAGCTCTGGGAGTCCTGGACCAGATTGTGCTCCCTATTATATGGACTTCTCAGGCTACCAATTTTAATTTACAAACAGTTGATGTGTGCCCTGGGGTATAAAGGCTTTGCAAATTCAAGCAGTTTCTCCAGCGTTGCCTTCCTCTTTATTTTGTTATTATGAGCCAGAATAATTTTTTTTTTATATGAAAATACTTGCCTATGTGTTTTTCTTCAAATAGGACAGTTTGTTTGTAAGTAGGCAGGTACATTTCCAAAATACAATGTCTAATTAACAAAGGACACCAATCAACCTCCTTGAGCTTTATAAAAATACAGGATAATAATGTTGTTGTGAAAACTTGACACACCAACGAAAAAAAATATATGGAGATTACTAGAAAATAATTTAAAAATAATCCAAAAAACAGGATATCTTGATTAAAAATTAAAAAAAGATGACTATAAAAAATAATTCTAAACATTATTATGGAGATCTGGCTTTAAAATCAAAAAAGATTATTCAGGAGATCACGAAAAATAATAAAGAAATAAGTTTGTCAGAACTCTGTGTGAATATCAGCAGCAAAACAACTTCATTCTTCGTGCATTATAAAGAACATAAGAATGCGCTGCATTAAAAGATCCAATCATTTGCAGCGTGACGAATGTGCTATCTCCCTTATGAACGCTAGTTTTACCAGACCGAGTGCTTCTATCTCGTACTTGATTCTGAGCATGCGTGATTTTTGGCGCGTCGGAATTGCATACAGATGATCGCATTTTTGGATAGGAACTTTTTCCGACCGAAAAATAGAGAACCTGCTCTCAATATTTTGCTGGCTGGAATTCCGCCAGCAAAAGTCTAATGAAGCATACACACGGTCGAATTTTCCGACCAAAAGCTGTCATCAGAGTTTTGCTGGCGGCATTTCCGATCGTGTGTACGGGACATAACAGGAACTTCATGTTTATGATTTATTTATTTATGTTTTAATAAGTTATGAATTCTCCTCTAAATCTCCCTCAGATCCAGATAATTATATTTATTATATTATCTACCTACTCCCTACTCCTCCCCTACTCCACCCCTCCCTCTTCCCCCTTCCACAATCCCCTCCCCCTATTCTCCTTCCTCCTCCTCCTTCCCTAACTCCTCCCCTTCTCATTCCCTTCCTTTATCTCAACCAAAAAGTATTACATATTGTTCTGGTCATACCCTTATCTACCTTATTTTAATTCAAAGGAACACATTTAGTTATCCTTTAATTTTTTTAATACTAAAATAGATAAATACAGATGAGGTTCAAACTCACCTTATGTTACAGATGTTTACGGTTAACTAACTTTTCTTTTAGTTTCACCCATTTTATATACTGCCGAACTTTGATGTCCAAAATATTATATTATTTTTTTTCAAATATACCTCTTGACCGTTGAGGACCTGAGAAATGGCCACTGCTTCCCCCATTTTTCTGTCCTAGGACACCCCTACATTCTTTTTTTTGATGGGGAATCTCCTTGGACATATTATAGGCCTCGGAGTTAGTGCTATATACCCACTCAGAAAGCCACTATTTTACTTTTTGCTATTTACACAGTTAATTGTAATTTATTTGTACATATGATCCTTACTCTCTCTTTCTTATTTAGCAATATGTCTTTGCTCCCTTCTTTTTTCTTGCTCCTCCCTGGAGTACCTATATATGTACAATCTATGAATACAATATACTACAATATCCTCCTTATGGTCTCTAGATGCCCCCCTTAAATGTCCTTACATTAAACGTACAAGGTCTAAATATCCCGCAAAAGCGAACTAAAGTTTCTCGCTCCATGGCTTCTTCAAAAGCACACATAGTATGCCTCCAAGAAACTAATTTCACAGACTGATCAACTCCTAAATATTTTGACTCAATTTATCCCCAAGTTATCACAGCCTCTGTTAATTCTAATCAAAGAGGAGTGTTAATAGCATTTCATCGATCTACACCCTTTTCCCTTCTAACAGAAATCAAAGATCCGGAAGGTCGCTATCTTATACTTACGGGACATCTATGCGATTCCCCAATCACAGTGGTATCCTACTATGCTCCTAATAGAAATCCATCCTCATTCCTCTTCCACTTATTTCAGGTAATAGATACACATAAACTGGGCACACTTTTAATCTGTGGAGACTCAAATCAAGTTCTATATCCTTTTTTAGATAAATTCCCAACCCCTACGGCATCCAATCCTCAATCTCGAAAGTTTCAAAGACTTCTTCAGCAACATGCGTTACCAGATTCCTGGCGTGAAATTAACCCTACGAAACACCAATATACATTCTATTCCCCTCCTCATAAAACATTTTCCTGTATCGGTCACATACTGATCTCAATAAGCATGTCCCCGGGACTGCTTACTTCATCAGTTATCCCTTTTACATGGACTGATCACTGCGCTATTCTCTCAACTTTTACCTCTCTAATACCTAAAACACAAGATTCCACGTGGTATATTAATGATTCAATCCTATCCCACCCATCACACTCCTCTGATTTAGAAATAGCCATAAAAGACTATCTAGCTCACAATAAAACTCCTGATATATCGCCATTAACATTATGGGAAGCACATAAACCGGTTCTCCGAGGGGTCTGTTTACGCCAGGCATCATTTCTTAAAAAAAGAAAACGACAAATGCAACAAAAATTAGGAATTGAATTTAATACTTGCCATGCAAATTTTCAATCTAATCCTACCCCTATAACTCAAAAAACAGCTTGATAAGGCATGTCTAAATCTCAACCTTTTTTTATCATAATCTGCTGACAAATCCTTGCGTAAAACTAAACATAAATTCTATCTCAATGCAAATAAACCTGGTACTCTTCTTGCCCGAACACAAAAAATTAAATCGCCCTTCTAAACTGATTCAACTAAAATTACCTCATGATACATACACTAGTAACCCAGTAAGGCCCCTTTCACACTGGGGCGGTGGGGGCGTCAGCGGTAAAACAGCGCTATTTTTAGCGCTGTTTTACCGTCGTTTTTGCGGCTGTATTCGGCCGCTAACGGTGCTGTTTTAACCCCCGCTGGTGGCCGAAAAAGGGTTAAAACCGCTCGCATAGCGCGGCTATAGCCGCGGTATTGCCGCAGTTTTGCAGCGGTATAGCCGCGCTGCCCCATTGATTTCAATGGGCAGGAGCAGTTTAGGTGCGGTGAATACACCGCTCCTTCACCGCTCCAAAGATGTGACTTGCAGGAGTTTTTTTCTTCTCCTGCCAGCGCACCGCTTCAGTGTGAAAGCCCTCGGACTTTCACACTGAACAAACAGCAGCGGCTGTTTTGGGTCGGTTTGCAGGCGGTATTTTTAGCGCAATAACGCCTGCAAACCGCCCCAGTGTGAAAGGGGTCTAAAGATCCTTCATACCTTTCACAAACATCTCACTTCCCTATATAAAAAAGAAGGATCTTTTAATCAAACATCTGCAGAATAATTTTTCTCACAAATTAAACTATTCCCTTAACACAACGTGATAGCCTTGAAAGCTCCATTATATCTACAGAAGTTGAATTAGCAATTCAATTTCTTAAACCTAACAAATGTCCAGGTCCTGATGGCTTCTCGGCCCTCTATTATAAGAAATTTACTCATATCCTTGCTCCAATGTTAACAGATGCTTTTATTTCCCTTCTCAATAATCAATCCTTTCGCTCTGAGACATTAACAGCTATAATTACAATGATTCCCAAACCTCAGTCAGATGAAACATCTTGTGCTAATTACAGGCCTATATCTTTACTTAATCTCGACATAAAGGTACTAGCGAAAGTTCTAGTGACCCGCTTAAATAATATCATAGGTTCTTTAAAAAACAAAGATCAAAAAGGCTTTATTCCATTACGCCAAAGTACAGATAACATACGCAGGACTAATCTATTGATTCAAGCAGCCAAAACACGACGAATACCCATGTGTCTTCTATCTCTAGATATCAAAAAAGCATTTGATACAGTAGCATGGTCATACCTAGATTTTACCCTACAACTATGGGGATTTGGTCCTCATTTTCTTAAATGGGTTTCAGCATTAAACAAAAACATCAAAGCCTATATTAAATATGCAGGGTATAAATCAAACATGTTTGACATCCGTAGAGGAACACATCAGGGCTGTCCACTTTCCCCACTTTTATTTGCCTTACTTATCGAGCCTCTTGTCCAAGGAATCCGTACCGACCCCTCTATCAAAGGTCTAGATTTAGCTGGTCACAAGCACAAACCATGCCTATTTTTCATGTCATCCTCCCATATCTCTGCTCCTAACCTTATAAACAAACTCGATCAATTTGGCAACATTTCTGGTCTAACTATTAACTCTCAAAAATCTACTGCCTTAAATATTTAATTACCTTCTCATATCTTACAAGCACAAACATCCCTCCCATTCTCCTGGTCCACCTCACGCCTCCCTTATTTAGGAATTACTCTCACCCTCAGACCTATTCACTGCTAATTTCCCTCCAATACTGCTGCAAATCTCCAATCTCTTTAAACAATGATCTTCCTTACCAATATCACGGATTGCTAAAATTAATGTAATAAAGATGACTATATTACCCAAGATCCTATATCTTTTTCGAGTCTTAACGATCCCTGTCCCAGCAACGTAAAGTATTTGCTTTCGTTTGGGGCTCTTTGAAACCTTGTTTACCCAAACACACCCTTTACCTTCCCAAACTTAAAGGTGGACTAGGGTTTCCTAATTTCACCGCATATTGCCATGCAGCTCAAATAGCACATATACCTAAATACCACGCAACACATGAAACTCCGCTTTGGGTAGCACTAGAATCTATAGATTGGGACTCATTTTCCATAACAAACCTAATATGGTCTAACTCCTCTGACCGTAAAACTATCAAAAATGTTATAACTAGACATACAGTGGCTATCTGGGATAAATGTAAAATAGTTAATGAACTACAATCACCCCATATACCTTGATTATTGTTTATTAGAAATCCACTTTTCTACCCCGCATGTTTAGTTCCTAAATCTTTTAAAGAATGGACCTCTTCTAATCAAACCCAAATTTGTGAGTTATCATCACCTACCTCATTTAAAACTTTTCCTGAATTATGTGAAAGACACAAACTCCCTCAATCAGAACTTTTTCGGTATCTGTAGATTAAAAAAAATGTTATGCCCTACATACAAGGGAAAAGTAATCTAGATAAACTTACGAGTTTTGAAAGAATATGCAAGCATGATCCTCTTTCAAAGGGTCTTATAACAATAATCCACAACCATCGTATTACTTTACTAAATATTGAATCACCATCATATGTAGCAAAATGGGAGAGGGACCTTGGATTTTAGCTGGAAGCAACTGGATGGGATAAAATATGGACCACAACAAAATATTCTTCCCAGAATATTACTGCCTTAGAGACAAACTATAAGGTACTCACTTGTTGGTATTTGGTCCCTGTCACAATTGCGAAATTTGCTCCCCATTATTCTCCATTTTGTTTTCGTGGCTGTGGGGAACTAGGATAACATATTCACATATGGTGGGACTGCCCGGTTGCAAAAAACTTTTGGAATGATGTTTTTCTTTTGATCTCAACAGTATTTGAAATCTCTATCAAAACCAGTCCTACAATTGGACTTCTAAACATAAAACCGACCACCATTTCTTATATCCATATTTTATATTCAAACTCCTATTACAAATAACCACAGCCGCGAAACAAACAATTGCCAAAGCTTGGAAATCCTCATCCTTAATGATTTCTGAAACTAAAAATAGAATAAACCAAGCATTGATTCCTTACAAAATAGAAGTCATATTCCATGACAGAGTATACAACTTTGAAAAAATATGGAGTCCTCGAGTGACTTACTTTTTTCCTCCCAACTTTGACACCTCCTTACTAAGGGCTTTGTAATTCTACTTCATACCTATTTTATATGTTCATAATATAAGACTACCACCATGTGATACCCCGGGGATCCCCACTATCTTTGATTTCTTTCTTCTTCTCTCATTTTCCCTTTTCAAACTTTCCGCCTTACCCTTTTCTCCCTTTTTCAATTTTCTTTATACACAAAGTTGGTAGCGGATTTCTTATTTCTTTGTTTCCTTAAATACCATTAAACAAATGTTATATTGTTCCATAATACAATGCAAACCTACACAAATCCAATCTTTATTATCTTCTATATTGTATTCAAAAGATTTATGTGAGTTAATGTTCTGAACCTTTTTTTCTTTTTCCTCTCCAGCACTTGAGATCATATTATAAATACGTGCTCTATCAGAGTTTTAACCTTTCATTTTCAACATAAAACTTATTTTTTGTGAGAAGTTAGATTTTTACCCAAATAGGTTAAGTCACAATATCTTTAAATAATTTTGGAACTTCAGAATGATAATATATATTTGTATATGTTTTTTTCTTCCGCTGCCATCAATTGTATCTCTGTATATTACTTATCAATTGCACCTATGTTGTTAATTATTCAAATTCAATAAACAAAATTGACAAGGAAATAATTGGGGCTGATTTACTTAATGTATATCTAAAGAAACTTTTTTTAGTTTTGGATAGAATGGAGGTGGATTAGGATACCTGTCAGATTTTTATTGCGGTCTGTGCCCCCATTAGGGAGATTCACCCTCTCTCTATTTTTTTCTGTTAACCATTATTATTGAAAGTAAATGTAAAGAAAATCCCAAATGTTGGGTTGTCCCCACAAAAGTAATAGAAGTGAAATCTTCCAATGGGACAGGAGTTATAACCCTCCACTACTCTATCCAAAATGCAAAAGAAAGTTGTGCCTATAGTTCTACTTTAAGGCAACTAGACTGTGTAATTTGCAAGTTGCTCCAGAGCTTAGGAATCGAGGTAAAGCTTCACTTTACAAAGAATACCCAATCACATGCAAGGAAAATTTTAAAAAATGCATTTTGCTTGCACACAGTTGGATGATGGAAGTCGGCAGAGCTCCCCCTCATTTACTAAGCCCTTGCAAAGTCCTCAGTCTATGTGCCTATAGTAAATCCACCCCATTACATGTAGTAAAATATATCTATTTTTCCTGGTCATTTCCCCAGATTTTTGGAGAGATTTTTGTGAATATACAAGCATATACATCATTTACTGCAAACCTCCCAATCACTTCAATCATAATACAATGTACATGTATATCACAATGGTCTAATCCCTTGTTAGAACATATATCATACATAGTGGGGATACTACTTTACTTATTCTCAATTATTTTTAGAGATATCTTTGTCTCAAATATTCACAAAACAGAATGGAATAGACATGTATTGTTACAAAGGAGTGGAACTTGAGCTGTTAGGAGAGGGGTGTCATCAATTTGAAGGTTTGACAGTTGGATACCAGAGTGACACTTTCAAGAACATCAGAGAATGACAATGGCTGTTCGCTAACAAGTCAAAACAGACCTGTCCAAAGATATAGCAATGATTTTGCCAAATATCACAGCAAAAATAACTTTAAAGCAGGGTTTCCTTAACCAGGGTTCCATGGAAGCCTAGGGTTCCTGCAGAGGTTACCAGTGGAAAAGAGTCTAAAAAATTACACACATATATAAATACCCTTCTTTCACCAATAAAAAAAGAAAACTTTTTTTTTATTGGTGAAGGAAGGGTTGTTATATATGTGTGTAATTTTTGATAATATTTTCATTCCATATTTGATATTTATAAAGATATTTTGTATTTACTTAATTGAACTTTTTTTGATACACCACGTGTCCTGTGAAAGCAGCTTCCCTTTGACTGGTATTCTAGTCAACTTTTTTCTTTTGTGTTAATACATATGTTGCACGGAGCGCACTGACTAAGGCCTGGTTCACACCTATGTATTTTTAATTTTTTGATCAATATTTTGATCACTAACCATACCTGCTATCACCTTTAACCTGGAACCTCCACACGCTTAGGTGGAGGTAGTCCTGGCCAAAGAGGCAAAAAACTCCATTGTGGAGAAAAAAATAGCTGAGCAACTTTTTCATTACCAAATGACTTTTCATTGTGAAAAACAAATGATTGATAAGACATATTTACAGAGTACTGGCTGTACACTCCTGTGGCCAGAATGGCCTTCTAGCTTAATTGTTGGCATGCTGACTTATCAGCATATGTAAACACGGACAATTCTACATAAAATGGAAGACGTACAAAAGACAAATATGACTTCAACATGGCTAAACTATTTTTCAAATATATATATCCCTTACAATTAAAGTAACTGAATCAAAAAGTACCCTAGACTGTGATCACAAGAGGGAAACAAATCAAACAGAGATTTCTTTAATTTAGTCATTTTTGCAGTGTCTGGTGTGGATCCAGGTGACTTTTCCTTCAAGTTTTGCAAAAACTGTACATGAAATAGATGCTGTATTGAGTCTCCAAACATTTCCTTATATATAAATGTCTCTTAAAAATCCACAAGTCACCTGGCTTTAGTTTTAGATCCTTCCAAACTTTTAGGATCTGGAATTGGGGAGAAAACACATAAATGAGTTTGTCAAAAACCTTAAAAGATCAGCAACATTCTCTATGAGATTCGAATGAAGGACTTCAGCTGCTGAGACAAAATATAAGCAAGTGAGTAACACACTCCCAAACCAAATCCCATAGGGAGAGAGTCCACCATCCCCCTTAGGGGCTTCATAAAATATAAGAAAACATTCAGGCAAAAGTTTTCTAGTTTCTTACTCTACTTTGTCTGATACATTGTAGACAGTAGGGGGTGTAAAAATAAAACCTCAAAACTTCTAGTAAGGACTCTCCTATAAAAAATGATTTCCTCTGTTACTCTCTGTACTCCCTGGCACTCTGTACTTACAAACTACTTCTGATAACACTTTTTACTGTGGCCTTTGCAGTAGCATTTGCCACTGGACATCCAAAAAACATGTCCATACAGACAAAATGCATACTCGTAAGATCCTAACTTGGGCATCTGGATATTTCTTTTTGTAATCTCTGGGAGGGATGTTCAGCTTTTGGTAACACCTTTGGTAACAGGTAAAACAAGAAGTGGTATGTTATAAAAACAACTGTGGAGAACCCTGGCTCTATCCCATGCTCATTTACTAAGGCAGCCATAACTGCTTGTGACTCATGACACGGTCCATGTGTCAAGCTGAAGGGAAAAGAGTGGCTGGCAGACATAAATGATCACCTTTTCCAAAGTCCTGTTTCATAAGAAGTTGCCCCCTGTGGACCACTTGTTCTTCTCGTTCTGGGGTCCTTAAAGTTGAATTATTAATCCCAGCTATACTGGGCCAGAACTAGGGTGGAATCTGTGAGTTGCACAGACCCATCAAGTGTCCGGGGCTGTAAATGCAGCATCCTTAGTGCATCCTGGTCTGCTTCCATGTGTGAAAGTTAATATGGCTACCTCAGCAAGAACCTGGAAGGCTGAAAACAGCCGATCAAATTAACTTAGCATGCTTTATTGGTTTACCTGCTGAAGTAAAAACAAACTTCTGGCCCTTTAAATGGAACCAAAAGCTCTCTATATCTCGACTATCTATATAAATATACACTCTTTTTACAGCTCACAGGCTTTGCTAAAACATGGAGCTCTGTTTCTTGAGCTGGGGAAAAAGGATCCAATGACTTTGAATACAGAGTATCCTTCTGGGTGATAAACTGCATACTCAAATCTACAAAAAATTAAATATCTGGGTCTTCAGGGAGTGTGTCTCGCACTGGGCTCACAGCAGCTGATTCCTATACCATTAATTTAACACATGTGTCTTTTCCTTTCTTTTGAATAAATGTACGCATTTTTCATTGTTAGATTTGTACATAAACAAACTCATATTTTAAACCTTTCATTAAACAAACATTTAGTTAGCTGTATATTTGCTGCACAGAATGTCGGACCATTAAAAATTAAATGTTTGACCAAAACAATATCTAACTTTGTCTAATAGCACCTTTGCATAAAAGCTACAGCTCTGATATATCGGGATGAACCCTTCATTACTGGGTCCAGCTTGCATAAATATATTACAATGGCTTGTTTTCTATCACGCTATTTGTGTAAGAACTCCAGTCTCATGTTTCAAAAGACAACTTTTTCCTGGCAATATTATAATAAATGATAACAATACCCTGCGGTCATGCAGAGATGCCCATAAATCCAAAATATTCTTCTGCTTATACCACAGTACTTACAAGAAAAAGGGGCACATCATTTTACAATCCACACATTCTGCTTTGGATTTCAAAAATAAAAATAAATAAAAACAAAAGGACCAAGAATCTGTATGATGGACCAGAAAGCATCAAAAACTATAAAACAACTGGCTGCAGGTGACATCTATCCTAACAGGGTGTGTGGACTTGATGTGATGGGTCTGTTATATTTAAATTTTATTTATAACAACTCTCACATCATGGACTGACATCACGTTATTATCAAGAACCTTGAAATTTCATTTTTGTAGAAAAACTTCTTATGTATTCCATCCATCTTGGCTTTGTTAAATATTATGGCAGCTGTATTCCAAATAACAACCTCATCTTAATCTTTTTTTTCTCTCAATAAGGGCTTATTGAATAAATGTAAAATTACAAAATTGTTATCTTAATCTAAACTAATCTCATTCATTACAAATTTCCCCATTAACCTCGACTTCATTTCCAACCAAAGGTTGTCTAAACCAGTTTCAATATATCTATATTATTAATAAAATTGTTAAACTCATATTAGAAATTAATACTCATTATTACTTAATTTTACTTAATTTCCCTTTTTTAAATGCACTGTTTCCACTATCAAAGGATATTCAATTTGTGTAATACACGGTTAAATGTAACCTTCATTTTACCATGTTTGGAAACAGATTCAAAATAATTGTGATCACATTGTTTACCATTAGATTCGTTAACCCGGCACATTTTGTTATAAATGTTTTGTCTAAAAAACTGGAATTGGCATGATGTCCTTCCAGCTTATCACTGACCACATTCTTTCAGGAGAGCACAAAGGAGGGGGTCACATCTGCGTACATGACACACACAAGCAATAGAACTAAAGGTCCCAGCATTCGCACACACATACACCAATATCTCTCTAAAATCGCTTACATTTTTCCCATTTGTACACAACACATGCATATCATTCTCTCACTTTCTTTTAACTCTCATTAATATTTTCCTGTCTAAATTCTACTTTCTTTATTTTGTTCAGATATCTTTTATATCTAGCTTCTATGATCAGACGGTCAGCCAGAGTGCTCATCCCATCTTCTCTCTCTGACAACATATAAAGTATTCTGTTTTACCTCTCATTTCTCTGTTTCTGACTTTAATAGTTGTAGTGCCTGACCCCAAATTCATCCCACAACTTAACATGAAAATGTCCCTTTCTGTCTAGTGTTAATGTCACCCTTGATCCATCCTGCTCACATAGATAGCTGTTTCTCTAGCTGTTTACTCTGCATGATTCTTAGTCCCTGTGGACCTTGGTAACCCAGTTACCCATTGTGGATCCCTGTCCACTCTAACCATTAATCTAGGGGCTCAGTATAGGCGGAACCGCACCTTTGGTTCATATATAGCGCTCCTCTTGCGCTGGGCATTTTTGAGGGTCTCTTACCCTTCATTCCCTTACTTAATTTAATGCCCATAATGACTGGCCAGTCTTCTCTCTTCTCTACTTGTGCCTATACCCTCTTGCCTCTAAACTACTTTATCTAGCAGATTTACTACATATACCTGTGAACAGCACTATTCTTCCCTTTCTTATCTATAACACTCCGATGGACAATAGACAGGGACAACATAACATATAACCACCAATCAATACAGTTCGATTAAGGGGAGTAAAATAGGTACCCTTTGTCCCGAAAATGCCTTACCGATCAAGGAAGTCTGATAACTCAAATGTAAGCAAAAGGCTTACCTCAGCCGGCTGATTTTCAGAAATTCCCGGATCGTCTCAAGCTCCTCGTTTCGGATACTCAGGGTCACCTGGAATCCCCTCCTGGCTGGCTCGCCATGCTGACTCGGTTGAATTGATGATAGGCAACTCCTATCCTCATATTGATTAGTGGTTCCAAATTAATAATAACTACTGCAGTAGGGAACAGACACAAAAGATACGCTCAGCATCTTTCCAAATTACTGTTCTGCTTTATTATGACGCAATTGAAGGTTTTTATGCACATGATTACGTAGGTATCATATTAATATTACAATTGTACGTTTATGGTAACAAGGGGCGTTACATAGGCAGGCTAATTCTAATCAGGACTCAAAAGAATGTAAACATTTACTGAAAACATTATTAGTGCCGTGTGCACAGTGAGGGCAGAGTGCAATACATACAAAATAGAATACAATTATATACAAAACTTACAAATTTCCATTACAGTGAGAAGTTAGATTTTTACCCAAATAGGTTAAGTCACAATATCTTTAAATAATTTTGGAACTTCAGAATGATAATATATATTTGTATATGTTTTTTTCTTCCGCTGCCATCAATTGTATCTCTGTATATTACTTATCAATTGCACCTATGTTGTTAATTATTCAAATTCAATAAACAAAATTGACAAGGAAATAATTGGGGCTGATTTACTTAATGTATATCTAAAGAAACTTTTTTTTAGTTTTGGATAGAATGGAGGTGGATTAGGATACCTGTCAGATTTTTATTGCGGTCTGTGCCCCCATTAGGGAGATTCACCCTCTCTCTATTTTTTTCTGTTAACCATTATTATTGAAAGTAAATGTAAAGAAAATCCCAAATGTTGGGTTGTCCCCACAAAAGTAATAGAAGTGAAATCTTCCAATGGGACAGGAGTTATAACCCTCCACTACTCTATCCAAAATGCAAAAGAAAGTTGTGCCTATAGTTCTACTTTAAGGCAACTAGACTGTGTAATTTGCAAGTTGCTCCAGAGCTTAGGAATCGAGGTAAAGCTTCACTTTACAAAGAATACCCAATCACATGCAAGGAAAATTTAAAAAAATGCATTTTGCTTGCACACAGTTGGATGATGGAAGTCGGCAGAGCTCCCCCTCATTTACTAAGCCCTTGCAAAGTCCTCAGTCTATGTGCCTATAGTAAATCCACCCCATTACATGTAGTAAAATATATTTATTTTTCCTGGTCATTTCCCCAGATTTTTGGAGAGATTTTTGTGAATATACAAGCATATACATCATTTACTGCAAACCTCCCAATCACTTCAATCATAATACAATGTACATGTATATCACAATGGTCTAATCCCTTGTTAGAACATATATCATACATAGTGGGGATACTACTTTACTTATTCTCAATTATTTTTAGAGATATCTTTGTCTCAAATATTCACAAAACAGAATGTATGTGTGTAATTTTTGATAATATTTTCATTCCATATTTGATATTTATAAAGATATTTTGTATTTACTTAATTGAACTTTTTTTGATACACCACGTGTCCTGTGAAAGCAGCTTCCCTTTGACTGGTATTCTAGTCAACTTTTTTCTTTTGTGTTAATACATATGTTGCACGGAGCGCACTGACTAAGGCCTGGTTCACACCTATGTATTTTTTTGTGTGTTTTCAGTTTTGCAGAAACACACTACACTCCATTTAACATGGTTTCCTATGGGTCATGTTCACATCTGTGTCTTTCTAGTTTTTGGTTCCATAGACTTCAATGGATCAAGAACGTGTATTGAAAAATGCAAAATGCACCTGGAATATGCAAACTGCAACCTGCATAGGTGTGAATCAGGCCTTAGTGAGTTGGCACATTTCTACAGTTTAAACCATTTTACCTCTTTATTAGCACTAAAAACTGTCAGGAGTTCTAATTCTTCTGCACTGTATCTATCACACTGGATATTGCATGAGATAAATACCGCATAATTCGATGAAATACCACATGCAATATTTTGGTAGCATTTTTCTGTAAATTGCAAAAACATGTTTGAAAAACGCTATGAGCTATTTTATTGCAAATTTTAAAGAGCAAAATACCTCTTTGTGATTGGAGCCCACTGTTGTCAATAATAAACATTTGGTTTGAAATGTATAAAGCTGTGTTCCCTTCCCCATATCTGTCCCTGCTTTTTGTGCCCTCTCCTTCCTTTCTTTTTCCCCCCTTCACCAACGTTTTACAGTCCTTGTGTTTAGTCTGCAGCCATTTGCATAAATTAATTATTTAGTAAAGTAAAGCCAGCATGCTGATAAAAACAAAATAAAAATGGATTGTCCTATTTACACATTCAAGAAGACATTCCACTGCCATAATACAGTGATCAGTGCTGTAGCTGATTGGCTGACTGAACACAAAGTTTCCAATAGGCCCATTTGAGAGGAGTTGAGCACTAGCTTGACTCCTCTAGAATAGGAGTGGCCATAGACGAATTGAAATTCGGTTGGTCCCTGCTGAACTGGCTGAATTTTAACCCATCTCTGGCCAGCTTAAATGTACTCCGTGATTCTTAAATTCAGACATTCTGAAACTGCGGCTAATCAAGAACAAGCTGGCACTGTAACATGACAGTATTAGAACCTCCTGATTAGCTGCAGTTCCAAAAATTAGATACAAGTTATAACAATGGAGTACACTCAATAAATGGCTGAATATTAATTCATATTGGTTGTCATTTTTCCTGTCCCGCACCACTGGTGAAGAATAGCAATGAAGGGCTGGGGAGAAATGCAGGACAATGCTTGGATTTACGGGACAGCGGAATTTGTATTAAAATCCAGGGTAGTCCTGAAGAATCCGGGACTATTGAGAGGAGTGCTATACGTTCAGTGCATTCATGACATAAAGGTAAACACATCTTTCTGTGATCTTGTCATCGCCTAATGTGTATAACACATTTAAGACTTTACATAAATGTGTAAGGTTCTACTACATGACAAATTGTTGCTGATAAACTGTAGCTGATTATGAGTTTTCAAGTGGAGATGAATATGAATAGCTACACTGATTACAAGTATCCACAAATAACAGTAAAGGTTGTCCAGTGCTGCAATTGTTTACTATGTATTTCTGTGACCTACAGAGTTTATCACATTCATTTACATTCATACTAAACCAGGGTCAACCAATACTTCAAAGGATTAGACCCCCTGTTAGATTTTCACAGCTATCTGGGACTATGTTAGAGGGATTTCTTCTTGCTTCCTGTCATAGTACCAATGGATTCACCAACAGGAAGTTATGGATGATCTGCAACAGAGCTACAGACAACAACAAAAATCTGAGAGAGGTTCTATCCTTCCCTTTACTCTACTAATTAAAAAAATCAATCAATTTTTCTCTTGGATTTTTCCCCTCAAATTCTGTCTGGTGAAACCATTGTCACAGGGACATAAATGGGGAATAAATCTCTCCTGCGAATATTTGACAAAACAAAAAAAAAGTTTAGGCTGCACATACACTTTAAAGGGTACCTCCACTTTCGTGGGGAAAAAATAGCAAATAAAGAAAAATAATATAGCGTATACAATTGCGACACATGTCATATTGTAATTGAATATTATTAAAAATTACCTTTCCTTTTCAATCTACAGCTTTGTAATTTTCTGTAATATGCAATGCAATATGGCTACCTGGAGGTGTTCTGTACACATAACATAATTTCCTGCTTGTGTGATTGGCTCACCAATTTTCCCAGAAGTCTACACTAAGATACAAGTCAGATTTCAAGCATCCCCTGCAACAAAAATGTCACTTTTGGTGAGCTACTTCCAATAGGAAATAGCATCTAAAGGGATGCAGACCCAGTAGCTTTCATCATTAGAGCCCTGCAGGTGCACAGCTGATTGATAATTATGAAACCACTTCCATTAGATTCACTTTCCCACATGGATACAGACAAACACACAGGGATTTCTTCAGAATAACAAAAGTTAGGAATCTACAACAAAGTTTGTTAAAATCCTTGCAATGTACATAGATCACCCAGGGGGAATGTTTTTTTCTCAACAAAAGTGGAGTTACGCTTTAAGTCATATAATGTTTTACATAGAACTTACCTGTGATTGTAAACGATCACCTTGTAAAACAACCCATTCAGTTTTAAATAGCAATGAAAGGCAAAACAAATGTGTATGGATATTAAGAAAAAACATTATAAACACCCTATTTCCTTTCCTTTCTTATAAGTGATCACATTTCCTCTGTTATCAGCTGCATAAGAGCTGGGGGAGGAGAAACAGCATCACACTGAGCTTCACAGTGAAAGGGCATGCGTGTGTGTGTGTGTGTGTGTGGGGGGGGGTTGGGGCGTGTCAGGGCAAGTCTGATCATTGGAGGAGAGCTGGATGTAGGGAACTGACCACGGTGTGCTCTCCTGCTTAATGTAGTCAGTTTTTATTTGGAAAGCAGAGGGACTGGCAGAAACACAGGGGGTTTCACACAAAGGAAGCAATAGTAAGAGGACAGGATACTTATTCATACATGTTCATGGTGCAGCAGGCACATATCAGGAATATGAAATGTTGTGGTAACAAATGCTTTAAGATATATACATGTATAAAAAAATTATTGCCAAATATATAAATATCTACAGATCTGAATGACAACTGGACATTGTGCAAAAATAAGTAACTGTTAAAGCTAACCTTGGCACAACAAACTCAAATAAAAATAAAAAAGAGGATTAAAATATTTTGTCAATGACCACTATTTTCTTCCTTCCTTCCTACCTAGCCTTGTGCTTTGTGTAAGCTATAAGATGAAAGCATTTCTTTAAACCTTATCTCCGGGTATACACAACCCCCTCCCATCCTTTACAACATCTTTCAAAATAAAAAATACCTTTCAAAACTGTTGTATACTCACCTGAACCTGTCATCTGTGCCTCTTGCCAATTTCCCTATGACCGTGAACCAGCACTGCAGTCTCTACCTGTGTTGACCAGTCCTTCATTATGCCACTGCACCATGCAGTGTTCCGGAATATGAAAACACCCAGGCAGTGGCAAAAACACTTGAGGTATGACCCTCCTCATCAGTAAAGAAGACAGAAGACTCAGAACCTGGCATGTCACATGACTATGGCTTTAGGTAAGCAAAATGGGTTTTTAACTTTTTTAAAGTAACAGTTAGGAGTAAGGGCAAAGGGTGGTGGTGATGGTGGGGTTGTTGCCTGAAGAGGAGCTTTAATTGAACATACCAAATATTTTTTTGCTAATGGAATCATTATCTACAGTACATTATCTATCAAATTATAAATAATATATAGTTGCATGTCAAAAAAGTAGAATATGATCAAAAAGTTTATTTATTTCAGTAATTCAATTCAGTATGTATATCTCATATATTATGTAGATCCATTACACACAGAGTCATATATTTCAAGCATTTCTTTCTTTTAATTTTAAAGAATATGGCTTAAAGCTAGTGAAAACCCAAAATTCAGTATCTCAAAAAATTTGAATATTACATAAAACCAATAAAATAAGGATTTTTAATACAGAAATGTTGGCTTACTGAAAAGTATGTCCATGTACAGTATAGCATGCACTCAAAACTTGGTCAGGACTCCTTTTGCATGAATTACTGCATCAGTGTGACGTAGCATGGAGACGATCAGCCTGTGGCACTGCTGAGGTGTTATGGAAGCTCAGGTAGCTTTGATAGCATAAAAAAAAAAAAAGCAAGGAAAGGGTAAAATAATGGGGGGGGGGGGGGATTCTCAACTACTCCTAAATACCTATCCGGTATTCCCTCTATGGGAAATAATGACCATACCTTGACCTTACCCTTTTATGGTGATTTAACCGGTCACACCGTCTAAATCCGGTATCTCAGATAGTAGATAAATAAGAAATCAGAGATACCAGGATTTGATTGTCCTCTGAGTTATTTATAAATCTCAAAAAACAAATATGTGGCAGTCACAAAGCAACTCTTCTATGAGAACAAACTGGTGATAAAGGTATTAATCTTTATTACAGACTATCCAAAATTATAAGATTCTAAATATAACCCTTTCATGACTAAGCCTATTTTTGAAATTTGGTGTTTACAAGTTAAAATCCGTATTTTTTGCTAGAAAATTACTTAGAGTTCCCAAACATTATATATATTTTTTTAGCAGAGAATCTAGAGAATAAAATGGCGATTGTTGCAATATTTTTTATCACACGGTATTTGTGCAGCGGTGTTTTAAACGCAAATTTTTGGAAAAGGGACACTTTCATGAATTTTAAAAAATCCAAACAGTAAAGTTATCCCAATTTTTTTGTATAATGTGAAAGATGATGTTACGCCGAGTAAATAGATACCAAACATGTCACCCTTTATAATTGCACGCACTCGTGGAATGGCGACAAACTACGGTACCTATGAATTTCCATAGGCGACGCTTTAAAAATTTTTTACGGTTACCAGGTTTGAGTTACAGAGGAGGTCTAGGGCTAGAATTATTGCTCTCGCTCTGACGATCGCGGCGATACCTCACATGTGTGATTTGAAAACCGTTTACATATGCGGGCGCGACTTCCGTATGCGTTTTCTTCGCTGCGCGAGCTCGCGGGTACAGGGGCCCTTTAAAAAAAATGTTTTGTTTTTTTTTATTTATTTGATTTATTTTTTTACTTTAGAAATTGTGTTTTAAAAAAAAAATTTTTTTTTTTTACTTTTATTGCTGTCACAAGGAATGTAAACATCCCTTGTGACAGTAATAGGTGGTGACAGGTACTCTTTATGGAGAGATCGGGGGTCTAAAAGACCCCCCATCCCTCCTTTACACTTCAAAGTATTCAGATCGCCGAAAACGGCGATTCTGAATACTGTGTACTTTTTAAATTCGGCGCCATTGGCAGCCGAGTAAACGGGAAGTGACGTCATGACGTCGCTTCCGCGTTTACAACGAGAAGGCTGGAACGAAGCCGCCCACGGCTTCGTTCCAGCCCGCCCCCAGCCGCCGAGGGCGGCCGGTTGGACACCGAGCTTCCCGATCGCACGGGAGGCCCGGTAACAGCGGCGGGAGGCGGCGGGAGGGGGGGACGTCCCCTCCCGCTCCTCCGGTATAACAACCGAGCGGCTTTTAGCCGCATCGGTTGTTATACTCGGGTAGCCGATCGCCCGCTGTAAACAACGGTACCGGGATGATGCCTGCAGCTGCAGGCATCATCCCGGTATAACCCCGGAAAGCCGAGTACGCATATCTGCGTACGGTCGGCGGGAAGGGGATAAACAATTTTCACAATACAACCCTATTCCCAGTACATATTAAAAAGAACCAAAGTCTACAGAAGGCATAGGTGGCCACCATATTCTGAATTCACCTCACACAACTCTCATTCTCACACACACATACACCAATAGATTTCAATCGATCACAAGATCGATAGAGATTGTGGATATAAACGTCAAGTGATCAAGGAAGATTTGTCAATAGGGATGACTGAGGTAGTCTTATGATGATGGACACACTCGATCATGGGTAGTTTAACCAAAATTTGAAATTGTAGATAGCAGCCTTCAGCTTGTCTGCATTGTTGGGTCTGGTGTCTCTCATCTTCCTCTTGACAATACCCCACAGATTCTTCATGGGGTTTAGGTCAGGCGAGTTTGCTGGCCAATCAAGCACAGTGATCCCATGATCATTAAACCAGGTATTGGTACTTTTGGCAGTGTGGGCAGGTGCAAAGTCCTGCTGGAAAATGAAATCAGCATCTCCGTAAAGCTGGCCAGCAAAGGAAAGCATGAAGTGCTCTAGAATTTCCTGGTAGAGGGCTGCACTGACTTTGGACTTAATTGAACACAGTGGACCAACACCAGCAGATGACATGGCTCCCCAAATCATAACTCACTGTGGAAATTTCATACTGGACCTCATGGCAACTTGGATTCTGTGCCTCTCCATTCTTCCTCCAGACGCTGGGACCTTGATTTCCAAATGAAATGCAAAATTTACTTTCATCCGAAAAGAGGACTTTGGTCCACTGAGCAACAGTCCAGTCCTTTTTCTCCTTAGCCCAGGTAAGATGCTTCTGATGTTGTCTCTGGTTCAGGAGTGGCTTGACACAAGGAATACGACAATTGTGGCCCATGTCCTGGATACATCTGTGTATGGTGGCTCTTGAAGCACTGACACCTGCCATAGTCCACTCCTTGTGAATCTCCCCCAAATTCTTAAATGGCCTTTGCTTCACAATCCTCTGAAGGCTTCGGTTATCGCTGTTGCTTGTGCACCTTTTTCTACCACACTTTTTCCTTCCACTCAACTCTCCATTAAAGCGGTTGTATACCCGCACAACAAAAAATAAAGTTAAAAAAAAACCTGTAAGGCAAAGGCATAATGAGCTAGTATGCACTGCATACTAGCTCATTATGAAATACTTACCTTAGAACAAGGCATCAGCATATAATCCCGGTCACCGCCAAGGGAGCTGACATTTTCCCCACAGAGTATCTTCCGGGTTCGTGGCTCCGGCGCTGTGAGTGGCCGGAGTTGTGATGACGTCACTCCCGTGCATGCGCGTGGGATTCTTGTCTCAGGCAAGGTCTGGCAGCGTCAGCCGGACCTTCCCAGCACATGCGCCGCTGACGTCAGCGGCTGCATGCAAAGTGAATATGGCAGCCTTGGCTTGACACCTCTGCATCCCAAAAAATCAATGTCGTTGCCTCTCAATTGTCTATTTACTATTTTTTTTCTATTTCTTGGTTTCTTCATGGTGAGTAATGCTGTGTGGGGCACTTTTTGTGTCCTGTATTACTCTTATAGGGTTCTGCGCAGCCTACTGCCATCAAACACGTTGTGGTGTAGATGGCTTTACATCTGTTGTTGTGTTTAATCCAATTGCAAAATACTTGAATAAACACCTACTAAAAATTGAAAGTGTTATTGTGTTAGTACAGTAGTTACAAACCATTTAACAAACCTAGCTCATGCATTCCCAAGTCAGAACCAAACTGTAAATCAAGTATCCC
Organism: Lithobates clamitans; assembly: GCA_037952925.1. Classification (NCBI taxonomy): domain Eukaryota; kingdom Metazoa; phylum Chordata; class Amphibia; order Anura; family Ranidae; genus Lithobates; species Lithobates clamitans. The sequence continues at coordinate 1,101,724 of JBBGZY010001385.1, read as the reverse complement.
ACAGACTTTGGGATGATTTCTTCTGTATTTACACATTCCCTGGGAGGTTGAGTTTAGACCTAAAAGCGAATTGATCAGAGATATGTTACAAGTAGCTGGAATAAGAAAATCACACACAGCCCTGTATCATTGTATGGTAAATGGACACGCAAAACACTTTTTTTTATATCAGAAAAGGTTTTTTGGGAACAAACAAAGCTACAGCAGTCTAGTGCTAGTAAGCACCCAAAACAATAAATACAGCTCCTGGTCATATACACTATCCAAATTTTCAAGCAGGTTATTACAGTATATAAGTACCGCAGATATAAAGAATCCACCAAAACATACAGTGGTACCTTGGATTATGAGCATAATTCATTCCAGAAGAATGCTTGTAATCCAAAGCACTTGTATATCAAAAAGAGAGTTTCCCCATAGGAAATAATGGAAACTCAGGTAATTAGTTCCAGTGACTGCTATTGTATGCAGTACCGCATGTGGCCAGAGGTGGGGGGCGCCGGAGACACTCGGAAACCACTCGGAGACGCTTAGATGCACTCGGAGAGGCTCGGAGACACTTGGGAATGAAGCGGCTCCAAGTGTCACCGGCACCACCGCACTTTTGCCCAAATGCAGTACTGCACATCCTATTGGCTTGAATCCTGCTTGTTTTGTGAGACAGCGTTCGCAAACCGAGTCAGGATTTTTTAAAAATAATAGCGCGTATTGCGAAACACTCGTAAACCACATTACTCGCAATCCAAGGTATTACTGTATAGTGAAAAAAAGAAAATAAACATAAACATCAGCCCGAGGGGCCCCACAGGAATTGGATCTGAGCCAGCTCCAGAGGACTATCCAGCCAAGCAGCCGTGCTCAAGTTTGCTAGGTCAACCTCTATGTTTATGTGTGTATTTTTTGCCAAATGCAAAACATTTTAGACGAACAGTTAAAAGCATTTACAATCTTTACCACTGAGAGCAAAGAACAAATGGTCGCAGATGCACCTCAAGTTTGGATGCACCTCAAGTTTACCTATTGACATCATGTTCACAAATGTTTTGAAGGATGAAACTATGATGGACTATGACATGTTTGTTGATGTTTTAGAGAAAAATATGCAAGAGTCAAGATGTTGTCAATGTTGACCGTAAAAATCTTGTTTTCCACATACTTTACATGATCCAAAGACTGGAAAGATCCATATAATTCATGGTAACTTGATTTTACTGGTAACTTTTTTACTCCTTGAAGTCTCTGAAGAAGACCCAATAGAAATTTATTCTACCTTATCTGAGTTTGCAACAAAACAGACTGATGGAATTCATGCTAAATCTTTCAGTTAAAATTAATCAGGAAAGGCAGGAAGAATCCTTAAAGACTAAGTTCACCATTTACATAAACTGACCCATGCAGACAAGGTTCCAGTGTAATATAAATTGCACTGTTCTGTTTTCAAAAATATTGTTTAATGCAAATGTCATATCTGTAGGACTTTGCTGTCACCCATGAAGCCTGGCTGAAGTATTTCCAATGTTCACATTTCTACTCCCTGGCTTATTTCCAGGACAAAGCAGTTGTTGGGTTCTTGCCCCCCAGCATCACAGGAGTTTGTGCACATCCTGATTTAAAAGCTCTGCATACGCAGTACACTCTCTCCTGTCCCAGCTAAGACTCGTCAGTTACACATCCCCACCGGGATTCTCACACTGCCATAGTTCCTTTACATCTCGTAGTCTGGGCTACAAAACAATGGCCACCAAGCCTCCTTTTTTGAGTATGTAGCCCTCTTGGGAGTATATTGGCCAGGCTTAATGGTCGAAAGGGTAGGCCTACACACATAGTATTTGCATTAAACAACATTTTTTACAAATGGCACAGTGCATTTTAAAATACTGACGACCATTGCCTGCCTTGGCCAGCAACTTAGCCTTTAACTGGATTTTACAAAATGAAGGAAAACAGTTCCATAGTACAAAGGGTACCACATACTATAATCTGATTTCTAAGCTTCTAGTGATTTATTGGATTCACAGAAAAAGCCATATTTTGTCAAATATTACATCTCAGCCAGGAAAACCAACTCAGCTTCCTTAGTTATCATCTGGGAGAAAAGAATTTGACTCAACTCAAGCTAATTCTCCTGAAATTCTGAAAATTCCAGGCGCAACTCAAACAAGGACTGGTATTATAGTAAAACCTATTGGGAGACTTATTTGTGCAATGACTAATATAATGTGTGGTTGCCAAGGCAAGGAGCAGATACAAGAGGTGCTTAATGCAAGAAATGTTCTTTCCAACCAGGGATTATTATTACAGACGATAGATGTCAGAAGTAATGGACTGGTTTTATGATATGAGGCACTTAACTGAATATCAAAAAGACATGCTAAGAATAAGGAGTTTGAATTATATTTCCTATCATAAGCATTGTACAGGGGTAGGCAACCTTTAAGAGGTGGAGATCTACCTGAACAACATGGAAGAGATCAAAGATCACTGGGGTTTGGTGCCTTTTTTGAGATTATTTTTTATTTTTTAGAAAAAGAAAGAAATTAACTAGCAAGCCAATAAATAGTAAGGATTTCATGAAGAAAACATTAAAACAAAAAATATATAAAAGAAAACAAACGTCAGTGTAAAAATATAAACTTAGCCTACCTTAAAAATGAGCTTCAGTGAGAAACTCAGAATTAGGTAATTAGGGCAGTGGACAGTGTCTCAGTAGGGCAGTGGACGGTGGACAGTATCAGTTGGGCAGTGGATGGTGTGAGGACAGTGTCAATAGGGCAGTGGACCGTGTGTTGACAGTGTCAGTAGGGCAGTGGATGGTGTCAGTAGGGCATTGGATGGTCAGTAGGGCAATGGACCATGTGTTGACAGTTTCAGTAGGGCAGTGGAGGATGATGGGTTTGTGGACAGTGTCAGTGGAGCAGTGGATGATGTGTGGACAGTGGTTCAGTAAGGTAGTGGACACTATCAGTAGGGCAGTGGATGGTGTGTGGACAGTGTCAATAGGGCAGTGGACCGTGTGTTGACAGTGTCAGTAGAGCAGTGGACGGTATCAGTATAGCAGTGGAAAGTCAGTAAGCAGTAGACAGGCAGTAAGCAGTAGGGTTGTGGATGGTCAGTAAGTAGTGGATGTTCAGTAAACAGTGGGACAGTGGATGGTCAGTAAGCAGTGAATAGGCAGTAAGCAGTGACAGTGGATGGTCAGTAAGCAGTGGGTGTTCAGAGGGCAGTAAAACAGTGGATAGGCTCAGCACTGCAGAAATTTTACAGGGGTCACAGCAGGGCAGGAACTTCCTGCACATGTAGAACAGTACAGAACAGTGAATACACTCTGCTATTCGCTCTTATGGTGCACTGATCATCTCCATCCCTCCTCACTCGTCCATCCCCTGTGAGATCACATACCAACGCCTGGAATGGCCTTGAGAGGAGGGGACGGGGATCAGTGCTGCACGCTAGGTATGTTCCCTACATGCGTTTCTCTGCCTTTGTGAAAGAAGCAGTTTTAGACCGGGGGGGGCGGCATGTGGGACGCAATCTACCTGTGAGCTTACTGTGATCGACAGGAAGACAGCAATCGACGGGTTGCCGTCCCCCAGTGTAGAAGACACATTGTTATCACTCAAGATGTGAGGGCAGTACATATCCTATAAGTAGCCTTTAAGCGGGCCTTTGTAGTTTTATTATCACCTGACACTTGTACCCCTTAGATTGTCTAAACTGTGCTAGTGAAACTTAACACTTGTTTTAGCTCATTATCATTGACTCATTTTATTGTTGCCACTGACCTTGAATGAATGGATTTACATACCCCCTAACTGTCCCAGATTTCGTGGGACCGTCCTGGTATTTCAACAGTCCTGGCATCCCATAGATCTGGGCTGGAGTCCTGGAGCCCAGTGCTAGAATGATTTATGGCACTTGGCTCCACCAATGGGGGGTGGCTTTTAGCTGGAGTATTGAGGGGGTGGAATAATTTGCTATGGAAGGGGGGTTTGGGAGAGGGAATTCGTGCTTGGAGGGGGGATTGTTGGGTGGAGAGGAATTGGGCTGGGTGGCTGGATTTGGGTGGGGACTGGGGAGTATTTGTGCCAGAAGGGGGAGAGGATATCTGTTAGGAAGGGGGATTGAGGTGAGCGTGCAGATTAGTGCTGAATTTTTTTTTTGGAGGGGGGAGTGTTGATTTTGTTTAAATGGTAAATTGGGGATAAAATATTGTAGGTAAAATCCAAATGTGGAGCTTAGGGGCACACAAGGTGATAAGGTATGGCAGCTGCAGAGTTTACACATTACTCAAGGCACTGCCTCTAATTTTTGAAGAGAAGCAAAAATAACCCCCTGAGCAAAACTATGGTTGTCTATGTGAGATGGGTGCAGAAAAACAGGGGGGGGGGGGGGGGGCGGGGGATTTGCTAAAACTGGTCCACTCAGTATCTGGTGCAGCTGCGCATAGTAACCAATCAGCTCCTAACTTCAGTTTGTTCAATTAAGTTTTGACAATGAGTTCACACTGATCCAACATGAAAGTCGCACGACTTCCGATCCGACTTTGTCCTGCGACTATAGGTCCAACTTCCATGCGACTTCAATGGATGACTTTGAGATGATTGTGGCTTGTCCTTTGACTAATCAAAAACAATTCCTTTGCTTCTGGTATGGATGAAACCTCATGCCAAATTTATAAAAACAAAAAACGGTGTAGAGTCCCCCCACCCAAATCCATACGAGGCCCTCTGGGTCTGGTATGGATCTTTTTTTTTTTTAATTTATTTTTATTCAAATTTTCTTTATAAGACACAAAGACATAAAGACATATACAAATTGGTTGTCTAGCTTGTACATGTAATATCGCAAGTACATCAGGTAAAAGAAAAAAAAAATGAAATGGAAAGAAAAAAAAGAGAGATAGAGAGATACATCCATGCAATACAGTTTTAGCATGTAAGTGAAAGGGGGATTTTTGGAATTTTTGGGCCGCCCCCCCACTGCCCATAAAGGCCTATACCTATTAACTAGGAATTACATTTAATCGTCGATTCTTGGTACCGTAGCTGAAGCTAGTCCAACATTAGTAAGCAATGTTCATTTCCTCCAGCCACCCACTCCAAACCTTATTAAATTTCAGTTGGCAGCCTCTATTAAGATAGGTATCTTTATATAGTGGAAGATTATCGTTAACCAAACGTTTCCACTGGACATTTGTGGGGGGATAGGGCTTCTTCCATTGAAATGTTATAGTTTTCCTAGCGTAAAATAGAAGCAAACCAATCATCGTGCGTTTAGCTACAGCAGGAACTGATTTTTTTATAAGGCCCAACATACAAATCTCCATAGACAGTGGTAGATTAGTAGATGCAATTTTATTGATTAGGCCTAGTACCTCCCCCCAGAATTGTTGTATCTTTGGACAATGCCAAAAGATATGGGAAAAATCTCCGGGGGTGTAGCTACATCTCCAACACTTAGGGGAGTGGGCAGGATTTATCAAATGAAGTCTGTAGGGAGTGAAATACGCCCGGTGGACTATTTTAAATTGGACTAACTTGTCACGTATAGAGACTAGCGAACTAAAAGGGAAGTCCCAAACACCATCCCAATCTTCGCCACTCAAATCTGGAATGTCACGCTGCCAACGGGACAAAAGGCCGTCCAACGGAGGCAAGGACTCATAGATTAAATGCTGATATATGTGAGATGTAGGTTTTTTTGTACAACCGGATCTAAGAGTAGTCTCCAGTTTAGACTGTATTAATATACAGGACGAACGTGGGAATTGGGCTTTGAAAGCATGCAAAAGTTGAAGATAACGGAACTGATAATGCTGCGGAAGATTATACTGGGAGGAAAGCTGACAAAAAGAAAGCAGTGAGGTGCAAGATACCACTTGTGAGATTAATTTTATACCATATCTAGTCCATATCTGGGGGTCAATAGATTTGTAAAAGTGTGGTAAATTGGGGTTTAGCCATAGGGGTGTATTAGGGGAAATTCCCATCTGGCTGTGTTTTTCAATAGCCAAGCCCATTTTCCAGGCCCGTAAAGTAGTAAGCATAGACGGAGTTAATAAGTGTGGGGCACATGGGCCTCTGTAAATTAGGTATTGAAGAGATTCCCAGGAGCCTGCCACGGTGGCCTCCAAAGCGGAGGCCACATTGGTTTTGTCAGGATTTAGCCACCAGACCACTGTCACCAGCTGTGTCGCCAAAAAGTACTTATAGCAATCCGGAAAGGCCATGCCACCCTGCGATAGTGGCCTCATTAATGTAGTTAACTTATATCTCGGTGGTGAGGAGCCCCAGAGAAACTCTGAAAAGCGTTGGTTTAGTTTAATAAAGAAGGATTTAGGAATCCACTGTGGGGAATGGCGGAATAAATATATGAATTTGGGGATGACCTTCATTTTAAGCAAGTTGACCCTGCCCCATACCGATAGGGGGAGATTATTCCATGCCTTGAGTTTAGCTTTCATATCCCCCACTACCGGATCCAAGTTTAATTTAAGAAAATCTGAGGCTTGTGCAGAGACACAAACCCCAAGATATTTAAAGGAGTCAACCCACTTTAATGGGCTATCTGGAGAGGATGTCAATTTGGCTGCTTGATCTATTGGAAATAGAGTAGATTTTGGCCAGTTTACCCGGAGGCCCGTTACCATGGAGAAAGTGTTGAGGAGTGACAGAGCACCCTGAAGTGATGGACCCGCGTCCCCCAAAAATAAAACCATGTCGTCAGCATACAGGGCTACCCTCTCCTCCAGCATGCCTATCCTAAGCCCCTTAATATGAGGCGATGTACGGAGAGCCTCTGCAACTGGCTCTATAGCTAGAGCAAATAGAGCCGGAGAAAGAGGGCAGCCCTGTCTAGTTCCCCGAAACAGTTGAAATGGGGTTGAGAGTCTGGAGCCCAAACGAATCGATGAAATGGGACACCTATAGATCACCTGCAGCCATGATATAAACCGTAGTGGAAAACCCATTCGACGTAGAGTCTCCCACAAAAAGGGCCACTCTACAGTGTCGAATGCCTTTTCTATATCTAGTAGGGCAATAGCTCTGGTACCGGAGTTGTTGTGTTGGGCATGAATATTGGTAAAGAGTCTCCTAAGATTAACGTCGGTTGACCTTTTAGGCATAAATCCTGTTTGATCAGAGTCAATAACCGAAGGTAATAATGGATATAGACGGGTAGCCAGCAGTTTGGTTAAGATTTTCAGGTCATTATTCAATAGGGCTATTGGCCTATATGAGGCACATAGCTCTGGGTCCTTAAGGTCCTTATGGATCAAAGTAAGGTAGGCATGGTGCATTGAAAGGGGCAGATCACCCTTGGATAGGCAGAGGGTGTATAATTGGGCCAGGATGGGTGCCAAAAATGCTGCATGTGCCCTATAAAATTCTATAGGAAGGCCATCCGGCCCTGGCGCCTTACCCAAAGGGAAGGACCGTATAATTTTTAAAACCTCTAAGGCCGAAATAGGGCATACCAAAGATTCTCGTTCCTCATTCGACAGCCAGCCAAGTGCTAGTGGATCTAAAAGGTTTTGCAACATCTCTGGCTGGAAGTCGGGGGGAAGAGCGGAGGTATAAAGAGTTTGGTAAAAGGCTTTAAACATTTGTAAGATTTCTACCTGAGAGGTCACCTTATCCCCAGTTGAAGACCGCAGGCCCGAAACCACTGTGGATGGATATTCATGCTGTGCCAACATGGCCAGGAAACGACCATTCTTGTCCCCCTGTTCAAATAGTCGCTGTCTACCTTTATGCATATCCAATCTTGTAACTTCCGTTAAATGTAAATTTAGTGAACTGCGGGCGGCATTTAATGCGTCAAAATGAGCTGCTGTAGGATCTGTACTATAGATTACTGTTTGATCCTCTACCATCTGTTGTAACCTGTAAGTTTCCCGGCCCTGCTGTTTCTTGACACTAGCGATAATAGAGATATATTGCCCTCTTGTATAGGCCTTAAAGGTGTCCCAGACCGTCTGTGGGGTCGAGGAGCCTTCATTAAGTTCCCAAAACTCAACTAGTCTGGGTGGGATAGTATCAGCCACCTCAGGGTGGGAAATCCACTGTGCCCCCAGCCTCCACAGGGCCGCATCTCGGCGTGCAGACGAGCGAAGCTCAATTACCAGTGGGCTATGATCGGACAACCCACTGGGTAGGTATTTAGCCCCTATTACATCCGTCAACAGGATTGAATTAGAGAAGGCTAAGTCAATCCGTGAGGCAGTCCTATGTGAGGCCGAAAAGCATGAGTATGCCCTAATAGCCGGGTGTTTCCATCTCCATATCTCCTGTAGCCCCATTGCCTGTGCCCATATAGATAGTTCAGAGCTATAGTTTTTTGATGGGACTGGTCTGTCCAAATCTGGGGAGATAGTAGAGTTGAAATCCCCCATCACCAGCAATTTCGCTGGATAAAAAGGAGCTGCTTTTTCCAAAACCTTATATAATAAATCATGTGTAAAAGGTGGAGGAATATAAACATTTATGATTATATATCGCTGAGACCAGTGTGAAAACACCACCATTGCAAACTTGCCCTGGGGGTCCGTGCACACGTCCTCAATAACACAGGGGAATTTCTTGTGTATTAGGATTGAGACCCCTCTAGCATAAGAGGAGTAAGTCGCATGGATGGCCCTCTGAATCCAGGGTTTTTTTAGAGTTAAAACCTTGCTGCCTGTGAGGTGGGTTTCCTGTAGGAGAATAAGATGTGGAGAGTGGGTTTTTAGATATCTTATCAACAGTGCCCGTTTAAATTTAGAATTAAGACCTCTCACATTCCATGAAAGGACCGAAAAGGTTTCAGCTAAGGAAGTGGCCATATAGGTTTAAGAAGCCATGGCCAAGTAAAATGACTAGGGGAACACCATTTGGGGTAACTCACAAGCAGCAAGATTTTTACAATATACCATGTACCAGCAATGTTAATTTTTAAGGCAATTTTTGAAACAAGCTTATACAAACCATGACAAAGACCAACATAAAACAACAAAAAAAAATATATACCCAAGCACGAAGTGCTTATCCGACTAAGTCCCATCTCCTCTCAAAAAACAAAAAAAGGAGGAGGAGAGTTGGGATTAGTTTTCTCCCAAAAAAAAAAAAAAAGAACACACACGCAAGCTGCAACTGTATTGCAACTATATTGCAGATATACCCCTAAAAGGGGATATCATACTACTACTACTACTATTTGTTCAGGCACCCTATAGCCGAACAAATATATAAAAAGGAAAAACCTATCCAATACCTATCCAAAAAAAAAAAAAAAAAAAAAAAAAAAAAAAAAAGGGATGGGGAGAAAAGGGCAGGAGGGGGAGGGAGAGAAAAAAAAAAAAAAAAAAAGGGGACGGGATGGGGAGAAAAGGGCAGGAGGGGGAGGGAGAAAAAAAAAGGGATGGGGAGAAAAGGGCAGGAGGGGGAGGGAGAAAAAAAAAAAAAAGAAGAAGAGAAAAAAGGGGACAAAAAAAGGGAGCAACAGAAGTAATTGAGGTGGGGTTGGGTTCTAATTATCTAACTCTTGGCTCTTAGTGTAAGAGATATAGTCCAAGTCCAAGTCCAAGTCCAAAGGGCTGAGCAATCCAACTCCAAATAAAGTACATTTATCTAAGCATTCATTAGGAGACCACAGAATAGCAAGAAAATTTTAGACACTATAGGGGTGCACTATAATGGACTATAGTGGTAAGGATGTTACAAAAAAAACCAAAAAAAAACACATGCGTCACCCACGGCCATCTAACCAGGATATAGCGGCCTCCGGATTGGTAAAAAAGAATGCTCGGTCCCCGTCTGCAACTCGAAGCTTGCTGGGATATAATAAGCTAAATTTAAGACCTTTATCCCTTAGGCGTCTTCTGACCTCTGTAAAGGCCCGGCGTCGCTGCTGGACTTCAGGGGAGTAATCAGGAAACAACATGATTTTTGCATTATTAAACCGCAGTTCTCGTTTATCTCTAGCTGCAGCTAATATCTTATCTCTGTCTCTGAAATTCAAAAGTCTCAATAAAAGAGGCCTGGGGGGATTACCAGGGGCTGGAGGGGTTGGTGGAATCCTATGCGCCCTCTCTACCACGAATGTAGGGGGCATAGCAGGTAAGTCCAACAATGATATAAGAAAGGATTCCACAAACTCAGCTGGTTTATTACCTTCTGTTTTTTCCGGTAGGCCTATGATCCTTAGATTGTTTCTCCTCATGCGATTTTCTGTGTCTATCGACTTATCTTGTAGGGCTTTTACCTGCAGCTGCAAAGCGCGAAGGTTCCTGGAGTCTGCGCTGGTAACGTCCTCCAGTTGTGAGATCCGACTCTCAGCCTCTACGAAGCGGGATCTAAATTTGTCCATATCATGCCGAATTAAGCTGATATCTGAAGCCAAATGGTCTATTTTAACCATCACCTTTTCATTTCCAGCTTTAATTGCTGCCAGCAGCTCAGCATGGGAGGCCGCGTGAGAGGCTACAGGTGGAGACGGATCAGGGAGCGTCTGCGTGCTAACTGACATGTTTGGTATGGGAAGCCTCGGAGGTAATATCGCAGCGGCGGCAGCAGGCGCAGCAACAGCAGCAGGCTTAGCAGAGCCAAGAGCAGCAGCAGCAGAGGCGGCAGAGGTGGTGGTGGAGACCGCAGGCACTGTGGAGGACCGGAGCCTACCCGGAGATATAGTGGGACCTTGCGGTGCACCGAAAGCCTTTTTCTTTCCCAGGGTGCCTGTATACGAACGGATCTGGTGAGAATCGGCACTGAGAGTCGCTGGAAGTCAGAGAGTCCGCCCGGCCAGTGCCAGAGAAATTTTCAGGATGAATGGTTGGAGCGGAGCACACGTCCTCTCACTCACTCACTCTCTCTCACATCCCAGAAGTGTGGAAGGGCGTCGACCTATACCTTTATGGTATGGATCTTGAAGGAGAACCCTACAGCAAAATGTAAAAAAAAAATGGCGTGGGGTCCCCCCCCAAAAATCCATACCAGACCCTTATTCAAGCATGTAGCCTGGCAGGTCAGGAAGGGAGGGGGACATGCGAGCGCCCCCCCCTCCTGAACCTAACTAGGCCACATGCCCTCAACATGGGGAGGGAAGTGCATTGGGGCTTGGGCACTCTGCCCCCCCCCCCCCCCCTATCCCAAAGCACCTTGTCCCCATGCACATGCGCTGGAACTCTTTTGGGCGTCATTGCTGTCTGGCTGGCCACTGGACAAGCAGCACAATTTTTAAAGCCTATGATCCCTGGATATTTCAACTGACTTCTAAACTCTTTGTTAAGCCTGGGAAAACCTGCTGCAAAGTCAAAAACACACCATCCTGAGAACGCTTGCTATTCCCTAAGGTATTCAGCCATTAACCGCACACTCCTTTCAGTGTCCTGTGTTATCACATGATTCAGCAAGCTGTTAGTTTGTACCCAGAAACAGTCACACTGATTCTCTCTGCACTCAACTCACATAGGTAAGCGCAGTTCTGCTTATAAAGTTATTACATGGCTACATAGTTGGTAAGGTTGAATAAAGACAACAGTCCATCCAGTTCAACCTGTGTAGGTATGTGTGTGTGTGTTTAGAAAAATAATTTCCCTTATCCTTGTATATTGTTTTCGCTAAGATGAACGTCCAAGAGTCTTTTAAAACTATCCATACTTCCTGCCAACACCACCGATTGTGGAAGGGAGTTCCACATCTGTACCGCTCTAATAGTGAAAAACCCCCTACGCAGCTTAACCACTTCAGCCCCGGGAAGGATTTACCCCCTTCCTGACCAGAGCACTTTTTGTGATTCGGCATTAACTGACAATTGCGCGGTCGTGTGACGTTGCACCTAAACAAAATTGACGTCCTTTTCCCCCCATAAATAGAGCTTTCTTTTGGTGGTATTTGGTCACCTCTGTGGTTTTTATTTTTTGCGTTATAAACAAAAAAAAAAACGCAATATTTTTTACTTTTTGCTATATTAAATATTCCCCAAAAATATATAAATAAACACTTTTTTTCCTCAGTTTAGGCTGATATGCATTCTTCTACATATTTTTGGTAAAAAAAAACGCAATAAGCGTATATTGATTAGTTTGCTCAAAAGTTATAGCGTCTACAAAGTTTTATGCCATTTTTATTATTATTTATTTTTTATTAGTAATGGCGGCAATCTGCAAAATTTTGGCGGACACATCGGACACTTTTGACCCTATTTTGATATCATTGTCATTTATACAGCGATCAGTGCTATAAAAATTAATTGATTACTGTGTAAATGAGGGAGTGATTCTAACTGTGGGGGGGTGGGCTACTATACACATGACAGCGATCACTGCTCCCGGTGACAGGGAGTAGTAATCTCTGTCATATCACTAGGCAGAACGGGGAAATGCCTTGTTTACATAGGCATCTCCCTGTTCCTCTGCTCCGTGACACGATCGCGGGCACCCGGCGGACATCGAGTCCGCGTGACATGCGGTCACAGTCACTGAGCACAAGGCGGGCGTGTGAGTGCACCGCCCACATTGCCGCTTCTTAAAGGGGACGTACCTGTATGCCCTTTTGCCCACCAGGGCCATTCTACCAATGTATATAGTCGTGCGCCGGTTGGGAAGGGGTTAAGGTTAAACCGCATCTCTTCCAGTCTAATCGTGTGGCCCCCGTGTCTTCCTACACTCCCTGTGACTTAAAAGTGTCATACTTACGCTGGGATCACTGTTGAGATATTCGTATATCGCTATCATATCTCCTCTCAAGCGGGAGTGGGGAAGAGTATTGCTTGCAGAGGAATTTTGCATTCTCCTGACCCCAACACTGTGTGTTACCCTTGACTCCTGAACTCTTTTATTTTTGTACTCGTGATTCCTACTATGCATTACACACTCCTGTCATCTGCATTGTTTACTCCTGACCCCTGCTCTACATGTGTCATGTACAGTGGAACCTTGGATTACGCGCATAATTCGTTCCAGGACTATGCTTCTAATCCAATGTACTCGCATATCAAAGTGAGTTTTCCCAAGTCAATGGAAACGAAAATAACTTGTTCCGCATTGACTTCAATGGGATGCAATACCGCATGCGGCCAGAGGCGGGGGTCGCCGGAGAGCCTCAGAAACGGCCGAAAAGGCCCGAGGGACACTTCCATTCACAAGCCTTTCCGAGGTTTGCCGAGGTCAGCCGAACTGTCCTCAGGCCTTTCCGTGCATTTCCGAATTGCGCCGATCGGTGACTTTCGGCTCTGCTCGGCTCCAGTGCCCCCACCTCAGGCCAAAAGCGGTACTGCACACCGCTTTTGCCCTGAATCCTGCTCGTTTTGCAAGACAACACTCGCAAACCGAATTAGGAATTTTAGAATTATAGTGCTCGGTTTGCAAAACACTCGTTAACCGCGTTACTCGCACTGTACTCCTAAAGCTGACACTGACTGCAGCACTTTGTGCTTTACATACCACTGACCCTTGCACTCTATGCATTTCAAACCATAGACTCCTGCACTACGCATAATGTATTCCTAAACCAGACACTGCGGTTTGTACTCCTGACTCCTGTGCATTTGCACACACATGAGCCCTGCACTCTGCCATATAGACCCCTGCACTATAGACCCCTGCACTACAATATATTGCACAATTTATGCTTCACACCAAAGTGTTCATTGTCTCAACAGTTGCTGGTTGCTAAGCAGTTTCTGACTATTTTAATGAAGTTTTAAATTTAAAGTGATACTAAACACAAACTGTTTCATTTACATTTTCCCTTCTATTTCTGTATGTGGATGATGACACTGTAATTATTCCATTTAAAAAAAATCAAAGTACCGTATATACTCGAGTATAAGTCGAATTTTTCAGCCCTTTTTTTTGTACTGAAAGTGTCCCTTCGACTTATATTCGAGTCACCGCCGTCTGTCTGCATGATCAGCGTGCCATGCAGGCAGACGGCGGCCGGCGTGTGATGATAGTGCTCGCCGGCTATTGCAGCTTTCAAAAGCCGCGCCTCCTGCTCATCTGTGATAGGCTGAACAGCTGTCAGTGTACAGCCTATCACGGACATTCTCTCATCCTCGTCCGTGGTATGAGAATGAGAGAATGTCCGTGATAGGCAGTCAGCGGTCAGCCTATCACAGACGAGGAGGAGGCGCGGCTTTTGAACTGTGGAATGGCCGCCGAACACTATCATCACACGCCGGCCGGCGTTTGAGGATGGAAATCACCACAGGGAGGATGGAGATCGCCACAGGGAGGCTGCACAGGACACAGGTAGGCTGCACATGCACACAGGACACATGCACACAGGACATGTACAGGACACAGGACATGTACAGGACACAGGACATGTACAGGACACAGGACATGTACAGGACACACATGTACAGGACACACACACATGTACAGGACACATGCACAGGGTACAGGTAGGCTGCACAGGACACAGGGAGGCATGCAGCTGCAGATGGGCATTGTTGACCCTCTGCATTTCTCACCCTCGTCTTATACTCGGGTCAATAAATTTTTCCCAGTTTTTTGTGGTAAATTAGGGGCCTCGACTTATACTCGGGACGACTTATACTCGAGTATATACGGTACCTTTTTACTAATCGATATACAGTTGTCACATGACCCAGCTCTTTCTCAGTCTGTCTGCAGGAAAACATAAGCAGGAGGAGTTTCTAGTATTCCGCTGAAGGTCAAATGGTCAACAAAAAACAGCCTTTGAGATATAGAGTAAAAATAACTAATTAATATAAATAAACTGTTTTAAATCACCATACAAATATATATTTGAAATTAATATATATATTTTTTAACAATAACATGGTGTGGGCGTATTTTTGCCAGTCACAGCTGTGTCAAGCCCTTCCAGCCTATGTCTTAGAATAAAAGGGAGGTAAAGCCTCCATGAATATACATGTAATATCCCAACTCCATTGTGTTTAGCTGGTTAGAGGGCATGGAGAAAAGGGGGTAGTAGGCGGTCATTTACCACTGTGTATACACCCACATGTGTGAAGCTATAGTCACATGGGCTGCTTAAATGGAATAGGAAAGAGATACTCAATATAGAAACTCCCTGAAAACACTGAGCATGTACAGAGCTGTCATCACTGCTTGCAAAATCCCCAACTGCATTGGGAACATGATCAAAAGGGGAGATATAGAACGGCAGGATCAATCAAGTTTTTTGCAGAATACAGGAAACGAATCCCATAGAGAGTGAGTGAGTATGAACAGCATGTAATATAGCATTTATTGATAGTTTTTTATGTTGTGGTTTTAGTGACACTTTATGGTAGGCTCTGGTAAAATGTTAGCTCTCTGTAATGGCAGCATTTCATTTATTTTTTTATTATTGTGCTATATGGGCTATGTGGGTTTATATGTTTCTGTGGGACTCTAGACTGTGGCACAGCACAGAAAGCATGTTTTATAGATACAAGTAGTGCCTTTGGCCCCTCCTAATGTTAACAGTTGTCTTGCAGTGTGTGCACCATATTACTACTGTCCTTGGGATGCTCAAAGGTGCCTGAGTTTGTTTACAATTCAAGCAATGTCCCTGGCTTTTTAGAAGATTGTCTGTCTGTCTGTCTGTCTGTCTGTCTGTCTGTCTGTCTGTCTGTCTGTCTGTCTGTCTATCTATCTATCTATCTATCTATCTATCTATAGATAGATATACGTCATCCTGCATTTCTGGGTACCATCTATCCATGCCACCCTCCTCCCTATCCATGTGCTCGGCCCCTTTCAGGACGCCAGGCACAAGAATTCCCATGGCGGGGGTGTGTTTTTTGAAGCACTGATTAGAGCCAGAGGTGCTAAAAGGCTTCAAAATAGGGTGGGCTCAGGGCACAGAACATTGCGTCCGGAGCCCACCCAGGTGTGTTACAACAGCAAATGAATATTCGCTGTTGCAACACTGATTCTCCTCCTGGCCAATCGGGAAGCGGGTCTGATACCCGTCACCCGAAAAAGGACAGTCGATACTATCGGATGCCTAGGAGAAGAAGGGACAGGTGATCCTATTGGACGCCTCAGGGAAGAAGGGAGGAGCCGCACAGAAGACACAGGAGCCAGCCCGCCGTCCATAGAAGCCTTCTGCCGCCAGAGCCTGCAACCCGCCGAAGTCCGCCGCTTCCTGCCGGAGCCCGCGACCCTCCGAAGCCCACAACCTACCACTGCCTTCCAGGGCCTGCAGCCTGCCTGCCGGGGCCTACTTGGGTAAGTGCGAGGTGGGGGTGCTGAGATGCCACCGACCAACAGGGAGGGGGGTTGTTTGCCGCCACTAGGTACAGTGTTGCATGACCGCGCAATTGTCAGTTAAAGTAACGCAGTGCCGTATAGCAAAAAATGGCCTGGGAAGTGGGGTAAATCTTCCGGAACTGAAGTGGTTAATTCATTTTTAATATTCAAAGCAAACTAAAGCATCCATCTATGTCACTTTGAAAAACAGCCCCTTTGCATTTTTGGCAATGGTCATCTTGAGTAAGGGCAAATGATTCATTTAGCATTTACTTCATGGAATCCATCTGTTCATAGCTCAAGCATGCATGCAGGAGAGTGTGCTTAGCTGAGAAAACCCCTCCCCCTCTCCTCCCCTCCTGAAGACTCCTGGGATGTATGACATCATTTGCCTAGGCAAGAAACCAGGAAGTAACTGAAGAAATGTAAAACAAAAGTTTAAAACACGTATATATGATATAATTTCCTATCTATTTGCTAATGCTAGCAGAATGAGAATTAAAAATATCAATCTTGATTGGGAGAGTGAAGTTCCACTTTAACTCCTCATTTCAGCACCTCTGTAGGTCAGAAGACAGGCTCTGTGAAACGTGAGACACAGTAGAGCCTTCTCACAGGGCATAGTGAATATGTGTCCCAGAATTCAAGGAAGTGAATGTGTGGGAGTAAGTTTACAAACGTCCACATTGTTTAGATTAGTAGGAGTAGTCCAGTAATACAATGTGGAAATGACAATATGAGTTTCATTTTGACCAAAGATATGATTTAATGCTTTTGTTAACCCCTTGCTGACCAGCACACGACGATGTACGGCAGCACAATGGCACGGCTGGGCAAATGGGTGATGGGGTAAATCTCCTTTAAATCGCGGCATTGTGGGCGCGCGCGTGAGCATGCCCCCCCGTGTCCCGCGGACTCGATGTCCGCCGAGGGCCCGCGATCATGTCACAGAAACAAGGCATTTCCCTGTTCTGCCTAGCAACATGACAGAGATCTACTGCCCCCTGTCATCGGGAGTAGTGACCTCTGTCATGTTCTAGTGAGACAATCCCCCCTACAGTTAGAATCACTCCCTAGGACACACTTAACCCCTTGATCGCTCCCTAGTGTTTAACCCCTTTCCTGCCAGTGTCATTTACACAGTATCAGTGCATTTTTATAGCACTGATCGTTGTATAAATGACAATAGTCCCAAAATAGTGTGAAAAGTTTCCAATGTGTCCGCCATAATGTCATTGCCATTACTATTAAAAAAAAAAATAATAAAAAAAATAATAATAAAATGCCATAAACCTATTCCCTATTTTGTAGACGCTATAACTTTTGCACAAGCCAATCAATATACGCTTATTGCGATTCTTTTTACCAAAAATATGTAGAAGAAGAAGTGTACATATTGGCCTAAACTGAGAAAGAAATTTGTTTTTTGGGGATATTTATTATAGAAAAATGTAAAAAATATGCAAAATGTAAAAAATATTGCTTTTTTTTCAAAATTGTTGCTCTTCTTTTGTTTATAGTGCAAAAAATAAAAACCGCAGAGGTGATCAAATACCACCAAAAGAAAGCTCTATTTGTGGGAAAAAAGGACGTCAATTTTGTTTGGGTACAATGTCGCA
Source organism: Lithobates clamitans (assembly GCA_037952925.1). Lineage (NCBI taxonomy): Eukaryota > Metazoa > Chordata > Amphibia > Anura > Ranidae > Lithobates > Lithobates clamitans. The sequence continues at coordinate 1,083,898 of JBBGZY010001385.1, read as the reverse complement.
CAACCGCGCAATTACCAGTTAAAGCGACGCAGTGCTGTATCGCAAAAAGTGCTCTGGTCAGGAAGGGGGTAAATCCTTCAGGGACTAAAGTGGTTAATATCTGCTAAACAGGTTATAAATTTTTTTACATAAACTAAATACATCTTTTTGTTACTATCTTATTACAAAACCGAGGACTGTTTTAGCCAGACTCTAATCCTATAATGGAATTTACCATAATGCTGTAATGGATTTCACCAACCTCTTTGTTCTCTGAATTTGGTTTGTTTTTTTTTAAATAACAAAGATATCATACTTATGGTACCTCCACTGTGCAGCTTGTTTGCACAGAGTGGCCCCAAACCTCGTCTTCTGGGGTCCCACGGCGGCTCTCGCGGCTCCTCCCCACATCAGATAACCCCCTAGGAGAAGCGCTCTCCCGGGGTGGTTACCTTGCAGGTGTACTGCTGTGTCCAGTATTTGCGTCCATAGACACGAATGCCGAAAACGGCCCTGCCCCCAGCACTCTCGTCATTGGATTTGATTGACAGCAGTGGGAGCCAATGGCTGCGCTGCTATCAATCTATCCAATCAAGTGCTGGGACCCCGTGGAGGGAGGGAGAGCGCGTCTCCACCGTCAGAAATACGGGGCTCAGGTAAGTAAAATGGGGGGTTGGGGGGCTGGTCAATGCATTAAGGTGAAAAAACACGAGGGTTTACAACCTTTTTAATCACACTGATATTGAGACGGTTGATGATGATATTTATTCCACTGCCACCAACATAACACCACCTCCGTGATTAAGCCCTGGGGGGCGAAACATGTTGGGGGCATGGTTTGGATGAATCGAGCTGAGGCTGCTTTTACCTGCTAACCACCCGGGCCGAGTGAGGTGTGCTGCAGCTGAGCTATCTCTTCCTATTTCTGCAGCATGCTAAAATTACATGTAGCACTCTCTAGTGTGTGCTAGAAGTTAGTGTAGTTAAAATATAGTTTGGCTCAGGCCTAAGCCCGAGCCATGGAATCTGGGTCAGGGTTCATTAAAGTTCTGGGCTGGATGACTCATCCTGGCAGCTCTCTGGTGCCTCCCCCTGGTCTAGAAGGTTGTAGAATCCTCTAGAATTAGAGGGTGGGGTTAGGAAGAGCTGCCATGCATATTTATGAGGACAATCTCCAGTAATGGGTTGGCATGGGGCAGAGAATACCTCATAAATAGACATGGGCTGTGCCAGCAGGGGCAGTCAGGTGGAAGATGGAGATTCAGTGTTGTGGAGGCTGTTGATGGCCCTCAGGAATGCCCCCTAGTATGGGGGAGTGTCCTGCTTTGGGCCAGGGGTCTGGTGCTGGAAGGTTCCTGTCAAAAACGTACAGGGGGAGGCTTTCCTGGAGGCAGGTGTCTTGGCCGTCTGGAACTCTCCTGATTGGCTGAGACACAGCAGCAGTGTCATTGGCTCCCAATGCTATCAAAGTCAGTTAGCCAATCAGGAGAGAGAGGGGACGGGGCCGAACCGCAGCTCCGTGTGTGAATAAACACACGGAGCTGCAGGTTGGCTTGGGTGCCCCCATAGGAAGCTGCTTGCTGTGGGGGCACTCAACAGGAGGGAGGGGCCAGGAGCACAGAAGAGGGACCCAAGAAGAGGAGGATTGGGACTGCTCTGTGCAAAACCACTACAAAGAGCAGGTATAACATGTTTGTTATTTTTATATGTAGCGGTACCCCCGAAGAAGCTGCTTTCATTTGTTCAATCCATTACTCTGCCTCTCAACCCTAATAACAGCTTCAGCCCCCTCTGGCACACCTGACAATAGTCTGAGTGCAATACCAATGAGAAACACACACACGTTATGATAAAACACAGAAATTGTCTTTACTGCAATATTTCTGTTGAAGAATAACAGACAGTAACATTATATATTCAAGTAATCAGCTAGAGAGCAATAACTGAGATTTATGAGCAATATAGCTCTCAATCCTATATTCAAGCTGTTTTCAGGGTATCCCAAACACTAGAATGTCCCCAAGAGTAGAAGCACACTAAAAATGGTAAATAAAGCACAATATGACACTTTAAATCGGATTAGTTACCTTTACTCAGGTTGGCTCTATAAGTCCAGGCAGGAGGAGAGCAGATGAATGGCCCTCTTTGTGTCAGGCCTATCTCTTCTGTTCCCTGACACCACACCACCAACTTTAAACACTTATTCAAGTCAGAAAGTAATGGCTTAACTTCCTAGATTTATTTTATTTATTACAGGTACTTATATAGCGCCGTCAATTTACGCAGCACTTTACATATACATTGTACATTCACATCAGTCCCTACCCTCAAGGAGCTTATAATCTAACGTCCCTAACTCACATTCATACATACTAGGGACAATTTTAGACAGGATCCAATTAACCTACCAGCATGTCTTTGGAGTGTGGGAGGAAACCGGAGTACCCGGAGGAAACCCACGCAGGCACAGGGAGAACATGCAAACTCCAGGCAGGTAGTGTCATGGTTGGGATTCGAACCAGCGACCCTTCTTACTGCTAGGTGAGAGTGCTACCCACTACACCACTGTGCCCAATATAAACCTTCCCACATGCCCAATGCATATGCAGGTCCCTGAATATGTGTATGCGAATACGCATGACACTAGTAGCTTCAGTCCTTTTGAAGAAAAGATAAAACTTGTGTCTTCAGCTAGCTGCTTTTGTTGGTGCACCTAAACTCCTGCATAGCGGGCCCAAACAACACAACTTGCTCTAGATTATCAAGTGAAGAAGGTAGGATCTTTCTCAGCAAGATGAGAAGACAATGATGTCTGTAGATAGTGTCCCAAAAATGGATAGCTTTATCCTTTATCCCTGTGGCACTACAAGTATCAGCAAGATGACCACCAGCAATAATGTCTGTATACAGTATTCATGTAACTCCTTCTGTGGTGCAGTGTGCCTGTTTCCTGCAAATAGGCAAAAAGCCCCCTCACCCAATCCTGTCCAATCGAGGCCCAAACGAACATCCTGGAACAGCAGATGACCTGACTAGTCACTTCACACTGAAACGATTCTACATCGGTGCGGGAGCACCTGGATATGCACCTGGGATCCCCCTCTCTCAGGCTGAATGTCCTGACTGGCGGTTAAAGGCCTGTATTGCATGGGGAGATCACCTGAGAGACAGCATCTCTCCCTCAGGTCTGATCTCTTTCCCCGCCTCATGCTGACTGAATTCCCCTCTAGGAATCAAAATGGAGTCTCTCCTTTCCTGCCAGAAGAGCATGCTGGGATTTGTAGGCCTGCCTCTTTAAAAGTCAGTGAAGCCGCTCTGTGCTGAGACTTCATATTAGAGAGTCCTTTGCAGCTGCTTCCTGCAGTCTAGTGCAGTTCCTCTGATTGGCTGCTGTAACTGTGTCTTTAATTGACTCCTCTCCTGCAAATAGGAGCACATGGGAGGCTGCAGAGTGAACAGCTCTGTGTGAGTCAGTGAGAAGAGGGAGGGGATGAAAAGCCCATGCAGGGACTGACAGGCAGCTCTGTCCCTCTTTCAGGCTGGAAAGCCTGTGCCTATCGCGGCGGCCAGCTTGGTGGTGTCACGGGTGACAGAGTGAGGCACCCGCTACATATAGAAAAAAACTAGACTTTACAATCACTTTAAGAGTGATTCAGCTGGAGCCAGCAAGTGTTTGTGCAGGAGGAAAGGGGATGAGACTGTATATAAATGTACAGTATATAGGAAGTTGTCCCTGAAGTTTGTTGAAATCAAGTGCGCAATGCATCCCATAACCTCCCATCCATCACCCATCAAGTTATTAACCCCCTAATAAATAATGAAAAATAAAGCCACGGACTGTTCTCTGACTCTGTGTGCCTGTGAAGATTTGGTGAGCCTGGCTGTGCAAGAGTGGGGGATCCCTTTCATCTTCAACTCTTACGGGAGTAGTGCTACATATACTTACAATATACTACATGTGCATTGGGTATGGACGCACCCTCATTAGTCATTGGCAACCAATTGTCAGCCTAAGCAGGGGCACTAAACATTTATCGTATATATTTACCTGCAATGTGCAATGGTATTGCACAGAGCACTTCCTTACCTTCTTGGACATGTGTGTAAACAATTATTCTACATATGTTATATGTTACCGCACATGCCGGAGTGAGAACAAGAATTCTCGGTCTCATTTATGGTTAACTCCAAATTAATGAGCTGTAACTGCATTTTAATCATCACCTATTGATAATTTTGGTTACCATACTTTTTTTTTGCCATTTCACGGGTGCATGTCGTTTGGAGGCATGACATATTTGGTATCTATTCAATCGACACAACCTCACCTTTTATTTTGTACAAAAAAAAATGGGGATTAAAGCAGAACGAAAACCATCAATTTAACACTTTCAAAAAACAGTTGCACTGGGCTTGATTTACTGAAACTAGACAGTACAAAATCTGGTGCAGCTGTGCATGGTCAGCTTCTAACTTCAGCTTGTTCAATTTGACAAAAGAACCTGGAAGCTGATTGGTTTATTGACAGCTGCACCAGATTTTGCACTCTCCAGTTTTAGTAAATCAACCCCACTGATTTCCGGCATGCACCAGGAATGTAACTGTCCCATTGGTTGTGCTCGCCACCAAACTGGTAAACCATCAAATGGCTGGTGTCATAACTGATCACATGTGCAGCACCATGGCAGTTGCAGATTGAACAGAGGCTAAGATGGCAGCTTCCTTAGCTGAAAACGATAAGAGGATTTACTTCTGCTTTAAGGCTCCATTCACACCTGAGCGTAGCGATTTACTGGCATTTTCCAGGTGTTTTTGCAAGTGTTTTTGCAGCTTTTTACAAGCATTTTACAGTTTCAGGGAGAGGGAGAGGAAATAAGGGTAGACATGTACAATTCGGATCGGTAGCAAAATGATCGACCAATTCAAATTCTGTATGAAGAATAGCTGACTGTTTAGCAGTGGTCCAGGAAGCCAGCCGCCGTGTCCTTAACAACCAACGAGTCATCAGCTGTCAGCGGGCTTCCCCACTGACAGCTGAATGTAAAAAAAAATGATGGTAAAAAATTAAATATATAAAATATATAAAATAAATATATAATATATATAAAATATATAATATATAAAAATAAACTGAAAAAACAGCGTGGGGTCCCCTGCCAATCTATACCGGCCCTTCAGTATAAAAAATATTGCTTTTTTTTCAAAACTGTCACTCTTTTTTGTTTATAGCGCAAAAAAAATTAAAACCGTAGAGGCGATCAAATACCACCAAAAGAAAGCTCTATTTGTGGTAAAAAAAGGACGTCAATTTTGTTTGGGTACAACGTCGCACGACCGCGCAATAGTCAGCTAAAGCGGTGCAGTGCTGTATCGCAAAAAATGCTCTGGTCAGGAAGGGAGTAAATCCTTCCGGGGCTGAAGTGGTTAAAGTTCTCTGAATGCCAGTCAAAGCTCCTGTCACTAAATAAAATGGTTAGCTTACAGTCCTGTTTACACCTTGCATTTTCTTGATGCTTCGATGAGGCTTTGATGAGGCTTTGGTGGAGCTTTGGTGGGGCTTCGATGAGGCTTTGGTGGGGCTTCAAGCGAGCTTTGCTATAGACTTCTGTGAAGACTTTGAAAATGCTTTGAAGCACCACTAAAGCTACATGGGGTATAATTTTGGAAGCAAAGCTGAAGCAAAGCAAAAGCAAGGTGTAAACAGGAATGTAAACTACCATTTTATTTAGTGACAGGAGCTTTGACTAGCATTCAGAGAGCTTTAACAAAGACTGGCTGAAGCCATGTTTTGAAGCAAGTGTAAACTAGCCGCTCATGTGTATTGAAGCCAAAGCAAGTGTAAATGAGCTCTTACAGTCTTGTTTACACCTTGCTTTTGCTTGGTGCTTCAATGAGGCTTCAGTAGGGCTTTGATGAAGCTTTGGTGGAGCTTCATAGGACTCCGATGAGGCTTTGTTGGTGCTTCGATGAGGCTTTGTTGGGGCTACGATGAGGCTTTGGTGGAGCTTGGATGGGGCTTTGATGAGCCTTTGGTGGGGCTTTGATGAGGCTTCATGGGGCTTCAATGAGGCTTTGTTGGGGTTATGATGAGGCTTTGGTAGAGCTTGGATGGGGCTTCGATGAGCCTTTGGTGGGGCTTTGATGAGGCTTCATGGGGCTTCAATGAGGCTTTGTTGGGGCTATGATGAGGCTTTGGTAGAGCTTGGATGGGGCTTCGATGAGCCTTTGGTGGGGCTTCGGTGAGGCTTTGTTGGAGCTTCGATGAGGCTTTGGTGGAGCTTGGATGGGGCTTCGATGAGCCTTTGGTGGGGCTTCGGTGAGACTTTATGGGGCTTTGTTGGGGCTTCAAGCGAGCTTTGCCATGGACTTCTATGGAGGCTTTGAAGATGCTTTGAAGCACCACTAAAGCGACATGGAGT